>CM056842.1:15971535-16214035 GCA_029853015.1 Chelidonichthys spinosus | reverse complement strand
GTCTGTTACATGTTTAACATGGAGAACATCTTTGTTCTTTATTTGTATCTGAATGTCTTCATATCATTTATCTGGATTGTCTGTCTGATTATTATTATATTTAATAACCCATAATATTCCTTTAGTGCCGTTTGAACACCAGGAGACCCAGAAGGAGAGGAGGAGGAGAGGACTGAGGAGGAGGAGAGGAGTGAGGACTCACCCAGGCCCACGCTGCTGTTCTCCAGCAGGTAGCTCAGGTGGTCAAACATGGCCTTCTGGTTCTGACGGCTGATTCGACAGAAGTAACAGAGGAAACGACAGCAGTTGGCCACCATCTTTGGAAAGGTGATCTCCTGCAAAACACACAGACGTCATTATGAATAATAATATAATCTTTTTATTTAGACGGAGCAACACAACGCACATAAACATACATGTAGAGCAAGAGAAACCAGGTGGATCTGGTAAAATAAGGTAAAAAGACAGTAGAAAGACTAACTAATATAAATAAAGATAGATAAAATAAATAAAAATAAGATTAGAAGTTTAAATTAAATAGTTAAAAAAGGCTATATTTAAAATAAATTGCTGATTCAGCATACTTTATTGTCTATACATTCAAATAAAAACATTCTACAAAAGTTCTGGTACTTAAGACCTTCCCCTCCTCGTCCCCGGTTCAGTCCACATCTGGATCCGGATCCAGTACTTCTCTCCTACCTTGGAGTCTCCTCCGCTGAGGACGTTGACCATGACCTCCATGACGGTCTCGTGCATCCCCAGAGCCCTCATCAGGTTGGGATGCTGGTAGAACACCTTGTTGTTCATGATGTCACTGCGGAGGAAGAGGAGGGAGCTTCAATGAGAGAAGAGGAGGTGCTCCTCCTCCTCCTCATCACCATCATCATCATCATTGTCCTCTCACCCGAGCCCTCGGATCATCAGCTTCTCCTCCTCTCGCCCCATCCGGACGCTCAGCAGGGATCGGATCTGACCCAGCGCCGCCAGCAGGGTGATGGTGTCCTCGATGGACACCGAGTTGATGGTGTAGGTCTTCGGAAGGGCTCTCACCTGGACAGGTGAGGGGAGGACGTGATGCTGTTATTATCCAATACGTTGTTTTCAGACACAATCCTCTGTTTATTCCTATTAAATGCATCAGGAATCACTTTTAAACCAGGTGCACTGATTTACCTTATGTGTCCAGGTGGAATTAAATAATTAAATCATGCATTAAACTGCTAATTATTCCAACTTTATTTTAAAACCTGCTGCTAATTAAATCTCTTTCTTTACTTGTGCATTAAAATCAAGTATTTCTGCAGCAAAATAATTGAATTGTTGTGAGAAAAACCTGTTGTTGTTATTAAATTACATTTTAATATTAACAATACAAATCTAATTGTAGTTGATGCATTGAGTGTTTAAACTGTTTGTTTGCCATGAGAAGAAGTGCACACACACACACACACACACACACACACACACACACACACACACACACCACACACACACACACGCACACACACACACACCTGTCCTCCAATGCCGTCGTACTGGCGGTGCAGCAGGACAAACATGGCCCGGACCAGCTCCGGATCCTCGATCACGGACTCCTGAGCCCAGCGGACCATCGTGTCTGAGATCAGCTGCTGTAACGTACCTGCACACACACACACACACACACACACACACACACAGGTGGAGTGAAGGAGGGGGAGGGGGTGTCTGATGCTTGTAAAACACACCGAGTCTCCGAAAGGCCCAAGATTTACTTTTCTTGAGGCTACAAGTATACATATTTGATTGCCTAACAAAAGCACTGCCAGGATACTTACTGGGTTTGCGGTCCTGCTTCTCCTTCGGCAGGTTGGCCATCTTCTTCTTCAGGTAGGCCACCTTCTCCACCAGCGACTGGAGTCGGCCCCGGATGGTGAAGTCGCTGTCCCCGTCGACGCCTCGCTCCTCGTCCAGCTCGATACCTGAGCGGACGCACAAATCACTGCACGGTACATAACGGGTGTGTGCAGCTGATGGAGATGCAGCACACGGATCCTATCATGGTGGAGGTGCAGCTGATTGGGCGGTTTACCACAGTGTCTCATCAGGTCCTCGTGGAAGTCCAGCAGCTGCTCTCGGATGTACTCAGGACAGGGACAGTCCTGCTTCTCGTCCTTAAAGTTCAGCAGCATGTTGATCTGCAGGAAACACAAGCAGGTCTGACTGGGGTGCCCGGGTCTACATAATCATTCAGAAATGATCAGTTATCATTTGCACAAAACAGGTCCTGAAAGCGTCCAAAATAATTATGATCGACAATATTATTATCCAGATAATCATCGAAATGTGCTTTAAAATCTTAAAACGGCAGAAAAACATTCTGGAAACAAATATTATGATGAAAAACTATCAAATAATCTTAAACAGGATCATAAGGTCTCCCTGCATAAATAAAGGATCAATGTATTTTTTAAATCCAGAAATATTTCACTTCATATTTAGTGAAAAATGTCAAATAATCTTGAATAAAATTATGATAAATGATAAGATCTGTCTGCACTCCTCTATTTCTTTTTTTAGCATTTGTAGAAATTGAGATTGTAGAAAAGAAATCAGGATTTCTCTCAGCCGTTGAATCTCGTCGTCATCATGACGTCATGGCGACTCTTCTTCTTCGGTGGTGTCCTACCTGCTCCTGTGGAGGAGATCGGAACTCTTTGGTCTTCTTGGCCGTGAGCGCCGCCGACATGTTGAGCGCCAGCATCACCTCGTTGTAGCGGAAGCGCTGGTTGTCTTGGAGACCGGCCACGAAGTCGTCGGAGAAGGCGACGACCGCCTCGATGCGATGACGCACCTGGCAGTCGCACAGGTACTGCAGCACGTGGCACATCTAAGAATAATAATAATAATAATCAAATCAAATTAATTAATAATTTAAAGCCCATGGAAATAAATAAATAAGTTGTTTATTGCAAAAAAATAAATGATCGCTGTTTACAAATGACCAATATTGACTCTGTTCTACCTGTAAAAGTCTAATAACTAATAGGGTTTCACCTAAATATTCTTTTTTTATTGATAAAAAAAATGATTTTTTTTCGATTTGTCAATATTAATATGATTTCATTTGTTTGATTTATATCTAACATTTCAATATTTATTCAATCATCTTATGTTGAAAACAACCGTAGGTAACCAGATAATTAATCCTAAAAAGGACACACAGAATAAGTGAATCACTATATTTCACAGCAACTGGTTCCCTGTACTGGAGAATAAGTACTTGATTTAAAACTTGTACTAGTACTAGAGTACTACAGACAGGTAAAATAATCAATCCTGTGTTCCTCCGTTCCGTTTGCGCTGAAATAAAACACGTTAAAAGCTGTAATCTGACCTAAACACACATATAAGTGGATGTTAAACCGAGTCACCTGGAGCTTCACGGGTTCGGGCAGCTTCATCTGCAGCAGCCCTTCTTTGGGCACGCTCCTCCCTCCCTCCTCCGCCCCCACCTCCTTCACCACCTCCGGCTCCGCCTGCGAGTCCTGCTGCCCCTCCCCCCCCTCGGAGAACACCGCCGGCTCGATCAGCCGGAGGATGTTCTTCAGGTCTCCGCTCCGGAACACCCCCATGATGAGGAGGGTGTAGAAGAGCTTGATGAGGGGTACGAAGAGGAACTCGGTGCTGCCTCCGACCGGATCCCTCACGTGCATGCTGCCCTCCCGCACCGCCTCCGTCAGCATCTCGATGGTCTTGGTCTTCAGCACGTCTAAGGGGAACTCGGGGCTGTGCTGGAAGCAGTCCGCCGACCCGTTGCTGCCGCCGCTGCGATACTGCGGTCCGGTCCCGCAGACGAAGCTCGGCGAGGAGAAGTGCATTCTGGGTCTCAGGGAGGTGCTGAGGCCGATGCCCGGCAGGCCGTGCTTCTTCTTCTCGTCCGGGAACAGCGTGATGCTCTTGGTCTCGTCCGTCATGGGGACGATGTACTCGTTGTTCATCATGAGGCGAGCCGTGGTGTAGCTGCTCAGGTGGATGTCGATGAGGAGGTCGTAGTAGCCGGTACGAAGCAGGCCTGCGGGGGGGGGGAGAAGGACATTATTATCACATTATTATCAGCATATCTTCTTCTGTATCATCTGTACCTGTAGAATTTGGTACAACTAGTGCAGGAATATCACAATAATGGTGTGTATGATGATACTTTTGTGGATCAACCTCCACAACATTTCATCCATTAAGGTATCCGCGTTTCATATCGTCCCACGTCTCTCCTTAAGTATCAGAAATCTCAATTTAATTCTTATAGACAAAACTATATAGCATGTACTTCTTCAAGGTCTATTACGTGACTTGTGCTTTAGGCTCTGACTACGACCTGGACCTGATTCAGGGACCGGCTCTGATACCTTCTAGTCTACCTGCGCTGTTTTACCTGGCATGTACTTGTTCTCGATGGCCTGCAGGAGCTGAGCCTCGTCTACGTGGGAGCAGAGAGCGTGAGCCACCCGGTTGTTTCCCAGAGCGCAGATTGCCGAATACAGTCTGAGGGTATGGTAGTGAAACTTTAATAAGTCCCTCTGCTCCGACAGCTCCAGGACATCCACCGACCTGGAAAACACACAGAAGCCGCATGACGACGGAGAACCAAACACGTTGGAGAAGCATCCCCTGCTTTCTGGTCTGGTGGACTCTAAATGGACCATCATGTACTAAATGAACATCATGCTGGATTGAAGAAGACTTGAAACTAGAGATTGAGACCATAAACTCATGTTTACAATGTTTACTGAGATAATACATCAAGAGAGAAGTAGGACCATTTTCTCATAGACTTCTATACAACCAGAGAGGAGTCGCCCCCTGGTGGCCAGCAGAGAAAGTAGGACCATTTTCTCATAGACTTCTATACAACCAGAGAGGAGTCGCCCCCTGATGGCCAGCAGAGAGAAGTAGGACCATTTTCTCATAGACTTCTATACAACCAGAGAGGAGTCGCCCCCTGGTGGCCAGCAGAGAGAAGTAGGACCATTGTCTCATAGACTTCTATACAACCAGAGAGGAGTCGCCCCCTGGTGGCCAGCAGAGAGAAGTAGGACCATTGTCTCATAGACTTCTATACAACCAGAGAGGAGTCGCCCCCTGATGGCCAGCAGAGAGAAGTAGGACCATTTTCTCATAGACTTCTATACAACCAGAGAGGAGTCGCCCCCTGGTGGCCAGCAGAGAGAAGTAGGACCATTTTCTCATAGACTTCTATACAACCAGAGAGGAGTCGCCCCCTGGTGGCCAGCAGAGAGAAGTGGTGACACAGTGTGTGTGTGTGTGTACGTACCTGTTCTCCTCAGGTATGTGCAGAGACATGAACTGCAGAGGGTCGTTACACTGGACCTGCCAGCCGTGTCTGTCGTTCACTCTGGATGCCGACACCTGAAAAAGCAAAATATGTGTTACTACGGTAACGCCACAGGCAGCAGCATCTCTGGTGTTTTCATCCCTTCCTGTCATTTCCACGGGGTATACAGTTAAATGATGGTATACCATCCACCTTAAAAAAGCCAGTCCACTTTAACACCTCACTGCTAGACTCAGAGCTCTAATGTTACGTCTAATTTAATATTCCCTCCCTCGATCTCTCTTTCTCCGTCTCTTGACCACACACACAGCGGGCTGAATGGAGTAGATGATGTAATCTGATTATAACGTGGCAATAAACTTCATCAAGCCAACAGAAAATAAACACATTGTCAAATATTAAACCGGCATTCTGACTATAAACTATAAGCTTTTTAAGGCAACAACAGATGGCATCACATTTATGATGGTATTGAAAAAAATCATACAATCTGGATTTTTAAATACTGTGGTACACTGTAATAACGTAATATCTGTACGGTACCTTGAGGAAGTGGTTGGGAACCCGACTCCATAACACAGGAGTGAGGAACTGGACATGCAGCCGTGGAGGACACTGAGGAACCGGGTTCTTCCTCTCGCTCTTAAACAGACCGGCCGACAGAGGCATCACATTCTGGAAACAACACAAACATTTTAATTCCACCTGCAAAACTCCTAAAGAGTACAATGTAACAGGATGATTTAATAATTTAATATCATATCTCCACCTCTGAACCACTGGAAGGCTTTTATTTTGAAGCAGCAACAGGAAGTGCAGGTTTATTTGTTTGAGGTTTACTTTAGGTTACTTTATTTTGACGATTTTGATTTTGAAGTTGTATGGATGTGTGTGTGTGTGTGTGTGTGTGTGTGTGTCCTTCACACCTTAATACGCCCGAGTTCAAACTGGAAGACATTGGGGCTGGTGGCCTTGGCGAAGACCGCTGGGAACAGCTTCGTACTGGGCTCCACCTACAGACACAAGAGAGGGCTGAGCTACTTACTGAAGTCCTACTGAAATGAAAGAATATGAACAGTAAAGGAGAAGACGAAGGGAGCAGGTGAGCGGATCACTCCCTCACCTGTAACACCTTATTATTATGCATTTTATATATTTACCTGGTAGTACGTGCTGAGTTCTTTTCCGTTGGACGTGAACGTCAGAAGTCCGTTGGTCGTGTCGACCAGACAGCCGATCTCTAAGCCGTTGTTGTTCCTCCCCTGACCCGGACTGCTGCTCTCCCCGGCCCACACCATGTAGCAGTTACTGCGCTTTATACTGGAGAACACACACACACAAACACACACACACACACACACACACACACACACACACAAACACACACACACACACACACACACACACACATTATTTGTATGTTTCCCACTGAAAACAAGTGAATCGTAATGTTTCGTCTTCAGGTATAGAGAATTAATTCCCGACCCTGGCCCCTTTTATTTTGAAATGCACTTTGACCCGGAAAAGGAAGGAAAGGAAGTCGGCCATTTTGGCTTTTTAGTATGCAACCATAAGGCTCGTTGGAGTTTAACAGGAAGTCACAGAGAAATGATCCCGTTAGATCGTATCTGGAGGCCGCAGCCTGACTCACCTCTCGTGAACTTTGCCCTTCTCGTCTCCCAGGGTAACGGTGACGGTGCGGACGTTGTGCAGCTCAAACCCCGGGTCGTACTGATGGAAGTCGGACGTCACCCAGCCGACCCAAACGCTGCTGGGCTCCTGACCCGGGAAGATCCGCACCGAGTAGTAGTGCTGCACAGAAACAGGAAGTCAGTTCTCCTGCATCTCACTGGTCTACTTATCGATCCATCGTCATCAGAAACACATTTAGTGTTTGGTGTATTTGGTGGATCGTCTCACAGTTGAGGCCTGCGTGAGGAACTCATATTCGTCCCGGTCATCGGCCATCACCTCCTCTGAGAGACGAGCAGACGACGGGCAGCTGTTGTCTGGCTTGTTCCTCTTCAACGTGAAGCTGAGATCAGAAGGTTTAGGATATAATAATTATATTAACATGAGCGTTTCTTTGCCTTTTTGTTTAATTCTTCGACAACACGAGGAAACAGATTTGCGTACCGCTGCCGGAGCTTGGACGGCTTCTCCTGGTTATAATCTTTGTGGTTGTTGAACTCGTCTCTCTCGGGTCCGTTGGGACCGTTGGGACCATGTGAAGACTTCATCAGGACCTCGAAGTCCGACACCGTTTCAAAGTCCTCCAGCTCCTGGACGGACGGTGAACACACCACGCATATCCTCAGTCAGATGGATGGATGGTTGGATGGATAGATAGATAGATAGATAGATAGATAGATAGATAGATAGATAGATAGATAGATAGATAGATAGATAGATAGATAGATAGATAGATAGATAGATAGATAGATAGATAGATCCTGTTACCCTCTTTGGTGAGAAGAGGCTGTCGTTGGGTCTGCAGAAGGACTCTGAACACTCGATGGGCATGCTCAACCTGTAGAATGTGATGTCAGTGTAGCTGTTCTGTGAGCCAAATGACCTCTGGGTGACCTTTAGGCAAGGACACGACTCCACCGTCCCATCTATCCTGGTCACCTGAACAAGGAGTCAAAAATCAGTGTGATTGAAAGTTCTCACAGAAACCTCCATCAGGTTCTAGCGACGTGGATCCGGATCACAGGAGACCCCCTCTCCTCACCTCCATGTGCTGGTGGTTTGGGGGGACGGGGACGAACTGAGGCAGCCTCTTGCTGAGCCACATGGTGACGTCCCGGTTCATGTTGACGGCGAACGGTTCGTAGCCTTCCTGCAGGCCGCAGATGGTGAAGTACTTGAGCGTGCTGACGTCTTTGCCGAAGTTCATCCTGCCCACCTGACACACGCCCAGACTGGACACGGGGATGAAACCTGAAGTCAAATACCAAGATGACATCATCAACACAGGCAGCTTTTTATGACCGCTCAATCTTCACCTCATCAATGCAGAAATTAAAGCACTGATTATCGATTTCTGGTTCCACAACATCCTTTCTGATGGCTGTCATGATGTGAACTTTATGTTGGTTGTCTCTTGTTTTATTTTGAAAATCCCCTGCCTCTTGTTCCTCCCCTTTCCCTCCTGTTTCCTTCGTGTCCCCTGTCTTGTTTTTGGTTCTTTCCTTTTTTCCACTTCTTATAACCTCGGCCTGCCTCCTTAGTTTTTTGTATCAGCTTCTTTAAAGCTTGCTTTTGTTTTGTTTCACCCGCCTCCTTTTTGAATTCACAACATCATGTTTTCCATGTATTTAGAAGATGTCAGAAGTGTGACTTTCTCCATCTGTATTTTTTAATTGTATTTTTTGTTGTTGTTGTTTATTTAATAATTATTTTTTTCTGTCTAGATCCAGAAGAAGATTCTTGTTGTCCATCCAAAGTTGCCTGTGTTGTCAACAACGCGGTACTGACCTTCACCGACTTCGAAGTCCTTGAAGGCCAGCTCGGACCCGGAGTCGTCCAGCAGCACCTCTCCGTTCAGCGTGAACATCATGGTGTGTTCGTTCAGGTCCACCATGCAGCCCACCACGTCCCCCGTCTGCCAGGCCCGCCCAAAGTGCTCGTTCCCCTGGTGCCAGCGCTGGACCTGAGCACATGAGAAACATGAAATCTTGCCTCTTTATGCCTAATCTGGACAATAATAAAAAAAAGAAAACTGAATCCAGCCACCTTGAATCCATCGAAGACAAAAGCCTGGTCATCGGAGCCCAGCTCCTGGTCTGGGAGGCATCCAGGTCTGGCCCAGCCCACCCTCATCTCTCCGGCTGTTAACACCTGGAGGACAAGCAGGAACCAGGTGAGTAACAAGTACATTTTCACTAGTAGTTCATATTATATGATGTCTTCTTACCTCCAGCTCAAAGTACCACTTCCCTGCGTTCACACAGTACGTTTTCTCTGCTCTGAAGATGCGAAACCTCTCGGCCGAGGCGTTGTTGGGGTCGGCCTGAGCTGCTGGATGAGAAGAAGCATCATTTGTTAGCAACCCCACCCCCAAAAAGTGACTATAAAGTATTCAAGTATTCCTAAAAGCGTACCATGGTCCTGGTCAGGAGCTTCCAGGTTGTAGCCATACCCCAGGAGAGTTCTGACGGCTTCTCTTAAACTGTCTTTGTTGGACTTCTTGGTTCTCTCATCCAGCAGAACGTAGGGGACCAGACGAGGGTTCCTACGGTTCTTCACGTCCTGAGAGAGACGGAGAATGAAACAGGAAATAACCGGATACTTTACAGGAACATACGCCCACATCTTATTATTATTATTATGATGATGCTCCTACCTGTTGGATGCCGTAGGTCCAGCCCTGGCGGATGCGGTCTCGTGCCCAGACGTTGTGTGCGTTCTCAGCCAGTTTGTCCACCATGGCGTCCTGCGTGGAGGTCAGTTTGATGTGGTTCAGGTCCAGAGGAGCAGGTTTATACCCGCCGGACAACTCATAGCTGCACGGACACAGAGTCACTGGTTGGTTAGCCGGCCTGCCGCTGCTCTCCTCGTCTCAACATCAGCATCCATATGCTTTTATTATACGGTTCAGGTGACTCACGTCTGGGACAGTTTCATGCTCTTCACTTTCTCCACGGCGTGTTCATCCGCCAGGCCGACGTGGCAACCCAAGGCCAGCAGAGTCCTGTGGCCAAAACACAAGATTCAAGGAATTCATTTAGTTTTCACAAACATGACGCCATCACACAGATCCCACTCAAAACCCTGGAGTTCAGTTTATCTTCATCACTCTGGACGAAGGGAGAGAAACTATTTATTACAAACGATGCAGAAGAGTATCGTTTTTTTTTTGTCCAATAATGTTAAATGTGTCTTTTTTATGAATTATTATTAATTATCAGGAAAAACGTGAGGAAATACAATTCTGGTGACAGTTTATGCAGCTTCTGATTTCTGATTAATACATGATTCATTATGATTATTATTATTGTAAGAACGACCACATTGACTGTATAAAAAGCACTTTTCTATACAGTGCAGGTGCATGAGGTGTTTCACTGTGGATCACTGTCAGGTTGTAATTAACTGACACAGAGTCAGATCCCAGTACATCACTTATAACAGCTTTAGAGGTATAAATCTGACTTATATACAGATCTATGAACAGATCTCACCGTCATTATTAGTAGTTTAGATTCTGAAAATCATGATCCATCACATATCTGCCATCATAAAATCCATAAACCTGGAAGCAGCGTTACTCTACGGTGTGATATAGATATAAATATTCCATCTCAACCAGGAATCGGATGCATTACTTGAGCGTCTCCAGAGACATCTGGAGGTTGTAGCTGCGCTCCTGCTCAGGAAGCTTGGAGAACTCCACCAGACAGGGATGCTGCCGCTTGTTATCATCTCGCACCTGAAATACAAGTCGACATGCAGGTCTTCTTCAGTTTGTTAGACATTTGTGTAAAATTGTTATAATAAGCGTTTGGATGAGTGTTTTCATGACGTAGGGACAGTTAGGACAGTGAGGGAGCCTGTTGCTAGGCAACCTTTGATCTCAGGACATGGAGGATTATGGGACACCAATAATAAATTAAATAAAATGAAATTCGATTTCATGCATATTAGGATACGATATTATCAGGATTTAAGAAACATTTTTTATATGCTGCATATATTGTGATATTTTACGATTTATCTACGAAGATAACATTTTCAATTAAATCATTTTTGACTTCCTTCCCGAAGATTTACGACCAGGTCTGATAAAACTATATAGAAATAATAAAGTGAGTGAAGCAGTGATCGTTGACGTGTGATTGGAGCAGCTCAGATTATTCTTATTATTATGGGATGGATTCCACTCACGGCTCCGTAGGTCCAGCCCAGTTCGATCTTATTCATCACCCACAGTTCATGGATGTTCTCTGCCAGCTTCTCCCTGATCCTCTCCAGGTGAGGAGGCAGCACGATCTACACACACACACACACACACACACACACACACACACACACACACACACATTAATTAAATAATAATGAGCTATTAAAGCAGGATGCAATATAATAGTGAGGAAGTATTAACACATTTATTACTTCACTGTTTCATTACATCCTGTCCTCTGTGAGATTTTATATATTTATATATCAGATATCTAATACAGCACACTGGTCTGACAGCTGGTCTGTACCTGGCTGGTGTCCACAGGGGTCGGGGTGAACGCTGCCTGGCTCAAGGTGATGGTGGGTCCCAGCAGGTCCCGGGCTGCGGTCTGGTCCTGACTGGCCTCCAGCTTCAGCTTCTCCCGGGGCAACACGGCCTCGTAGCAGGGGGCGTAACCCGGAGGGGGGAGGAACTTAAACTCACCGTGACGACCGCCGAGGAGGAACCGGACCCTGCAGGAGGAGGAATTATTACTATTATTATTATTAAAAATGATTTAAGAAGAATGGTATTACTCTCATAATGTGATAATCAACCTTCACTCCAAAGTTTTCTACAAATACAACACAGAATATATTCAAAACAGTATGAAATATTGTCATTCTACTGTAAATACAGGAAAACACCACCCGGTGAGGCTATGAATGATTAATACTACTCATACTACTCATAATACTCATGAAATATGAGAGAAATGCAGCTTTCTCTCGTCATTTGCCGACTTTTTGATACTTTTCCATTCCCTCATGTTGTTTGATGCTCAGGTTTCAATAATGACTGACTTGACTCCTGCAGAGAAGCTGGCCACGGGGAAGAAGAGGCCGTCGGTGTTGAAGTTCTCAAACATGCCCTGGACCGGCTGGCCGTTGATCCTGAAGGAGATGCTGGGCACGCTGAGGTCCAGGCAGCAGCTCACCACGTCCTCCGCTCTCAGGAGATGCTGATTGGGCGAGCTGACGGTCCGCGCGATGCAGCCTGCAGGGAGGGCGGGACGACATGTGAGCATCTGAATGTTTTAATCTGCCATCTGGAACAATCATAGTCATCATCTGTCGGTGTAAAAACATCACACTTATTCAGAGGACGCCTTTCATGGTATTGTTATTTTAAATGTGTAGCGGAGTCGTAGTAAATTATGGCTATGCATAAAGATGTACACATCTTATTTACATAGTGTAGTAGCAGCCACCTCTAGTGTAAACACACACACACACACACAACACGTCCCTGTAACACCACATTGAAATCATGCAGAGCTGTTGCGACTATATTGTTATATATGGTAAGAAAACCAAGTATGCATCAAGTCCGTAACCATAGTAACGCACTCTCACTCCTGTATGCACGTCCACGCTGTAAGAAGAGAGGTAGAGACCCGAACTGACTCCGATCTGCTTCCATGAATTATAATATATTAGATATATTTCAATGTATTGTTAAACGCATTGCATTGCAATTTCGTACAAAAGGTGCTTAATGAATGACTAAAGTTTAAATTTAAGTTAAGAATTTTTTCTTTGTGGGTTTAAATGGGATTTATTTGTGAACAAAGAGACTTTAAACTCACCTGTCCCTGCTGTCATTGGTCTTTGAAATAACACAACATGCCTGTATTTGTAGCAAGGACAAACACACACACCTGACCAGAGATGGAGTCCATCAAAGCCGTAGGAGTAGAGGTCATCCCCGACCCCGTTGCCGCCCCAGCCCTCGCCCCCGCTGGGGTACGGGGCGTACCCGCTGGTGTTGGCCCAGCCCACCCTGAGGTGGGAAGCCTCCGCTGTGACGAACGGCAGCGCCTGATCCACGATCAGCTCGTAGTACCACTTCCTGTACTGAGCTGAGCCGTCGCTGACTCCCAGGAAGATGTTGGGACGCATACTGGAACGAAGAAATCCATCAGAACATGACCTTCCAGTGTGTGTGAGTGTGTGTGTGTGTGTGTGTGTGTGTGTGTGTGTGTGTGTGTGTGTGTGTGTGTGTATACCTGCTTACGTGGTTGATCAGGCGGGTCTGCAGTAACAGATCTCTTCCTGGCAGCAGGTTATCACAGATGAGATGCTGGTTGGAGCGAACTGCCACGCCGTGACACACACACAGGGAACACAACACATCTAGAACCTACACACACACACACACACACACACACACACACACACACACACACACACAATACGTCAGTGTTGGACAGTATCATTGTGACAGTATGAGCAGGATCCCTCCAGGATTTATTACAATATACTGTATATAAATTGTAATAAATATTTTATAAATTATTTATTTTATACATTTCATCATATTTATAACATTTTTTAAATACATATTAAATATTTCTGTAATATTTGTATTGTTTTTTATTATATATATATATATATAGTAATAAATATAATATAAATATTTATAAAAAGTATATAAATAATTATATATTTAAAAAATGGTTTAATATACATTTTATTATAAATCTTTACAAAATTTAAATATTTAATATATATTTTGATCATATAATGAAATTATGAAATTATATAATAAAATGCCCTAAACTATATGTATAAATCTCACCATGAACTTTCCCAAATATAAATGTTTTTGTGTGGAAGCTTGTGTTTTCATGTATTTTCCATCTAGATAAGCTGCACATATGATGATGATGCACCTTGTAGTTGCGTCCGTGCTTGTCCAGCAGAGATATGATGGACTTGATGTGTCCCTCTTTGATGATGTTCAGGGCCTCCGGACTCTCCACCAGCACACAGTGGAGCACCTCCAGGATGCCTGGCAACACAAACACAGAGAATCACTACATCTAAAACGTAGCCACGTCAGCCCAAACAAAAAAGTTCATCTTGTACGTATGATTGATGAGGTCATTAATATTAATATGGCACCCTAGGAAAAGAGGAAAGGAGGGCATCAATCTTTCTACTTGCATCGTGGAATCTCTCTTTTTGGGGGGCAAATAAAGGTTTTAGATTTAATTGAGTTCATGCAAAAGTTCATCCTGTACATCGGAGATACATATTTGACATTTGAAGCATTTGAAGGAGAACAAAATAAATAAGGATCCAAGCAGCTCACATAAAAATAATATTAAAAAAATCCTTCTTCGAAAAAACGAATCAACTCATCAAAAATTATTTTGTTTTCCTTAAAAGTTAAATAAAAAACTCTGATTTCAACAACATGACTTTATGTTTATGAGAAGGAGAGGAGTTGACCAACCAGAAGAGGCCTCCAGTCTCTCCAGTCTGCTAATCAGCCAATCCAGCGAACCGGAAAACTGAGCACAGTTCTTCCTGTTTCCTCTGATCAGTGCAGCTGTGAGGCAGAACACATAATAGTAACCCACAACACTGCAGACAGGAAGTGTGTAGAATGGAAAACTGTGTATGTGTGTGTGTGTGTGTGTGTGTGTGTGTGTGTGTACCCAGGAGCTGGTAGAGGGAGTTGAGGATGGAGCTCCAGGCCTCTCCTGCCTCCCTTCCTACTGCCTCAGCAAAATGAGCTGCACTGCTGTAGACGTGCAGGCGATCAATACACTCCAGCACCAGGCTGATCATCCCCTACAGGACCAGAGAGGGGGTCCAGACCCTTTAATGGTGCAGCAGCAGTGGTGTCCCGCAGGGTTTTTACATTTTACATAGTCCTCTACATAGTCCTGCTACATAGTCCTCTATCTAGTCCTCTATCTAGTCTTCTGTCTAGTCCTTTATCTAGTCCTCTATCTAGTCCTCTATCTAGTCCTCTACATAGTCCTCTATCTAGTCCTTTATATAGTCCTTTATGTAGTCCTCTACATGGTCCTTTACATAGTCCTCTATATAGTCCTCTACACACACACACTCACAAACACAGACACACAGACACACACACACAGACACACACACACAGACACACACACACACACCCACGCACACACACACACACACACACACAGACACACACACACAGACACACACACACACACCACACTCACACACACACACACACACACACACACACAGACACACACACACACACACACACACACACACACACACTCACAAACACACACACACACAGACACACACACACACACACACCCACGCACACACACACACACACACAGACACACACACCCACACACAGACACACACTCACAAACACAGGACACACACACACACACACACACACAGACACACACACACACACAGACACACACTCACAAACACAGACACACACACACACACACACACACAAACACACACACACACACAACACACACACACACACACACACACAGACACACACACAGACACACACACACACACAGACACACACACACACACACAGACACACACACACCCACGCACACACACACACACACACACACACACACACACACAGACACAGACACAGACACACACACACCCTACCTCTTCCTGAAAGAGGTTCTGCCGGTTCTTCAGGGCCCTGAGGCGGTTCTGCTTGTCCTCGTGTTCCAGGTGGTCTCCGGGTGGGTGGAAGTAGCCGATCAGGTCCTGCAGACTCAGACTGACCGAGTCTATCGGGAGGTCCAGAGGGGAGCTCTTCCCCTTTTTCCTCAGCGTGTCCAGACCCCTGCAGTACCCAGTAATAGAGGAATAGATCACACATTGTGTGTGTGTGTGTGTGTGTGAGTGTGTGTGTGTGTGTGTGTGTGTGTGTGTGTATGTGTCTCTGTGTGAGTGTGTGAGTGTGTGTCTCTGTGTGAGTGTGTGTGTGTGTATGTGTGTGTCTCTGTGTGAGTGTGTGAGTGTGTGTGTGTGTCTCTGTGTGAGTGTGTGAGTGTGTGTGTGTGCTGTGTGTGTGTGTGTCGTGAGTGTGTGCTGTGTAGTGTGACCATAATAGTAACCCACAACATGGGATGTGTGATGGAATGTGTTGTGTGTGTTGTGTGTTGTGTGTGTGTGTACCGAGCTGGTAGAGGGAGTTGGGTGGAGCTCCAGGCCTCTCCTGCCTCCCTCTACTGCCTCAGCAAAATGAGCTGCATGCTGTAGACGTGCAGGCGTCAATACACTCCAGCACCAGGTGATCATCCCTACAGGACCGAGAGGGGGTCCAGACCCTTTAATGGTGCAGCAGCAGTGGTGTCCCGCAGGGTGTTGTGCATTTTGCTAGTCGTCTATAGTCCTGCTCTGTCTGTATGTAGTCCTGTATCTAGTGTTTGTCTAGTTGTTTGTAGTCCTCTGTCTAGTCCTTATCTAGTCCTGTAATAGTCCTCTATGTAGTCCTTTTATGTCCTTTATGTAGTGCTCTACATGTCTTTCATGTCCTGTGTGTGTGTGTACTACCTCAAACTGTGTGACGTAGTGCACAGTGTGATGTGTGTACACACATCAGTCACACACACATCATGCTGCTGGTGTGGTGTGTCATCTAGATGTGAGTGTGTGTGTGTGTGTACACACACACTCTGTGTGAGTGTGTGAGTCAGTGTGTGTGTGCGTGGTGTGTATGTGTCACTCACACATGTACACACGAGTACACGTGTGAGTGTCACATGTGTCACACAGTCACACTGTTGTGAGACTCTGTGTCCTCGCCGTACACACATGCACAGCCTGCATGTGTTGCTCACGTCGTGAGTTGTTAGTGTCACACATGTGTGTACACATGGTCCACACGCACTGTGTTGACTGTAAGGGTCAGTGACATAATCGGTGTGACGACTCTGTCAGAATCACATGTCTGTGACGTGTGACACACACAGACACACTCACACAGTCAGTGTCCTGTGTGTGACTGTCTGAGTGTGTATGTATATAGTACACGTATATACGTGTTCTGATGTGTGTTGTCTAGTGTGTGTGACCCCTCTTTCCTGAAAGTGTGTCTGCGGTTTCTTAGGCCTGAGGGTGTTGCTTGTGTCGTGTGTCGGTGGTCTCCGGGTGGGTGGAAGTGTGTTGGTCTGTGACTCAGATGTCTGTGTCTATGTGTAGGTCCAGTGGGTGTCTTCCTTTTTCCTCGTGTGTCGCCTGTGTGTGTACCGATAGGAATGATGACTGTGTGTGTGTGTTGTTGGTGTGTGTGTGTGTGTGTGTTGTGTTGTGTGTGTGTGTGTGTGTGTGTGTTGTGTGTGTGTGTGTGTGTGTGTGTGTGTGTGTGTGTGTTGTGTGTGTGTGTGTGTTGTGTGTTTGTGTGTGTGTTGTGTTTGTGTGTGTGTGTGTGTGTTGTGTGTGTGTGTGTTGTGTGTGTGTGTGTTGTGTGTGCGTGTGTGTGTGTTGTTGTTTGTGTTGTGTTGTGTGTGTGTGTGTATGTGTGTTTGGTGTGTGTGTGTGTGTGTGTGTGTATATGTGTCTCTGTGTGTGTGTGTGTGTCTCTGTGTGTGTGTGTGTTTGTGTGTTTGGTGTGTGTGTGTGTGTGTGTGTGTGTGTGTGTGTGTGTGCAGACATCACCTGATGAAGAGGTTGAACAGGAACACAGTACTACGGATCACTCTGGCCGTGCGACTCTCCTCGTGTTGTGACCGAGACAGCGTGAGCCCGTCGTCCATGTGACCCTCGTGGTGCATGATGGCCTGGAATAAGAAGTACAAATATATATTATTATATATATTATATTATATATTAGCTCAGACTAGTGCTATGGAGTTTATGAGTGATCTCACTGTTCTGATTACATAAAAGTCATAGTTTTTCCCCAGATTTTATGTAAATGAGTCTTCTTTGTATTTGACAGTTGATCTAAAAATAGACTTGTATTGCCTCGCTTGCAGTATCTAAATATACTCAATTGTAACTTTTGTATCATGAAACATATCATCATATCACCTGATGTTAATAAAGGGTCACAACTCCTAATATCTAACATGTAGATTAGGAAAAAAGACCCGGTGACAGATGTAAGAGGTACCTTTCTCTGGACTCCGCCCATCCGTGCACACTTGGCATCGACAGTCTGGTACGTGAGCCACAGGAAGGTGTCCACATGTTGGATGTAACACACAGAGTCTCCATACTTAATGTCAGGAACTCCCATCCCGTCCACTTCCTTCTTCACACCCGGGTCCAACTTTTCCTTCAGGAAAACACTGGTATTAATACAGGAGCCTTTCATGACTTTAGATCCTTTTACATCACTTCTAAAATCCGGTGTTTTCGGGTACCTTGGAGGATCTGAAGCAGAATGCTGTCGACTTGACGTCAGCTTTTTCTTTGTCCATCAGCAGCAGAGACTTGTCTTCTATCAGACTCAGGTACTTCCCTGTGGTCACATGTCTCAGTCTGAACGGCTGACCCCAGCGGATGTGACTCCCACTCCACCTGGACACGAAAGCATAGACATGAATATACTAAAAATACACCCAGACATGAAGAATCCTAAATATATACTCGTTTTTAGGGCCGCTGTAAACTGTATTTCACTTTATAAATATATATAGCCGATATAAATAAGTTGCTTGGTTGCGCTAACACCGGATGTTTGCGGTTGCTATGACAACAAGTGAAAACTACCACTTGCATCTTAGCCCAACCGCTCTGATTTGGCCTCATATAAATAAAACCAACAATAACCATCAACATTATCACCCTAAGGACCTTAACGAGGCGTTGTCACACGTTGGGATGGATTAATTAGAAAAATAAATGGGTACATTCATGGGAAGTTAGCTAGCATAAATGCTGGGTGTTAACATCATAAATAAACTTGTAAATCTGTAGCATATGAAGTGAATTAAGTCCCACATAAAGTAATCGGACTGTGTGGAGGTGCTTGTCTGCTGCTGTTTTACATATTTGTGAATGATTTCCTTACACGACCCGCAGAGTCTCCAGCCTCCACAGGGACCTGGCATGGCTGGACACTGCTCCCCCCTCATAGTGCACCGTCCTGGGGGGTCAACATTAAACAACACATTGATTATATCTCCTCCTCCCCCCACCTAACATGTGTACTCTAATTGAACCTGACTCCCACGTCGACTCTATGCTGATGACTCAGTGATAAACCTCAGCAGACAGTCGGGAGGAACACACAGCCGCTCTCATCGGTATTGTTCGGCAGCGCGGCTTTTGTCCTCTGGGAACGTCTTAAAACTATAATTATTACTAGTCCTGCCTGTCTCAGTCACAGCAGAGCGCCCAGTGTGTAATGAGAGTTGATACCTTCCCTCCCTGCAGGCCGTGTTAACGTGCTGAAAGAAAGAAGCTGAATACTGTGGATGTCTAATGGACTAAACTCAAGATGAACTGAACTCGGAAGCAGAGGAACAGGCAGAAGGCAAAGCTTTGATTGTGTTTCATCTATTTATGGGAAATCTATTTATTCTCTGCATGCATTTTTGCATACTGAGGCACCATCTCTAAGGAATCAGTTGGGATCAAGCTGTATTCCCTGTTTCTAGCAAGACACACATCAGCTGGTTTACTAAAGCAGGATGAACCCAAAAGAAACCAATTAACTGTGATTTAATTGCAGTAAACAAGATATAAATGATGCTGCAATAACGAGATAATGATGGTGATTTTTTTTAAAGTCTAAAGTCATGCTTTGTTAGGTCTGTCTGCAAGACGACAAGCTTTTGAAACAGGACTCACTTGCAAAAGAGATATCTATCTCAATGTGATTCTTCCCTGGTTAAATAAAGGTAAAATAATAAAAAAAAAACGCTGGTTTTCTGAATGGAGTCTGGTTGATGGTGCTAGGCTACGCTAACATTGTAGCTGCTCCATCAACACTCCATATAAGGTCATCTAGACATAAATACAGCAGAGACCTTGTTGTTTGGACCACAGACAGTCTCTGGTTTCTCCACCTAGTCTGGTCTGGTCTCTGGACTAATGTGAGCTACTATCTAGACCTCTGGGGGACCACAGACAGTCTCTGATTCCTCCACATAGTCTGGTCTGGTCTCTGGACTGATGTGAGCTGCTATGGTAGACCTCTGGGGGACCACAGACAGTCTCTGGTTCCTACACATAGTCTGGTCTGGTCTCTGGACTAATGTGAGCTACTATCTAGACCTCTGGGGGACCACAGACTACAGGACACTTCCTTGAATTGAAATATTCCTGACACTAGAGGGACACATAGAGCATCATAGTTTGAAGCTTTCGGCCGCTGACCAAACGTCGGTATTTGACGAGTTGGGCGTTTTAAATAAAACAAGAGGAGCTGCATTATGTTAAATAAATAATGACAACCTTGAGCCCAGATCCGTGTTAAAGTTGTGAAAGTATCACGTTACCTCCTCTGCTCGTCCCCGTGCTCCCCGGATGGAACAGTCAGACACTCGTCCATGTGACCGTGAAGGAGGCGCAGGACGTCGCCTCCTATGAGGAAACCTGCAACAGAAAACGAGAGCAGACAGGGAGAAACACGGGGGGGTTGACTTTGGAGAGGAAGAGGGAGAACGGCCTGTGGGACTCAACACATGAATCATAGGACGGAGAGGTTTGTCACTGAAGCACCAGAAGTAGAACATACGCTCCCTTCCACATGAATTTAGAAACTCATTGAAGCATTCTGATGAATTTAAGTGTGATATATTATAAAGACCACCTGTGTCTAGGTAGTCTTTAACAGACAGAACGTTATAATATAGTTCATATTCCATACATATAGAACAAAGACGGTGTACCTTGTGCCACTTCGCTGCCGGAGCAGATGGGAGCGACGCTCCAGAGCGTCTGCTGGAAGGCTGCATCCACATGGAGGCTGCCGTTACCGTAGGACAGATGCTGCAGGCAGAGAGACAAATACAAATACACACATTACTGGCACGCAATATACATAATATATGAAATATACACAAACACTAGTAGGTTTAGTGATTCAGAAAGGCAGGTCTGGCCATTGGAAACACCTTCATTTAACCAGGGAAAAGTCTCGTAAACCTTTAGCGTACTAATTTAACAATTTGCCCATTACTTTTCGTTAAATATTTCAACTGATTATCCATCACTTTAGTTAGCGGTTCATCCATTCACTTTAACTAACATTAGACTAAATATTTCACCAGTAATTTCCACTAAAAATCTCCCAGTTCCCAGTTTTAACTGATATCCATCATTTCTTTGCTCCCACACACGTAGAGCTGCTACTGACCAGATATCTCTCCGAGGAGACGCTGACCAGGATGAGATCATCTCCCACTCGGACCTTCTCTCCCTCTGACCGCTGCTTTGATGCTGGATGGATGGTCCACCAGCATGCCTCGCCTACACACACACACACACACACACAAACACACACACACACACACATTGGTGGTCTATATTTGTCCAGCTAGCAGCTGTTGTGCGTCGACTGTAATCTGCTCCATCGAAGAAGAAGAAGAAGAAGGTCAAGAACAAAAACAAAAACAGGGCAGACCGCGTGCTTTGCATTGACTTATTGTTCTGACTTTGTTCCAAAGTTGAAACCACAGTGGAGGAGCAGCAGACTGTGTGCTGAAAACCAATCAGAGTAATGGAATATAAAACGTTTCAGTTCTTTGAAGCAAACTTTTAAAAGGGATTCATCCCTTGGTGTTAAGAGCTCCTGGGAATTTGTTGTATTTTTGTATTATTATTTTCTCCTTTTGCTGTATTCACACCAAACGCACTTTTGCATACAAACTCAATGCAAAGACTGTGTGATTAGATGCAAATTTGCACATTTTTTGTAGCAGGAATTCAGAACATTTCTATTGATTCCAGTCTGAACATGGAGACAGCTGAGCCAGCAGCTAGCAGCCAACGGTGCTAACAGCACAAACACTGCAAACAATTGCAAGCAGAGCTAACAGTCTTAGTCTGAGGGGGAATTGGAGATTACTATGATAACAATGTCGGTGAGGACGCATTATCAGCTGCTGATTAAAGTCCCATCATCACCACGTGGGCTGGAATCTAGGGGATCGTAAAGGATCCATCAGTCGGGATCCTCTGAACGTGTCCGACTCCTTACCTGTGGTATCTTCCTGCAGTCCGACATCAAAAGCCAGTTTGTCTGTGGACGAGCGGGAGGTGGACAGACAGCAGAGGTACTAAACAGAGAAACACACTTCCATCAATCCATCACTCGACCCACACAAACTCGATAATAAGCAAGTTGTCGTTGTTAGCGTCGACTGACCATTCCACTGTAGGAGTGTCGCAGCAGGACGGCGTGTCCGTACAGTAAGGTGCGATGGCCGCCGCCCTGGGCCGTCTGATAGAGAGACATCAACAAGAGGGAGAGAGAGAGAGAGAGAACGAGCAAGTTACAACAGACAGACAGTCACCGAGAGGAAAGACAGCTAAACAGAGATATCAATCAACAGACAGAAAGATCAACAAACAGATGCAGACAGGTATGCAGACGCTTCGCTTCCTTCTACACGTCTGTAGGGAACATGTGACCTACGAGTCTACGCTTCAAAGCTAAATTAGGACGTCATCATCACAGAGTTTCAATGTCGTATCACTGTAACATCCCCAGGGCTGTCTAACGGAAGAGTAATCAGGAATCAATTCCACCTGATCGGCTCCACTATCGATGCTTCGAACTCCCCGCTCTCAGGTCAACGTTCCGACCAATCACAGCTCCAGCTGCATCTCACTACCAAACCTTACACAAACCAGCAAACGTACATCTTTTTGATTGAAGTGCATGCTCCTAAAATCCTTTTCTGGGACTCCAGATTTGTGTAGATCTGATATAAGTTTGATTTCCAGGTTTCTAAGGTTCAGATATAAAGTTCAAGTGATTTAACGTGTTAAAGTGGAATAAATCCCTTTTGTTTAATAGCAAATAGCTCCTGGCCCCTCGTCTTACCGCTGCTACACAACACAGTGACACTCAGCAGACTGGTCCTTGTAACTGGAGTCTTGTTTTCTCCTACAGCCAACATGTGCCTGAACCTAACGTCTCCTGCTGCACTGCAGTCATTCTGCCGGCTCCTCGTGAACACGCAGTGTTTCAGTGCAGCGAAGGCCTCACAAGCAGAGCCGCTTCACTTCCACACGCATATTTAATGAATGTGTGTGTGTGTGTGTGTGTGTGTGTGTGCATGTGCCATCCGTTGTGTGCAAGGCGTGCAAAACGAGCCTCTTTACCACCGTAAAATATCAGTTTCATGATCATGAAAGTTGAACAAGATTTACAAATGTGTCATTTAGTGTTTGCAAATACGTTGTCTAATCCAAAATATAGATTTTTTTATTGAGAATATTGATTGAATCTTGAGAATATTGATTGAAACTAAAGAATATTGAATGAAACTTAAAAATATTGAATGAAACTTATTGAATGAAACTTGAAATTGATTGAATGAAACTTGAAAATATTGATTGAAACTAAAGAATATTGATTTATATCAAACTTATATTTGTTGATATATATTTAAAAACTTGAAAAAATTGATTGAAACCAAAGAATATTGATTTAAATGTGAAAATATTGATATAAACTAAAGAATATTGATTTAAAAACGTGAAAATATTGATTGAAACTTGAACATACTGAATGACACTTGAGAATATTGAATGAACCCTGAATATATGAAATGAAACCTGAGAATATTGACAGAAATCTGATGACATTGAGGTTCACATCAAACACTAGAGATCTGTAAGAGAAGTTTCACCTCAAACTATTGTTGGGACTGGTCCTGAGATGTGTTTGTTGATGCAGAAGAACCTCCAGTTAAACCAGGATGTCATGAGGACACACGGTGTTTACTTCCTCTACTTGAACATGTTAACTTGATGGAGGTGGGACTGGTGTTAATGCAGCGTTGTAAACAGCGTGTCCCAAACATGCATTTGGAGTCTGTTGATGATGGAAGAGGTGGATCTGCCTCGTGGAAGAATCCCGACCGGTTGCTATGATTCTGTCTCCAAAACGGATCGTCCTCTAC
This sequence comes from Chelidonichthys spinosus, assembly GCA_029853015.1. Classification (NCBI taxonomy): domain Eukaryota; kingdom Metazoa; phylum Chordata; class Actinopteri; order Perciformes; family Triglidae; genus Chelidonichthys; species Chelidonichthys spinosus. The sequence goes on along the minus strand of CM056842.1, from coordinate 16,189,891 downwards.
TGCAAGCTTTCCACGGAGCCATCTGTTGATATAATCCTCCATCCATCCTAACAGGGATTGCTTTTGGTCCTGGACTCAACGCAGGATGATGAGACGGGCTCATTTTTAAAGGAATAGTTCAACATTTTGGGAAACATGCTAATGTCACTCATAACGAGTGTCTGTGTGTGAAATATGGAGCTACAGCAAGCAGCTTATTATCAGCTTGTTTTAGCATGAAGACAAGAAGAACAGGGCTGAATCATATATTTAACATAATATATGTAAAAGAATTAATTTAATTAATTTGTCTTATTGTCAACACATTACATGTTAAAAAAAACATGGTATCAAGCCTCTGACTACAATATGATGCCTTTTTGTTATGGCTGCCAACAGTTATGACTATGGACGTGTGTGTGTGTGTGTGTGTGTGTGTGTGTGTGTGTATATATATAGTTACAGGGGGCCTGCCTCTAAAAAGAGCATTGTAGTTTACACAGATTTCAAATGGGATGATTTTTTCCAAAAATTAGGAACAGAGGGGAAGGGGTGTGACCTCTCTAGATTAGCTTGCATATCCTACAATAAAGAGGTCAATAAGGTCATATCTAAAAATGTCCACTACCTCCGTAACACTCAGTAAAATAACAAAAAACACAAATGTGTATGGCGGCGCTGCTAGTGCTCGTGCTGATGCTCATGACAGTGACTGCAGTAACCAACATCAGGACGGTGACAACCATGACAAACAGAGACATCGAGTGGAGGCACACCTACCCATATTTCCACCACTACATGCTGTGTGGAAATGGGAGAGAGAATAGGAAAAAGTAAGTTGCCGTAGTCATTTTTTACAGACAACACATAAAAAACACACATCCAACCAACAGAAAGGACTGTTGGATGAGTTGATGACAGCTTAGTGAATACTTCTACTTCCACTCAATATCCATTGGTTTGGCTGGCAAATATGAAATATTTGCTTTTTCAGTGTGAAATGAGACAAATCAAAATCAATCTCATGTTCATGTGTTATATAGTCACAAAGTAGCTAGCGTAGCTTAGCGTTAACACTAGAAGCAGGGGGTTAAACAGCCATAGACTATATCAGAAGTGGAGGTAGTCATGGTGATGTCACACATTGGTCTGTTGACTACTATGGTTTTGAAGCCTCGACTTCAAGCCATTTGGGTATTTTTGCAACCAGTGAAGGAAGCGACCATATTTGGACTGTAGATGAGTGACGGGTGGATCTGACAAACAAAAGTCCAAATATGGTCACTTCACTGGTTGGGAAAATTGCAAATCCAAATATGCCGAACTTGAGGCTTCAAAACCGTAGTCCACTTCCTATATACAGTCTATAAAATTGCAAGCGTAAATGGGGTCTCAGGCCTACGTAGGTATGAAACCGATGGTCTATCTTTTTTCAGACTGTAGCAGAGACATTAGTGTTATTATTTCACTGAATTGAGACTAAGTGAGAACTTAACGTCCATAACGTTTGCGATGCTGTTGGTTAACTTGGCATCTTTTTTACTTGCGGCACAAAGAATATATGGATGATACTGGATATTTTTTATGGAAACAACAAAAACCAGCACTGTTCCGGTTTTGGAGCCCGGTCTGGAGGTTTGGCTGGACAAATTAACAAAAATCCCCTCACTTCATTCAAGAAAAACTGCAATCATGAGGAATGCGTGGACATCGGGGACTGACTGTGGAACGCGGGTTGCATTTCTGCTTTATTTGTGATTGTATGTGTGTGAGAGAGGAAAGTCAGGGCAAAGAGAGGGGACGACATGCAGCACTTGAAACTGGGCCACTGCGGTAAGGACTCGGCCTTATTGTTCTACTCTTCACGTCAGCTACTGGAGCGCCCGGTCCCCACTTTTAAACAGGTTTGCCATTGAGCTTCAGTTATTGTGAGATCACACTGCTCAGCCTTCCTGGTAAAAGTTTACACCAAGATGCTGGAAAGGAAGCTCCAACCATCTGTCAAAACCTCAGATCCAGGAGGAGCAAAGTGCCGTGGAACAGCTCTTTATCGTTGCAGGGTTGTCATGGCAATGTGTCCATCCAAGTTTTCAGATGGTTCCATTGCCATCATTGATGATGATCTAAAGGCACAGCCGAGGGGAAGGAGAGTGTCTCGTTTAGGGACCCTTGAATTGTATCTCTCTATGCAGATGATGTGGTGCTGTTGGCTTGATAAGACCATAAACTTCAGTTACTACTTTGGACTCGTCGTTCAGTCTATTTCTTTTTCGTTAATTGTCAGATTGAGCTGATGCCGTCATTAAGTTAATGTTTGTATCCACAGATGAACCCAACTTTAACAGCGTCGGCATTAAGTTTGACATAAATCCTGCTCCACTGATCTTGATTAACCTGGCTAACCAACTAGCATGCTACAGCTGGCAACAACTGGTGGGTTGCCAAAACTTTCCATGTAAAAAAAAAGAATTTCCAGAAGTGACACAAACGGCTGTTTGGGTCAAACGTCGTACAGAGAAGGATTCCAGCGTAACCGAACGTTAACCCATAAAAACATGAAAGAAAAGAACTGCAAACAGTTGATACTTGTGGGGAAAAGCTAATATGACTGCTTTTATACATTAATCAAATGTATAAAAGTATTGATATGATGTCGTGTTTTGGTTTTTGGAGGATGGACAACAGATTGCAAGTCAGATAAAATCATGTAGCTGGTAGTTTGACAGGTAGTTTGATTTAACTGTTGGGGAACTTTTTGGAACCACAATGTTGAAACTGTGTCATGAAATCATTTGCTTGATGGAAACTGACCAGCGGCCTCCTTCTCGCTGCTTTGAATGCATTATTGCTATAGCACTGAACTTCCCGACATAAGGCCGAGTGGAGATGACTTCAGCCAAGAATGAAAAGACGAGTAAGCTAGAAATCCCTTCTCCGTTTGTGTGTCTGCCACCTCCTCCTCTGTGTGGTTGAATGTGTGCGTCTCTTCACACTCACCCCCTCAGCCTTGTCCTCGGTGTTGGCCAGCATCTCCTGAAGGGCTCGCACCGACAGCGACTGCTCCAACACAAACGTACAGATGGACAGATCCGGAGGCACATTCTGGGACGAGGAAGACAATTGATTGTTTGTATTATTAACACTGCAGGGCTGTGGAACATTCAGATCCATTAAGTTACTGGTCATACACGTTTGGTTGGGGACTATTCAAGCTTCAATCAGTACCTTGGAGTTGGAGATGGATTCGAGGAAGCAGAGTCTGTTTCCGAAGCCTTCGGCAGCCAGACAGAGTTTCTGTTGTTCCTTGTGGATTGTGGCCGAACACTGTAGGACCACCTCATCGTCCTGAACACACATAAAGGCATCGTCACACATCCAGACATTCATTGGAGGGCAACCTCATCTTCCACACTGAGCTGTATCACGACATCGTATCACAACATCATATCACGATATCACTACATCATATCTCTAGATTGTATCGCTACATCGTTTCACTACATCGTATCGCTACATCGTATCGCTACATTGTATCACCACATCGTATCTCTACATGATATCACGATACTGTATCACTACATTGTATCACAACATCATATCACGATACGGTATCACTACATCATATCTTTACATCGTATCACTACGATGTATCTCTACATCGTATCTCTACATCATATCACGATACGGTATCACTACATCATATCTTTACATCGTATCACTACGATGTATCTCTACATCGTATCTCTACATCGTATCGCTACATCGTATCACAATGCCGTATCACTACATCGTATCGCTACATCGTACCGCTACATCGTATCGCTACATCGTATCGCTACATAGTATCACGACATCGTATCTCTACATCGTATCACTACATCGTATCACAACATCATATCACGATACCGTATCACTACATCATATCTTTACATCGTATCACTACATCGTATCACTACATCGTATCTCTACATCGTATCACTACATCGTATCGCTACATCGTATCTCTACATCGTATCGCTAAATCGTACCGCTACATCGTATCTCTACATCGTATCACTACATCGTATCACTACATCGTATCTCTACATCGTATCTCTACATCGTATCACTACATCGTATCACTACATCGTATCACTACATCGTATCTCTACATCGTATCACTACATCGTGTCACTACATCGTGTCACTACATCGTATCTCTACATCGTATCACTAGATCGTGTCACTACATCGTGTCTCTACATCGTATCTCTACATCGTATCACTACATCGTATCGCTACATCGTATCTCTACATCGTATCACTAGATCGTGTCACTACATCGTATCTCTACATCTTATCGCTACATCGTATCTCTACATCGTATCTCTAGATCGTGTCACTACATCGTATCTCTACATCGTATCGCTACATCGTATCTCTACATCGTATCACTAGATCGTGTCACTACATCGTATCTCTACATCGTATCTCTACATCGTATCACTACATCGTATCGCTACATCGTATCTCTACATCGTATCACTAGATCGTGTCACTACATCGTATCTCTACATCGTATCGCTACATCGTATCGCTACATCGTATCGCTACATCGTATCTCTACATCGTATCTCTACATCGTATCGCTACATCGTATCGCTACATCGTATCGCTACATCGTATCGCTCCATCGTATCTCTACATCGTATCTCTACATCGTATCACTACATCGTATCTCTACATCGTATCTCTACATCGTATCACTACATCGTATCTCTACATCGTATCGCTACATCGTGTCACTACATCGTATCGCTACATCGTATCGCTACATCGTATCTCTACATCGTATCTCTACATCGTATCTCTACATCGTATCTCTACATCGTATCACTACGAAGAGGATCCCAGCTCATACACACATGCATACACACTGAAAGTAGAAAATAATGGAGACTGAACAGAATTGAACCGGGCCACAAAATAAGGAATCAAATTAACACATTGTGATTTAGTGTCTCATAAGCGTTGTTGTAAAGAAAATATGAATGTTTTTACTGTTTATTTTTTTGTGGTATCCCACTAGTAAACTTTACAATACAAAGATCTTTAAATGCCAAACACTGTTTTTTTATAAAGTCTTCGGGCTCGTGTTAACTTTTGTTCCGGTTTTGATCACTGTTCTGTTTTTTCTTCACATTAAAGCAGCTTCTGCAGCGACGATGACAGTTCTGTTTTCCTGCGGCATTAAAAACCAGACAAAAGTCACATCAAACAAACGGATAACCGAGCCTGTTCAGTCTAGATCAGGCAGATATTATTACCCGTTCTCTTCAACTCATGCATCTTAATCAGGAGTCAGATTGACAGAGACAAGCACACACACACACACACGACCGACTCGCTCTCATAACTATAAGAAACGGAGATCTAATCGGCATCTTTCCACCGCGTTCTTGAAATCCCAGCTTCTGTCCGACCACGTAAACCTCCTTTCCATCTCTGTGCTGATCTGAAACCTGACGTGCTGCACCTCCCTCCATGTGTAGGAGGCTTCCAGACGCCTGCTCTGACGCCAAGGTTAACGAGAACATAAAGAGCAGAACGTACATGAACGTCACCCACACACACACACACACACCAATATCTCCCTTTATGCTCCCACTTCCACTTACAAAATATAAATAGGTCAGACACAGAGAACGGCATATCGTCGACGAGGAGGAGGATATCCGGAGGGAGGTAAACAGCAGCTACGGGGACCAAAAGGTAGAAAACACGTATGATGATGACGGTGTATGACATCATCATGACGTGTTTTTATCTGAACTAGACCAGAGCATGAGTTATCCAACAGATCCTCATTGTTCTCCATGAAACTTGCTGGAAGTGATGCAATGTAGCGTTTCATGTGGCGTGAGCAACGCACCGAACTTCATTGAAAAAAATTGCCTTTTATATGCTAGATTGCTTGTCAGCAAATGGGCAGCAACAAGCTTTAAGGGTATCGTATTTTCTTTTTGAAGCAGTTGTTAAGGGCAATAAAAGGCCAATACAGTCATGAATGAGCCCCAAACATATTAGCAGCATGTGAGATTAGCCGTGGACAGACGGACAGACACAACTGAATACATAATCTCCTGGCAGAGATAATAAATCAACATGCATTACAGCTTCCTTTCCTTGTTCCATCATTCATGAGGACTCTCGAACAGACTCTGTGAAGAAAATGGCCACAGAGAGAAGGTTCTCTCTCCCAAGAGGACGATTCTGGTGAAATCGTCTGCTGCAGTGTTTCCTCTCCGGCTGCAGCTTGTTGATGTTGGTGAATACAGCGAAGGGATGGGCAGGCTTCAGGCACGCTACCCATTCAACCACTCTGCATTTACATTGGTACGGCTGGAAATAACTAAAAACATCTAATAGCACGATGAGGGGAAACGCTGTGTTGTCGTACGCTGCCTCTGGAATTCATCAGTCACTGCGGTGCTGCTTAATTATCTAGACGTGTGGGCTGAGGGAATACCATCACACACACACACACACAGCCATGTAAGGTTGGTTGGAAACAGGCGTGATGTGTTAATGACTTACAGTGTGTGGCACATACATTCCCTCCTGCACACACACACACACACACACACAAACACACACACACACATATGTACACCCATGGCAGACATATCTATTATGGCTTGCTATCATTAACTTGATGCCTTAGTGACATTTATACTGGTCCACACACACACACACACACACACACACACACACACACACACACACACTAGGATTCCCTACATGAAGATGTCTGGTGTCTGTCAGCAGTAGTTTGCATTCCAGCCTTCTATGGAGAGAGAGAGGAAAAGGAGATCACATTGGTCCTTCCTAATAACAAGGCAGCAACCTCTGCTTCTCAAGAGTGAAGCCCATCCTGAAGTGCCTTAAACTTGCATTCTCCCTGCTGGCCACCAGGGGGCGACTCCTCTCTGGTTGTATAGAAGTCTATGAGAAAATGGTCCTACTTCTCTCTTGATGTATTATCTCAGTAAACATTGTAAACATGAGTTTATGGTCTCAATCTCTAGTTTCAAGTCTTCTTCAATCCAGTATGATGTTCATTTAGTACATTATGGTCCATTTAGAGGTGAGAGAAATAATCGATTCTATTATGCTTTGTTGAACGATTCTCGAGAGATGCGAGAATTGAGAATCAAATATAATTTCTAGTAGATTCCACTCTCGGCCACTAGAGGGTGCTGCAGTACTCAGCTCAGTGTGTGTGTGTGTGTGATGCATGTCAATCATGACAGCAAGCCTGTGGAAGGAGGTGAAAAAGCCCAAAACTACTCTCCCTCCGCTTACTCCGACAAAACGAGATGCAGACCCTGCAAAGGTCAGAGTTCATGTATGAAGCTTTAAAAACACAAAGCATTGATCATGGGTTACACTATATGTAAGGCTTTAAAAGCAGTGTGTGTGTGTGCATGTGGGTGTGTGTTTCCGTGTGTGTGCATGTATGTGTGTCCATTAACCGTAGCGACAGAATGGCTTCCCTCGCTTGAGAAAAACACTCTTAGGCTGCATCTGCCCTCCTCCCACACACTCAGAAATAGACTGACATAAATTAGCATGTCTTCTATAGTCTATACACACACACATATACACACACACACATACACACACACATATACACACACAACTGTGTGCACAAGCATAAAACAAGACAAAATGTGCACAGAAGCACATCAGAGTGCATGGTCAGTGCACGGCTGCACTCAAAAAAAAAAAAAAAAAGCAGCACAGAGTTGAATACACAGTCTTACACAACAGCTTATTCAACAGTAGCCGTCAGTGGAAACATTAAATGCGACCTTCCAGAAAACACAGTGCATGATGGGAGGCGAGGCAGCGAGACAGTGTTGCTGCCACAGAGTCGTCCAAAAGGTAGACGAGCAGGATGAAACCAAAACACCAGCAGAATAACAGATTAATCCTCCGTCGACACAAAGACAACGGGAGGAGGATTTAAAAGTAAAAAAAAAAAACAATGTTAACGTGTTTCATCCCCTCAGTTCAGTCCACGAGTCCAAAGGTTGAGGTCACCACGTATAATAGGCTGAACGTAGGAGGATTAATCCAGAGAATGATGTGTGAAGATTATAGATTAAAGCTCAACATTAACTGGCCATATGTAAGAATATTATATTCAATAATCATATCAATAAGCTTCTAAAACAGGTAGAATATTTATTATTGAAAATAATCTTAAATAAGATCATAAATCATAAGTTCTCCCTGCATACATAAAAGGATAAATAAATAAAAATCAGCCTCTGTTTTCACTTCAATAAAGCTGGACAGCTAAGTCAAGTCCCTGTGATGATATCTATGATTAGAATATAACCGTAAATAATAATAAAAACACCATTTCTTCCTTCCTGATATATAATCATCAGTGACCTCGGCTGTTATTTTAGTATCACGATCGTAACGACTGGAACCTGAAAGATGCTGAGTTAGTGATTATGTTTAAATATTATTTATTAAATCACATTACATCCAGTTCCATGATCGACCTGCAGCAGCAGTTTTTAAATGATGCATCCTGGCCTCGTTTCAAAGTAGTGTCCGAGTGGCTATCAGCCCTGAGATCTGCTGACTCGTGGATTTGTTGAGCAACGACGTAGATATGAAACATTACAGACCCGTCTGTATGAAAACCGTCCAAATGTAACAGAACGATGAATCACGCCTGCTTTACTGAATGTGCCTGATCGGCCTGAACTGTAGTAGCATGTGTGTGTGTGTGTGTGTGCTGTTATCCAGTGTTATAGAGCATCAGGGATTTGGAAGAGACACACACACACACACACACACACACACACACACACAGTGGGCAGGTCAGCGGAGGAGGGTTTTAAAAGCTTGGCTCGGAGAGAGTGTGGAGGAGGGGAGAGCTTCAATGATGTAATCTGAGAAAAGCAGAGGGAGACACTTCACTCCCATCACACACTGCTGGACGCTGAATAAATAATGACAATAACTCTGTTTATTTATTATTATTATTATTATTATTATTAACAACTTACATTAAGTTAAAGTCGACTAGATTTCATTTTTAATAGAATAAAGCCTGATATTACCTGATTAATTGCCCATATTTACCTGTAACCATAATATTATTTTTAATCATGGCATTGAAGTCCAATAATCCCACAGAAAGCTCTGCTTCTTTTCTGCTGTTTTTTTTTTATTTTTTTTACGCCGAGACAGCAGTTTGTGGAAATATCGGATTAGAACGTTTTCTTGGGCATCTAACGTGTCTTCCGTGCAGAAAGTGCACATTTGTGAGTTCATGAAAAACAGGATTCGCAGAGCGGCGTGGCAGAGTGCTGAAGAGACAGATGGAGTCGGGAATAATTGATGCAACTCTTGCAGCAAATCTTGCAAAAGTTTACATCTGATCAGGCGACCATCAACCTTAAAATCTGGAGACCCTGTACCTGGATCTCACAGTAAAAACACATGTTGGTGCTTGATCGGCTGATATCAAATTAAAAAATCTCATAATTTATCAGCTTATTTCCTTTAATGGTTTAAGTCCCAGATAATTATCAGATCAGAAGGGCTAAGACGGTCGATAATGCTGACTACTTTCAAATCCAAGCTATAGCTGTCGGCGTCATTTCATTTTCTTTTATTGTTTTTATTCTATGCGCTTGCTTTTTTTAAATGTTACCATATGTTTAATGTGTTATCTGTCAAGCACTTTGGGTTGCCTTTGGATATGAAATGTGTTGGATAAGAAAGAACTGAGCAAGTGGAACTCTCAACGGAGATGAGAAATAAATGAGACGGCTCGCTAATTAGCTACTTCAGTCATCAGCGACCAAAAAAAAAAAAAAAAAAAGCAGCTGACGCGTCAACCATCCTGCTATTGTTCTTATCTCTGTGGAGAGTGCATTATTAGCCAGACCTGGCAACATGCCAACAATTAGGCAATATTTAACACTTTAAAACCCAACAAGTAAAACGACGACGTGTTTAGAATTCACTGGTATCAGAAAACATTAGGGGTGGGTAAAAATATCAATACGGCAATATATCGCGATACTATGCCGCCCAATACAATATTGATTTTTCAACTCCAAAGATCGGTTTAAAAAATGATTCATGTTTAGATGTGTTGTAAAAGCAGAACTTCATCCTTTTTCATTTTATTTTCAATATTTATTCCAGTGAATTTCATGGGAATTAATAAAATGGAGAGGCTGTTTTGAATTAAATAGTTTTGACTCAATTTGTCCTCTGATCAATATCATCTGATGTACATATACAGGTACTTGTGTTTTCATCTTTACGCAATATCGCGATATCATGATGTATCGTATCGTGACCAAAGTATCGTGATACGTATCGTATCGTGAGGTCAAGACTCACCCATAGAAAATATGCACTTAAACAGACTGGAATCACTACTTTTGTGTTGTGTCACTGATACGACATCTTTTTGTCGTGAGCATGCTTTTTAGTGGAAAACAATCAAATACAATTAAATTAATTGTATGATCAAAAACATTAATGATCAAAATTCATCAGGTCTCCCTGCATAAATAATAGATAAACACGTTTTCAAAAAGCTTTTTCAAGTCACTCGACGATATTCTACGATTATCCCGATAAAGGAATTCACCACAATTCATTTATTGTGATATTGTATATTTATACGTCCAATATCGTCCCCTTCCTGCTCCGCTCCCTGCCAAACAGTTTCTTTGAGAGCAGTGAGATGAATGTGTTGATGTTTCACCCCGAGGTCATGTGTATATCAGCAGCAAGGACAGGGTTGTTATGTGAATCATGTTTTCATGATGTTCTCATTAATCACCGTTTGTCACTGTGTGGGCTCGTGGCTATAAAAGGAAGCAGAACACTTTGTTTCCTTCAGTGAGATGAAGCTTCATTGTTATTATTATTTAGTTTAGTTTAGTCTGGCAAGGATGTTTCCTGTTTTTATTAGCAGCTCAACAACTGGAAAGTCAGTTCTCCTGCTAATCTTGTGTTGTAGGTATGTTAATATGCATTGCTTGACATATCAGTATCGGTGGTAGACATGGGAGGATATGAAAATATTATATTTCATATCACTTTATTATTCTGGACAAAATAACTACGAGTCACAATATCATCCTGATAATAATCAAATGTGCTTTAAAACTACCAAAAAGGCAAATTTTTGAAAATAAAATATCTTAGTAGCTAACTGCATTGGTAGCGTGCCCCGCCCCCTAAAGCATCCCTGCTTTCTGGTCTGGTGGACTCTAAATGGACCATAATGTACTAAATGAACATCATGCTGGATTGAAGAAGACTTGAAACTAGAGATTGAGACCATAAACTCATGTTTACAATGTTTACTGAGATAATACATCAAGAGAGAAGTAGGACCATTTTCTCATAGACTTCTATACAACCAGAGAGGAGTCGCCCCCTGGTGGCCAGCAGAGAGAAGTAGGACCATTTTCTCATAGACTTCTATACAATCAGAGAGGAGTCACCCCCTGGTGGCCAGCAGAGAGAAGTAGGACCATTTTCTCATAGACTTCTATACAACCAGAGAGGAGTCGCCCCCTGGTGGCCAGCAGAGAGAAGTAGGACCATTTTCTCATAGACTTCTATACAACCAGAGAGGAGTCGCCCCCTGGTGGCCAGGACAGAGAAGTAGGACCATTTTCTCATAGACTTCTATACAACCAGAGAGGAGTCGCCCCCTGGTGGCAGCAGAGAGAAGTAGGACCATTTTCTCATAGACTTCTATACAACCAGAGAGGAGTCGCCCCCTGATGGCAAGCAGAGATAATGCTTGCTAAGTTTAAGGCACTCCAGCCTTGGCTTCACTTTTCAGAACAGGAGGTTGCTGCCAGGGTTCGACCCAACACTCTAACAGGTGACTGTGTTTTTGGTTTGTCTAAAGTCACATGTTGAGGTAAAAAATAAATCACATCTCACTGCTTTGATTTCCAGATTTAGTGAATCAACTCTCCGTTAACATGATCGGACACAATCCCGTCCAGCTGGCCCCAGAATTACCACGCTAACTCACCATCGCCAGCAGGATTGGTAGGATTTTGACTTGAAACCACAACTGCTGCCAACAGTTTTCTAACAGCACACACACACACACACACACACACACACACACACACACACACACACACACACACACACACACACACACTGGACCGGCCACTCACACATTCCTGGCATAATCCCAAACGTCTCTGTAATTACAACAACAGAGCAGCACTGCTCGCCTCACACTAAGCCGGACTACAAGGAGGATATTGATATCGGGAGAAACGAGCGACGCTGGCAGAAAAAAAAAAAGTAAGAGACGCAGATTAAATGGTGCACGTTGCGATCCGGAGGGGTTGCAGCAGGGAGGTGTGGCCAGCTGTGATGTAAGCCAAAGACCATCGGCATTTCTGATTGGCTGAAAGATCTTGGTGAAAAGTCGTATATCAAAATACACATTACTTCAGGTCCTGAAGATGATGTCTATCTGCTCAGGACAAATACTGGTCCCCTTATCGATAGTGACCCCTGACCTTTCCTCTAGAGCGCCACCAACCAGGCTGATATACTGACAGATATAGACTTCTTATTTTTGCAACTGGAGGAGTTGCCCCCCGATGGCCAGTAGAGAGAATGCAAGTTTAAGGGCGCTTCGGCATTGGCTTCACTTTTCAGAACTGGAGGTTGCTGAAATGACTTTACATAATTCTCTACTCAATCCTGTTTCATCATCCATACCAAATGATCCGATTCTCTCCGAGCTGCCTGTGAGAGGGGGAGGAAGAGGAGGGTGTCATCATCCAAACTGTCAGGCTGCAGCACACACACACACACACACACACACACACACAGATCTGTTTTTATAACACTTGTAATGCTCTCGTTTTAGTTTCACTTTCTGCCTCTCTCACCCGGCTCTCACAGATCATCCTGCCAAACACCGGTGGGAGGACTCATCGCTCTCACACCTGGAACATTTGAAGCCATTTTAGGGTTTTTTTTCTTTCTTCCAGATATTTCAGTTTTTTATCAGTTACAGAAAAAGAACCTGCTTCTCACTTTGAATCCAACACCAGAGTACGTGTGTTATGCAGATATACGCTAGATTTCAGAAATGTTTCAGCAGCTGTTAATCTTCCCGTGTTATCAGCTGCTCTGCTTCCTTTGTGAACGTCTTTCATCACAACATGACAAACATTTCCGCGTGGAGCAAATGCACACAAAGTCTAGCGTCCTCCCACTGCAGCACGATGAGGAGAATATGCAAAACCTGTGTGACGTCTTTAAAGCCCATCAGCATTGAGATTCTCCTCCCGTCGTCCCGACGATGCCGAAAGATAAATGCTGTGGTCCCCCAGAGGTCTAGATAGTAGCTCATATTAGTCCAGAGACCAGACCAGACCATGTGGAGAAACCAGAGACTGTCTGTGGTCCCCCAGAGGTCTACCATAGTAGTTCACATTAGACCAGAGACCAGACCAGACCATGTGGAGGAACCAAAGACTGTCTGTGGTCCAAACAACAAGGTCTCTGCTGTATTTATGTCTATATGACCTTATTTGGAGTGTTGATGGAGCAGCTACCATGTTAGCGTAGCCTAGCACCATCAACCAGGCATTAGGCGTTAGGCGTTAGGCATTCATTATCTAGTTATTTCAGCATCATTGATATAGTTTTTATTGCAATTAAATCACAGTTCAATCGTTTATTTTGGGTTCATCCAGCTGGTAAACCAGCTGATACCAGAGTCCAGAGACCAGACCAGACTATGTGGAGAAACCAGCCACCGTCTCTGGTACCAAACAACAAGGTTGCTGTCATATTTATATCTAGATGACCTTATTTGGAGTGTTGATGGAGCAGCTACAATGCTGCAGATGCATACAGTACGACATTAGACAGAATTACAGAACAACCCAAGCACAAGACCAGTAACACACACCCACCCACACACACATACAGTACACACACACACACACACACACACATGCTTAGCTGTATTTGCTGTGCAATGTCAGCAGAAAGAAAAGCCAATTAAGCCTGAGTTTGCCATGCAATAAAACATTAATAAACATGAGGAGCGTCTGCAGAGGAATTCACCGAGCTCACACAGCCTTCTAACGTGGTCTAGACTACATGTCAATCAGCTTGTGTGCTGCTGTTGATGTGATCATTGGCACTATATAAGGCAGACGCAACTCACTCGATCACACACACACACACACACACACACACACACACACACACACACACACACACACACACACACACACACACACACACACAATGGGATCAAATGCCCGATCAAAATGTCTTTAAATCCAACAACCACTGCTTCTGCCTTCCTGTATCCCCTAATATAGAGACTTTCTGCTGTTCTATGTCACCTTTTTTTTTAAGACGAGCCAATTTATATAATAGCTGATTTAATTATCATTTTCTTTAATGAATGAATCATTCAAGTTACACTTTACAATCTAAGTGTAATTACTATTCCATTAGCTAAGGAGGCAGTTAATCAAACCGTCGCAGACTGGGCTGCCCACGAAATGCATTGTGGGAGTAAAAGGAGAGCTGAAGTGGTGTGGGTCTGAGATCAGAAGGCCTCATTCACCAGGAGGAGCGAGTTCGATCCCCCCGGCTCCTCCAGTCCATCGCTGAATGAACCCAGAATTTAAGGATCTACATAAACGAGTGTTAGATGAGATCCTGATGAATGTGTGGTTTAACGTGTGAGAAGACCAACAAAGGTCCATTAGACACAGCTGCAGGTAGCGCTGCATATATATATATATATATATATATATATATATATATATATATATATATATATATATATATATATATATATATAGGACACTTCACGTGAAGTTGGACTCCACAGAGTTTGTCTTTGAGAGGCTGCAGCCGGCCGCTGGGACCAAAATACAGCACTGCAGCAGCAACCTGTCAGTGTGTGTTGGTGCTGTGCCATAGGTAGGTCTGCTGGAAGTAGGCCGTCCGTGCAGCCCGCCATCCGTCCACGCATCAGCCGTGATGTATGAGGCGCTACGCAGGGACCATTATTCAAAGTTTGCATATGCACACACACACACACACACACACACACACACACACACACACACACACACACACACCTGCTCAACTCACAGTATGTAGGTTGCTAAAGAGGATGAGGGTCACAGCTCAGAAAAAAAGAAAGTCTATCCCACTTTTAGCTGTTTTAAAAAGCAGGACAACAAGAAGCATGGCCATATTTACTGTGTACAAGGCTCCTTTGACTACATGGCTACCATTAAAACTAAGAGACAATATATATCTCTGGACTCAAATGAGCTACTATCTACTATCTTCCTCCATTTCTGATGAATTCAAGGTTTTTTAGCGTCTTTGTATGCGATTTATTGACTTATTAGTACATCATGGTCCATTTTGAGTCAAATAGACCATAAGGTAGTGTACGCTTTAGGGCGGGGCTACCTGGTGACTCCTCTGCAGTCCAAATATGGTCAATCTTCCTTCACTGGTTGCAAAAATACCAAGATGGCAACGGCCAAAATGCCAAACTTGAGGACATCACCATGACTACATCCACTTCTTATCGTCTGTGGTCAAAATCAAACAACAAAACATACATCCAATATTAGTTGAGATCTTAAACTTTGAAAAAAAACCCGTCAACCTCATGATTGGACTAAATTCGGGATTCATTCTCTGGGGACCATGAATGCCTTTTTTACATAACCACAGTTGGAAAGCATAGTTAAGAATGTTGTGTGATCAGAAAATCTTTCAAATGATTCTGACAATACCAGTAGAAAAAGTAGTAATCTGTATTTTGCTTTCAATCAGTGTCCTCAGAGTGGATTTGTAATTCCACAAGTTGATGTTTTGACCTGACAGGAGGGGTTTAATATGGAAACAGTCCAAAGAGGCGGGCGCTGTGAAGAGCCGATATATAAACACAGATAGCGGCGTATAGCTTAGCGACTGCATCATTTAGTATCTGCAGCGGGAGACATCACCATTACATGTCATGGTTCCTCAGTCACAGATCCTCCTCTCATCTGCCCGACGCTTTCATCGTTTCCTCCCTCCTCTCTCTCTCTCCACAGCCTCGTTCCTTCCCTTTCTTCCCATCCACTCGGCACTAGAACATTCCGCCGCGATCAATCAGATTACATAAGAGCACTGCAGTGAGAAGCAGCGAGGAAGGAGAGAAACAGAGAAGTGAGGGGTGCCATGCCATCTCACATCCTCCCCTCTTTTACACTACGATTCCCATCTCCATCCCCGCGCCCTCCTGATCCGATCGCTGCAGCGAGGGTCACACAGAGGTGGTTTCTGGTTTTTAGGCAGCGAACCAGACTCATTCTCCTTCCCGAGCATGGAAAGGCTATGAAATATCTAGAGGTTTGAAAGATGCTGTTGCTGAATACCAAGTACTAAGAAAGTTACCACTCCAGGACATTTCTACACACAGTGTGTGGCAAATTGCAGCGCTCTCAATCATAAAAGGCACATTAGAGGCCGGTGAACCACTTAATCGTTAACGTATGCTTAAAAAAAGGCTTTGGTAGGCCTACAACGACCGCCTCGTGTCAACGTAGTCATGGTAACCCATTGGTTTGTGGACTTCGGCTTTAAAGCCTAAAATTCAGCATCTTGGATTTTTTTTGCAACCAGTGAAGGAAGTGACCATATTTGGACTGTAGAGGAGCGACAGGTGGATCCATCTGGATTCTGGTGTGAATTGCGTCATAATTCAACGTCAGTCAGACGAATGCAAGTTTAAGGCACTTCAGCTTTGGTATCACTTATCAGAACCCGGAGGTTACAGGATATTCATGATCCCCGACAGGATGACTTGTAATTAATTTGGTGATCCTCTTACTTTACCTCTTTATCACCAATCACCTGGTATTTGGTCACCACTAAGTGACCACCATGTGACCAAATACCTGTCATCGTAGTAGCTAATTGGTATCGAGATAGTGACCATAGCGTCGTTGAGGTAGCGACGTCCTAAAGCAAAACCCTGCTTTATTATTTGATTCTAAATGGACCATCATTTACTTCCATGCAATCAGACTTGGGTTTTTTTTTTCAACCAGAGAAGTCAAAGAGAAAACGGAAGTTTTAGGCACTTTAGATTTGGCTTCACTTTTCAGAACCAGAGGTTGGAAGACATTTAGTGTGATTACGAACCTGACTGGGTCCACGTTTGTCTAGAGATCCAGACCTATTTAAACCTACTTCATGAAACAGGATTTTGTTTGGTTTACAGAAAAAAAGCCTGACTTTACTGGAGAACTAAATATACTCCACACTTCTCTGTTCATTAATTCTTGTATTGTTCAGCTGTTGCCGAGGAGGACTCTGTTACACGCCGACATAAAATAGGAAACCTTCATCCCGGTTGAAATTCTGACTCATGTCTCACCCTCTTTTTGCTCTGTTCATCCTTTGAACCTGTTAAATGTCAGCTTCAAAGCCTTCCCAGTCCTCTCCATGTGGGGCAGCGCTGCCGCCTCTCACCTTCTGACCCAGTATCTCGAATCAAACTATCAAACTAGGCAGCGCTGACGTATCAATCAAGATTCTGCTAATATTTCCACCCTAAAATGTTTGAAATGCCAGTTTGGACCGATACGTTGTCATTAATAATGAATCCACCAATGGGCCCTCACCACTCCGTGTGAATTATTCAGCGGTGGTACACGATGGTTAATTGAGGCTGACCTGGTGATTGACCGTGTGTGTGCGTGTGCATGCGTGTCGGAGATTAGTGGACGAAGGGGGTTGAAGAAAAAAAAACACGGCAAGTAAAAGGTCTCCCTGTTTTATGCTGGTGCAGATCATAGGCTGAATATAAGGAGTGGACGTAGTCATCTCTATATAGACCTCTACAGGCCTCTATTAGACCCCTATAGACCTCTATATAGTCATATATATAGACCTCTACAGTCCACTAAATAGACCTCTACAGTCCACTATATAGACCTCTACAGGCATATATATAGACTCCTACAGACCTCTATATAGTCATATATATAGTCATCTATATAGACCTCTACAGTCCACTATATAGACCCCTACATAGGCCTCTATATAGACCTCTACAGTCCACTACATAGACCCCTACAGACCTCTATATAGACCCCTACATAGGCCTCTATATAGACCTCTACAGTCCACTACATAGACCCCTACAGACCTCTATATAGTCATATATGTAGTCATCTATATAGACCTCTACATAGTCGTCTATATAGACCTCTACAGTCCACTATATAGACCCCTACATAGGCCTCTATATAGTCCTCTATATAGTCCTCTACATAGTCGTCTACATAGTCGTCTACATAGGCCTCTATATAGTCCTCTACATAGTCGTCTATATAGACCTCTACATAGTCGTCTATACAGTCCTCTACATAGTCCACTATGTAGACCCCTACATAGTCCTATACAGTCCACTACAGTCCACTACATAGGCCTCTAACTAGTTGTCTATATAGTTCCCTACATAGTCGTCTACATAGTCCTATACAGTCCACTACATAGGCCTCTATATAGTCACCTACATCGACCCCAACATAGTCCTCTAAATGGTCATCGACATAGTCTCCTACATAGTCCTCTACATAGACCCCTACACAGACCTCTAAATGTTCATCTACATAGTCCTCTACATAGTCTCCTACATAATCCTCTACAAAGTCCTCTACATAGTCTCCTACATAATCCTCTACAAAGTCCTCTACATAGTCCTCTACATAGTCCTCTACATAGTCCTCTACATAGTCCTCTACATAGTCCCGTATAAAGTCCACTACATGGTCTTCTTTTTCTCATATGGTATGATGAAAGTCAGAAGGATGGTGGTCTCTGGTCCTGATCCTGATCCCAGCCCTGACTGCGTGGTTGATAGATGGTTTGGGACCGGCGTGGCTCGGAGAGAGAGGACATAACATTTATGGAAGTGGGAGGGAAGTCATTAAACTTTCATATTGAGAAAACGGACTCATCAGTTTCTGTGTGCGTCGCACCGACAGCTGATGGAGGACTATTGCTTTTTTCCGCTTGCCGTTTCTCCTCCTAATGCAACGCCCCCCTTCTTCCCACAATGCACCACACACGATGGTTTCTACACTGATTCCATCACACATCACCTGTATATTCTTCTGTTTTTCCATTTAAAAAGACATTTTCAACACAAACTACTTTGTTGAAAAAGTCCTATAAAGCCTTTTCCTTTCACGGATCATTTTTTCATTTCAACACTATCATGAATGTAGAAACCATTCCAACCAAACCAAACTGGTATTTATAGAAACAGAATGTAATCACTGGATTTCAGATTAGGTTCCTCTTGAGTATTAAAACAACAAAATGTGTTTTTTAACCCTTTTTGATCACATCCGGGCTCATTCTCTGCAACTATTTAACAATATATGCAGAAAATGTTGGTATTTTTACATTAAACCCAATGTTTTATTCATCCTAGAAAACAAAATATGATGCATGCTTACATCAGCTCGTACCAACCTATTTCAGCCAGCATGACATCCATCCATCAACCAATCAAAGCTTCCTGCCAACGTTAAGTCCCGCCTCCCTATCCTGTTTCGAAATGACCAATTTCAGCGTCACTGAATGAGTATTTGGTTGGGTTTTCTTGCAGTTTTCAATAATCCACATGTTTATTGTTTACCAGCGGTCGTTTTCAAACTTTGCATTAACGGGGTCAGCCGTCTACGTTAATAAAAAAACTTGCTCCGGAGGCCAGTCAGCAAGTCCTTACATGGTGGAGCCGAGCTCCCCTGATGAATTCAGGACAGTGCTGAACTGGCAGAATGGGCACAGTAAGTTTCATACTTACACAAACAAGGCTCTGCATGGCTGCCGAACTACAGGCCGAACTCTCGGAGGCCATTTTTCACTCTCACTTATCTATGAGTCACTCCGACGGGTTCTCCCAGCAGCAAACACCACAAACCGGACCGAGGTACTTCCTGGAAGGCAATCATCTTAGAGAATAGTAAAAATAATACCGGGATATACTGTTTCTTAGGTGCTTATGGATGACAAAGAGCCAGGACGGGATGAAAGCACCTGAGAATTGAGAATTCATTCAAAGTCCTACGTTTTGGAGCAGACCATCTGCTCCGCCGCTTACATTACCATTTATTAGCCATAGCCGGTAGCTTAACGATAACTTAACAGACTTAACTGTTCAATGCTTCAATGATTTTGAAGCTTTACTGACTCTCTAAATTCTCCATAAATACCGGGGGGGGGGGGGGGGGGGGATGTCGGCGTTTAAGACAAACTTTAGCATTGTTACATATCCCTATTAAATCAGAATTATCTTTCTTAAAATACTTTGATGTTTGTGTCACCTGTTTCATTTATTTAGTATGTACAAAAAAAGGGTCATTAGCCTTTCCCTGATCGTTAGTTTCGTATGCTAAATACTTTTTTCATTTTCTACTAAAACTGAAGGTCTTCATGAAACTCAGCTTTTTATTGGAGGTTATTTAACAGTTATTTCCGGTCTACAGGAGTGTTTTGATACTACAGATTAGAGGTGGACTGTCCCTTTAATGAAGGTGTAGCGAGTCTCCGTTGGAATGCTCCGGCTCGGTCCATTTCTACAGTCTGAAAACAGACATTTCTCTGTAACAGAGATTAAATGAATACAAACACACCGCCGCTGCCATGCCGTTTGCTTTGTGCTGAGACATCAGCAGTCACCACTAACCATGTATTGATCTGCATTCAAAGAGCACTTGGGGGGGATGAAAGGTAGAGGGATGAGGAGGAGGAGGAGGAAGGAGGGGGGAACCAAACGGCTGGATGTAAATTTGCTTTTTGTAAACTCTGCATTTTTAATATGAAATAATTTGGAGACAGAGGTACTACTAAGCTATTTAGATCGATAAAACCATGGACTGTAAGAGGTGGACGTACCGTTTTTAAGCCTCCAGATCGACAGTTTGTCCGTCGCCATCTTGGATTTTTGCAACCAGTGAAGGAAGTGACCATATTTGGACTGTGGAGGAGCGACGGGTGGATCTCATGAACACAAGCGGCAAAGCAGGAAACTTACTGGATCTGGATCCATCTGGATTCTTCAGTGTATATGACCAAGCCCATCAATGTACTACAACAGCAGAAACTGGGGGTCTTCAGCGGAGTTAATGTGCAGTCACGCCAATATTGACGGACCAATCATGAGCCATCTCCACGCAGACGGAGGGACATTGAAGCTATAGTTCTATAGCTACGGTATAAATCAATGGCAGAGCTGGTGACATCTTAGCCAGGGTCAAAACAACTCAATATGCACAAAGCTGTCAGTGCACAAGTCATCGGTCTACAAACAGACGATATGATGACGATAATCTTTATGATTTCAGTGCCGGAGATCATATTTTTCCTGTTTTTCTGCGACTGTATTGTATACTATCTTGTTGATTGAGCGTTGCTATGCTACAGCCGTTTGCTCTCGTCTCTGCTGATACCATCCGACTGTGATGAAGAACCTTCGACACTCGTGCTTAATGAAGTATTAAATGAAGCAGAGCGCTCCGGTGTCTTCCCCTGGCTCCAGTGTTTCCCTGTCAACATGTCCAGAGCTGGACAGATGCACATCACTTCCACACACACACAAAAAAAAACACACCCTCCTGATTATGGACTATCTACGAAGAATGCATGGTTTTACATGCAAAGGTTCGAGACAAAAAGTAGCGCTGTGGTGTTGGATGTTAGAGGGACTGGATCCACAAGAGGTCAAAACATAAAGTCCAGGTCCACGATTTAGCTAGCATTGCTAACTAGAAGTTAGTCCGTGCTGCAGTACCACTCTCCACCTGAGCTGATACTGGGGGCGCTGTTTCACAAAAGAAAAGTCTTATTTAACACAGTTAACCATGAAAAAATTGACATTGACTCATGTGCATTTTAACATTTAACATTTTTAACATTTTTAATAAATAGGAAAACAAAGTTTAAGTTACATGTTATTTTATATATTATTCCATTAATTTTCCCATTTTATATATTTGACTTTGTACCATTTAAGTGGGTTATCGCTATAGAAATATTGAGGCAGGGTATCGTGACAGAACTACACATGGTTTTGTCAGATAAAATACTGCAGCAGCACATTACATACGGACAAGACATGCCATAGTGACAGTCGGCACTTATTCTGTGAAAACTATACATCTCTAATCCCGTAACCAGGTTCATCTACATCTAAATCCTCGACAACCACAGTCACACTGGAATTAATCAGCAGTGGAATCCCATGTGATCTGGATCAAGGAGGTAATGAGACGTTGGTGGTGTGACCAGACTGTGAAGTGAGTTGAGACTTGACACAACCAGGCTGGTGATGTCACATATAGTGTTCCACTAAGCCTCGGCTGAAAACCACGAACACACACACACACACACACACACACACACACTTTATCACCATAAGCATCAGCATCCAATAAAGCACACAGTGTCAAACACCAGATATTAGACCCATCCTTCACGCTGAGCAACGAGAGAGGAACGACTCCATCCCTCCTGAGTCCAGCCACCAAACTGACATTTCAATATATATCATATTCTGAATAATAACTATTTCCTCTTTTGGGGGGGATGAATGTGTGTGTGTGTGTGTGTGTGTGGGGGGGGGGTTATAGAGGGAGTCTAGGGATGAAATCACTATCCTTATGGCTAATTTCCGTCTCCATTCCCTCTCATTTCTGTCTCACTTCCCTCTCGTTTCTGTCTCACTTTCCTCGTTTTTGTCTCACTTCCCTTTCGTTAATGTCTCACTTCCCTCTCGTTTCTGTCTCACTTCCCTCTCGTTTCTGTATCACTTTCCTCATTACTGTCTCACTTCCCTCTCGTTTCCGTCTCACTTCCCTCTCGATTCCGTCTCACTTCCCTCGTTTCCGTCTCACTTCCCTCTCGTTTTTCTCACTTCCCTCTTTTTTCTGTCTCACTTCCCTCGCATTTCTGTCTCGTTTCTGTCTCACTTCCCTCTCATTTCCGTCTCACTTCCCTCTCATTTCCATCTCACTTCCCTCTTGTTTCTGTCTCACTTCCCTCTCATTTTGTCTCATTTCTGTCTCACTTCCCTCTCATTTCTGTCTCGTTTCTGTCTCACTTCCCTCTCGTTTCCGTCTCACTTCCCTCTCGTTTCCGTCTCACTTCCCTCTCGTTTCCGTCTCACTTCCCTCTCGTTTCCGTCTCACTTCCCTCTCATTTCCATCTCACTTCCCTCTCGTTTCCGTCTCACTTCCCTCTAGTTTCCGTCTCACTTCCATCTCGTTTCCGTCTCACTTCCCTCTCATTTCCATCTCACTTCCCTCTCGTTTCCGTCTCACTTCCCTCTAGTTTCCGTCTCACTTCCCTCTCGTTTCCGTCTCACTTCCCTCTCGTTTCCGTCTCACTTCCCTCTCGTTTCCGCCTCACTTCCCTCTCGTTTCCGTCTCACTTCCCTCTCATTTCCATCTCACTTCCCTCTCGTTTCCGTCTCACTTCCCTCTAGTTTCCGTCTCACTTCCATCTCGTTTCCGTCTCACTTCCCTCTCATTTCCATCTCACTTCCCTCTCGTTTCCGTCTCACTTCCCTCTAGTTTCCGTCTCACTTCCCTCTCGTTTCCGTCTCACTTCCCTCTCGTTTCCGTCTCACTTCCCTCTCGTTTCCGCCTCACTTCCCTCTCGTTTCCGTCTCACTTCCCTCTCGTTTCCGTCTCACTTCCCTCTCGTTTCCATCTCACTTCCCTCTAGTTTCCGTCCCACTTCCCTCCCAGTGATATCTTTATCAGCCGGGAAGAGAACCTGTTGTAAGTGTGAGTAACGTTACATCCTGGTACCGAACACACTGTACTGATTTCCTCCAGTGGCGGTCCACTGGAAGGGGAGGGAGTTAGCCTAGATAGGAACCACAACCCCCCTCCCAGTTCTGTCCCCAAAGTCATGTACTCTAGATCTGAGTTGTGAATCGTGATGTTTTAGGGAAACACTGATTTCCAAATATGTCCTGCTTGTTTATCAGGGTCTGCGTCCTGAAGGCAGTAAACATCCACAGTCACATTAACCCGAGGGGAACCGAGGCGAGGCTGGATCTTTAAAACCCTCCAGCGTGTCCTGGGTCTACCCCCCTCCCCCCTCCCAGATGGACTCACCCATAGGGGGAGCCTGAGAAGCATCCCGATGAAGCCAAACCAACAAACACAAAACGAGATGGAGCTCCAAGATCCAGCATGTCTGAGCACAGACACCCCCATGAAGGAAACCATTATATCATTTAACATTCTCCATTACTATGGAGAAAATGGTATTTTGACATGAATGTTTTTTTGTGTGAAATTGAGTTTGAATAATCATCAATTTCCTGAAAAAAAAAAAAAAAAACAGGAGACATCTGGACCAAATAAGTACACAAGGGGCTTGATTCCATATTCAGAGCATTCATACAGCAACTATTCATATGCTTTGACATCTGTATAGAGTGTTTTAAAAAATAAATAAAAATCTTGCAGTAAAACACACACAAAATACATAAAACACCCAATATCATTACACTAAATAGCAGAAAGAAAATCAGTGGATTCATTCCCAAGGGGGAGTTCACACCAAACATGACCAACCGACTAATTATTAAATATATTAATTGAATAATATTAAGCATTAAATGTAAATTGCACAGCTGTAACTGGTGTGAACGCCCCACTAGAGTTACCAAGAGGAGTCCAAAGCTGCCAGATGACAGGAATATGGAGAGAAAAGGAGGTAAAAAAATAAATAAAAACAAACAGGAAGAAGAAAACACACATGGGTGGGCTGCCAGAATATATCCGTCAGCGTTCCAGATGAGGCAGCAGACCTCAAATCCACAGTTAGGTCTCACCAAGCAACGGCAACGAGACAAATACTCTTGTGGTTTGTCAAGAGTAATCTGTTCCATGCCAAGAGAAAGCGTTTCACTGCCTCCTGAAACTTCAGTCTAAGGTTCATTTCAGTGCCGTTGTTGATGTTGTTGAGGGAGGGAAGGGAGAAAGGGAAGGCCCCGAGTCCCGTCACACCAACCAAACACTGCCAAATTACAGTCATGGATGAATGTTTATTTGATATCGTTTGGAAAACCAATTACATTTTTTCTCTCCGTCCTTTTTTGGGACGGCAACACTTTCACAAGATGCTAAAAAACACACATAAAGCCTCGTCAAGCTCTCTCTCACACACACACACACACACACACACACACACACACACACACACATCCAGCAGAAGTTGTGTTAACGTCCACCTGACGAATGCAAGCACAAGAAGAATACCCGGCTCGTTTAGCTGCTGAATGCTCCACTACGTTCGGACCCGTCTAAGTACTGGACTGGCTTTATTGGAGCCTTTTCACTACACCGAAACAAAGAGCTGAAAGATGCTAAAATAACAGAGCTGCACCTGCAGAGTGGGTGATAATTCTTCATCACTTCTCACGTTACAAATAGTTATTTAATAATAAAACATCTGCCTGAATATAGTGATCATCTGGTTCCAGGGATTGTCCAGGACCGAAGGCATCCTCACAGCGTTGCAGTAACTCCTTTTTTTACTGTCATGACACTGACGCTGCACAACAACACAATCATCTCAGTCCAGGCAGAAATCTATCTACAAACCTTTCATTCTTAATTATATCTAAAGCTTATATTCATATTCATCTTATTCAGGGGAACACTTATGTGCTATGGTGTTGAAAAAACAAATATACTCAGGTGCAGTGATGCCTCTCATATCCAATATTTCACTTTATCATGACACCAACATTAAATGACCCCACACACGCACGCGCACACACGCACGTGCACGCGCTGCTGTGGTTCATTGTAGCCTAATTAAAGTGGAGTGAAGCAGATGCAGCAGACTTCATCATTTATGCCCCCTCCGCACCGCACTGCGCCCCGCTTTCCACCCAACACACACACACACACACACACACACACACACCGGCAGGCAGCGGCTACACACAGTCCGCCCGGCCGCCGCTCAACTCCTCTGCGCGGACCAACAATGACCGCGACCCCCGCCCTCCATCTCCCCGCGCCTTCCTTCACACCTCTGCCGTCCTCCTGTCAGCGTGATGCGGACTCGCTGACCAATGACTCGTACCTCGAGGAGCTGTCATCCTTAATGCGGTAAACTCCCTGCCCACACACACACACACTAACACACGCACGCGCGCACACACACGCACGAGCGAGCAGAAAGACGCAGTAACACCCACCACTCGGCTTCTCAGCAACATTAACAACAATTAAATGTCAAGATGACTTACAGTCCGCAGGAACTGGATCTCGTCCTCGCCTTCTCCTCCTTCGGCCATGGTTCGCCTTCACGCGGGGAGACGCTCGTGCCGTATCTGCGTGGAGAGACTGCCGACTGGGTGTATGCGCGCGCGCGTGTGTGTGTGTGTGTGGCGGTGTATGCGTGTTTGAGACGGTAAAAAAAAAAAAGAAAGCCAACGCGCAGTTAGAGCTCGGCTTTCATTGGATGGCGCGCGCTCACCGAGGGAGGAGCTGCACAGGTGTGAGCGAGTGCGTGTGGAGCGCGCGAGCTGTTTGACCCCCCCCCCCCTCTCTCTCTCTCTCTCTCTCTACCAGTTGACATGAAATGAAACCACTGAGATAAATAATGTGAACAACGTCTTCAAGTCGAGCTTTTAATTAAAAATTTGTTTTCTTTAACCTTTTAGATCACATCCCGGTTATATTTATATATATATATATATATATATATATATATATATATATATATATATATATATATATATATATATATATATATATACACATGCAGGACTATGCAGAGGACTAGATATATGACCATGACTAGATATATTACCATGTAGAGGACTAGATATAGGACTATGTAGAGGACCATGTAGAGGACTAGATATAGGACTATATAGAGGACTAGATATAGGACTATGTAGAGGACCATGTAGAGGACTAGATATAGGACCATGTAGAGGATTATGTAGAGGACTATGTAGAGGACTATATAGAGGACCATGTAGAGGACTATATAAAGGACTTTGTAGAGGACTATATAGAGGACTATGTAGAGGACTATATAGAGGACCATGTAGAGGACTATATAAAGGACTATGTAGAGGACTATATAGAGGAGAATGTAAAGGACTAGGTAGAGGACTAGATATAGGACCATGTAGAGGACTATGTAGAGGACTATATAAAGGACTATTTAGAGGACCATGTAGAGGACTATTTAGAGGACCATGTAGAGGACTATATAAAGGACTAGGTAGAGGACTATATAAAGGACTATGTAGAGGACTATATAAAGGACTATGTAGAGGACTATATAAAGGACTAGGTAGAGGACTATATAAAGGACTATGTAGAGGACTATATAAAGGACTATGTAGAGGACTATATAAAGGACTAGGTAGAGGACTATATAAAGGACTATGTAGAGGACTATATAAAGGACTATGTAGAGGACCATGTAGAGGTCTATATAAAGGACTATGTAGAGGACTATATAAAGGACTATGTAGAGGACTATATAAAGGACTAGGTAGAGGACTATATAAAGGACTATGTAGAGGACTATATAAAGGGCTATGTAGAGGACTATATAGAGGAGAATGTAAAGGACTAGGTAGAGGACTAGATATAGGACCATGTAGAGGACTATGTAGAGGACTATATAAAAGGACTATGTAGAGGACCATGTAGAGGACTAACTATGTAAAGGATTAGATAGGGGACTATGAACTGGACTATATAGTAGTTAAATGTAAAAACACTACTCTTAAAAAGAGATTCAGAGCATATCGATAGCATCCACACGGTTCTCAACATGGCGACAGCTGAGCCGGCGGCTTGCAGCCAACAGTGCAGACAAAAGGGGGGATTTGTGGACCGCGGGTGTAAACTCAGAGAGACAAACAGAACATTATGTATTTTATTAGAAGGAAAGGAAACACCGTTCTGTCTGCACGTTTCACAGTATTTATATAACGACAACATCATTTATCTACAACCTCATTTCAGATTCAGATAAAAAAAAAGTCATACAAACTGAAATTAGCAGCGCGATCCGGGCTTTAAGACACATAGTGTGAAACTAAACCAGAAAAACGATCTGTATTTTTAAGGATTATGGAATAAGAGGATGTAATGTAAAGTAAACACACAAAACAACCCTGTTAATGTGGATTTATTTATTAGCAAATTAAAAAACGCTGGTGAGTTCAGTTTACCAATCCAATATTTGAAGACTTTGGAACATTTACAACTGAGCTTAAAGAACCGTATTCATTATAAATAATGCAATTTAATTTAGTGGGAAAAACCCTCACATATTATTATTATTATTAGTGTTATTTGTGCAGCCAATAGCTGTTTGGTTTCTTATCAAGTTGTTGCGTCTACATGTGAAGTATTTAACTAAATATTAAAAAATATTTGCTTTGGTCTTCTGTTTGATAAAAAACTGCATGGGTGTAGAAAAATATGTGATTGAATACTTTTGAGATGATTGAAAATGAATACTCCTTAATAAAAGATGATGACTGATATATTGAGCGTTGGGATGAACGCGTAACATAATATAGAAAATAAATGATGTAATATTTAACTATTTCTAGGTTAGTAGTGTTTTTTAATCGTTATAACTGTAAAACTAGTTTTTAAATGTGGCTTTTGACTAAGTTAAGGTGTTAACTATTAAACTAGGACATTCCAGCCTCAAACGTTGATGATGTCAAAACAAAACATCAAAAAATTTAAATAAAATCGGATAAAAAGCCGAAAAATAAATACACATCTATAGCAAGCGTCTAAACTTTCTCTTCCACATACAAAACAAAATATGAGTCGTAACTTTTATGTTCGGAGTTTTACTGGACGCTTGCTTTTCTAATTTGTCTCTTAGTGTATTGATTTATATTTTTTAATTTAACGGGGACAATACATACAACATTGCCACAAATAAAAGGGGAAAATGTGATGTTTTTAAGACTTTTGCAGCAGGAATATCCAAAATAACAACCAACCATAAACAGCCCTTTTTAAAAACTTTAAACATGTTTTATAATCAGTTAAACATGGAGAAAAATAATAATAATGATGATCTCTTTAGCTAAAGTGACTATGATGTAAGCCGATAGAATCACTCCATTGATAAACATGAAATGCATTCAAGAGGTCATTTAGTGGATAATGTGTTTCTAATAGTGTGTAACAGCAGCAGGTTTGTATTAACCTAACGTGGAATAGTACCGTAACGGTAAACCTGATTCTGTCTTTGTCCGGTTTCCTGTGGGGGGAGGGGTCTGTTGTGGTCCCGCCCCTAAACCTCACTGTCATAACCCAGAATGGGAGCCAGCCACCTCTCCACCTCCTCCACACCCATCTCTTTCCTCCTGGCGTAGTCCTCCACCTGCAGACAAGAGTTCAGCTTAACTGTCATTCTCCTTACCGGCCATCAGGGGGCGACGCTTCCAATTGTAAATATGTAAGTTAGCCCCGCCCCCTAAAGCATCCCCTGCTTTCTGGTCTGTTGGACTCTAAATAGACCCGTCAATCAGCAGGTAAGGTTTTATTTCTACATTATTAGTAGCGGTTAAAGGTGTGGATGGTCAGCTGACCTGCTCCTTGGTGATCTTGCCCACAGCGAAGTAGGAGGCCTGAGGGTTGGAGAAGTAAAGTCCAGACACCGAGGCGGCAGGCATCATGGCCAGGGACTCTGTCAGGGTGATACCTACACACACACACACACACACACACACACACACACACACACACACACACACACACACACACACACACACACACACACACACACACACACACACACACACACACACACAAAAAACACAAAAATAAAAGGCCAGTGCTTTATTGACAACCTTGATTTCTATTGGCTGAAGAGAAGAAGTGTTTGAGTCTAAATTACTTTCATTCTATATGTTAATGCTCACGAATACATAATAGTTTGACTCTTTTAATAAGTTTAAATATAACTGCCAGAGTTTATATATTAACAGCAAATAAGGGGCTTTTATTGTGAAATCAACAGGAACTGTCAAAGTCATCACACTTAATTCAATCTGACACATTTTTATTCTCATTTGTTTTAAATAAATTGTCTTAATTTCCACAAAATTAATGTTATTTGTTGACGCAGACTAACCTGCTTAAGAATAAATCAAGTGAGTGATTTTGTCATCGACCTCCATATATTTAAGACTTCTTTTTACAATCAGAGTGCCGCCCCCTGATGGCCGGTCGAGAGAACGCAAGTTTAAAGAATTTCACTTTTCATAACCGGAGGGTGCCATCTGTACGCAAGCTCATATTATTATCATTGTATGAGTAATGTTTTCGTCATTATATTGATACAATATTAATCTTACGTTAGCCTCCTAGCTTTTACTGCATTTAATTTGTTTTAAATTAGTCTGCGCCTGAGTCTCTAAATAAAAGAGGTCCAGATCCGTCTTGTTGTGACACAGCAAAACTCACAAAACAGGAGTCGCCCCCTGATGGCCGTTAGAGAGAATACAATTTAGGCACTTCAGCGTTGGCTTCACTTTACAGAACTGTTTGTTGCTGCGTGATTCAAGAGTCGCCCTTCTACTCCCCTCAGTCATTATGAAGAAACCTACAAGGAGAAGCAAACCTTCACCTCCCATCTGGACCAGACTGGGATGTGGTCCAGCATCACATCCTCTCAGTCTAATTGCTACATAAATACCGCCCGCCGCACAATAAATACTCTATCACAAAAGTGCATTGATATACTGCACTGTTGTGAACATTCAATCCAGGGTTTAGTGGCACCCAGCTGCCCATTAATGGAGACTGGAGAGCGTCGGCAGAAACATTATGGACATTAGTTCTGACATAACAGCCCATTAATCTAAAAATGTTATTATGAATTGATTCATTAAATGTACAATCACTTGACCCATGTATCACATATATACCACATATCTCACAATGTATTTTTCTCCTCCTTTTAAGGGGTTGGTGATTATTTCTGATGAAGACACGCGTGGTTTTCCATCTAAAAACAACCTTCAAACCCGGCGAGCAGCAGCTCCTGTTCTGTGTGTAGGTGGACTTCTTGTTCATCACCTCTCAGACAAATATACTATTCTCGAAGTGGAGATTGTCAATCACAGATGAGCTCTGAATTTCAAATGAAGCAGCTTGAACATGCTCATATTAATACTCCGTATGAGCGAGTGCTGACATGTAAGCGCTCTCACCGATCTTCTCCTGCATCCCGGCCAGCCTCCACATGGTGGTCTTCTCCGTGTGGTCCGGCTGGCTGGGGTATCCCGGTGCAGGTCTGATGCCCTGGTATCGGATCCTGTGGAGGTCGGAGGCCTGCAGAGCCTCGTCGGTACTGTAGCCCCAGAGATCCTTACGCACACGGGCGTGGAGCTCCTCGGCAAACGCCTGCAGGATGGACGGGAGGTCGTAAACAGAAAACCAGAGAAAGCAACACCGGTGAAACATGCAATACCAGCAGGGGGAGCCCTGTTGTACCTCAGCCAGCCGGTCCGCCAGCGCCTTCACCATGATGCTGCTGTAGTCGTCTCCCTCAGCCTGGAACTGCTGACTCAGCTCCTCGGCTCCGAACACACCCACTGCGAACGCACCGATGTAGTCGGCCACGCCGCTGTCTACGGGGGCAACGAAGTCCGACACACACAGGTAGGGATCGGAGCTGGAGCTGTCCTTCTCCGCCTGCAGCACGGAAATATCTCACTGTTACTTTACTTACCCAAAATAAACTATTTAGCTGGGATTTAATTTTAATAAACGGATAACAATGATGCTGAAAAAACTCCATAATGATGGCGATTAGTAAAAAGTGTGAAGTCATGCTTTGTTTAGGGTTTGTCTGCAAGACAACACACAAACTTTTAAAATGCTGGTTTTCTGAATGGAGTCTGGTTGATGGTGCTAGGCTATAGCTAACATTGTAGCTGCTCCATCAACACTCCATATAAGGTCATCTAGACATAAATACAGCAGAGACCTTGTTGTTTGGACCATAGACAGTCTCTGGTTCCTCCACATGGTCTGGTCTGGTCTCTGGACTAATGTGAGCTACTATCCAGACCTCTGCGAGACCGCAGACTACAGGAGACAACATAAAGCTCACCTGTTGCCGTAAGCCACGGAACGTGCAGACGGGGTCGGTGTCTCTGAACACCGTGACATCATCTGCGTAGACACGGATGTCATCGCCGTCACTCTGGGCACGCCAGAACCCCACCAGGCCCCGCCCCTCCAGACCGCCGCTGTCAATCATCTGGTGAAGCAGCCGCTGGGCGTCGTCAAAGACTCGCCGAGCCTCCGAACCTGCAGGAAACAACACAAATGCATGAGCGTAACCCGTAGCGGGATGGGTGTGTGGTGAGCCCTGACGGGGGTCGCCTGCTCGTACCGACGGTCTTGTCGTTGAAGATCTTGGGGTAACCTCTGTTGGGGTATTTTCCTCTCAGCTGCCACACATCGAAGAAAGGCTTCCAGTCGATGAAGTCCAGCAGAGCGTTCAGGTCGTACCACTCGAACACGCGGGTGCCGAGGAACTGAGGACGCACTGAAACAACAAAGACACTCGGCTCTTAAGGTCCATTCAGAAAAACTTCTTCTTGCAACCAGCGGAGTTGCCCCCCGATGGCCAACAGAGAGAATGCAAGTTTAAAGAACATCAATTAACAATTAAACAATGTTAACTGAGATAATAATTAAAGTGAGAAGATTTCTGCAGCAAGTTATGCTTCAGTGACTGGAAGTCATTGAGTTTTCTTCCTCTTTTTGTTCTTTTAGGGAGCTTTTCTTGGATGTTGTATGATGTGCAGATTGTAAAGCCCTCCGAGATCAAATTTGTGATTTGATGCTACAATAAAATATAATTGGATCAACTGGATGCGTGTCCACTTACCTGGTCTGGGCAGAGAGAGCCAGTCGATATGTAAAGCCTTCTCTCTGGCTTGGGACAGAGACAAATACCGCCGATCCTGAGGATGAAGAGGAACTCATATCTCAGTCTGTTTGTGAGTCATTTGTGAGTGTGTGTGTTTTTACCAGCCGGTCTTACCTTCAGGGAGTCATAGTGGTCCTGTCTGACCTCCTCGTACTCCTCCTTTATGTCCTCAAAGTACTCCTCCCTCATCGCCTCATCCAGGAGCTGTGAGCACTGAAACACAGGAAAACCAGACACTCTTTGAGGTGGACCAGAAACAGAACCGAGTCCTCTTTCAAATTATCTGACAACGTGAACACAAATAGAAGTCTCTTTTCTGTTGGTCCACATTTTGGTTATTTTAAAGGGGGGCTCTGTGTGAAGACAGTCCTCTTAAAGTGGACCGAAATGGAACCAAATGAAAAATGGAATTCTATAAATCTGCAAATGTCTTACCACCACCACGCTCCTGGAGGCGTCCAGAACATGGATAGCAGGACAGTTGTAGCGAGGGGCGATCTTCACCGCTGTATGCGTCCTATCAAACACAAAAACACATAAAACAAGTGTGAAGTTATGCCGATGCGAAGAGTGGCTCATGTGGATTTAGAAAAGGGACCAATGATTCATATTCGTGGAAAATCAACGGATATATATTTAAATAAATTGTAAATTGTTATATTTATGAATGGAGTTTGGAGGAATGAGTGTTTTATTCATTTCTATTGATGTTGCCAGCAGTTTCACATACACTGATGTTTTCGATTAACCTCAGATTGTGTGTGTGTGTGTGTGTGTGTGTGTGTGTGTGTGTGTGTGTTACTTTGATGTGGTTGCTCCTCCAATCAGCAGCGGCGTCGTCATTCCCAGTCTCTCCATCTCTTTGGCCACGTGGATCATCTCATCCAGAGACGGCGTGATGAGACCGGACAAGCCGATGATATCTGCAGGTAGGAAGCAAGAAAACACACCCACCATTACGGCTGCTGCTCTTATTATGAAGAACGACTATTAATACGCCTACAAATGTTGGATTTGGTCGTCATTCGGAACTACAAGTCTGTAAAAAGACGAACAGTTATTATACATTGTTATTCATACAATCTAACAAATTGTAAATTACGATTTAAGTTATAATAAGTCTAATATAAATGTATATATATATATATATATAAATAAATAATATAGAATCTAAAGTGTTCACGGTACCTGCTTTGTGTTTGACGGCCTCTCTGAGGATGTGATCACAGGGAACCATCACACCCAGGTCGATCACTCTGAAAGACAAGAAACATCCTATATACTAGTATTAAGTATATATATATATATATATATATATATATATATATATATATATAACACATACACACACACTTACAAACATATATACAACACAAGTGAGTACACCCTTGTGCAATATCACTTAAATGTCAAATTTTAACTTTCAACTTTTTCTAACATCAAAGTAAAACAAGTTTGCTCTCTGCCGACTGAGAGCCCGTTTCTGTGTACACACACACACACACACACACACACACACACACACACACGCACACGCACACACACACACACACACCACACACACACACACACACACACACACACACACACGACAGCACGCACACACACCACACACACACACACACACACACACACACACACACACACACACACACACAGCAAATAAGTGGCATTAGAAGTCAGTAATAGTGTTGGGATGGAGCCCACGGCCTGGCAATAAATCACCTCTGCCACCTCCCTCCCATAATGCAACACTGTGAGAAAGGCAATCTGAGGTGAACTGGTGAATTCTCTGAGCCGTTCATATAACAGGAATGTGGAGGAAAGGTGGAAGTGTGAGGCAGTTTTACCTGAAGTTGTTGCAGCCGAGCACCACACCCACGATGTTCTTGCCGATATCGTGGACGTCTCCCTTCACAGTAGCCAGAACTATAGTTCCCTGATAGGGATCCTGCAGACCCAGGAGAAATCATCAGGACAACAACAACCTTCTCCAGAGGATAGATAGAATAAAACCATCCTGACTGGAAACATTAGAAACTGGTGTGGGAATTTATATTGATGACAAGAGGTGCCTGCGAAATTGGGACTACAACCTGCATTTCACTGTGCAACCCGCTTGTAAAATGACAATAAATTATTTTTTCAGGTGAAAATGAGAGTAAATGCATCCTTCGTTTAGCGGAGACTCACCACTTCCTCGGTCGACCCCGATAACGCCATCATCTCCGCCCGCTCCTTCTCCATGAAGGGGATCAGATAGCCCACCGCCTTCTTCATGACACGAGCCGACTTGATCACCTGCAGCACACGAGGATTCAAACCCGGTGAGTGATGGACTCTCATCCTGGTTAGCGTGAGCAGAAAGGACAGAGGAGAAGATCCTACCTGTGGAAGGAACATCTTGCCGGCACCAAAGAGATCTCCCACCACCTTCATGCCGTTCATCAGCGGGCCCTCGATGATGTGAAGGGGTCGAGTGTAGCGGTCCACCTGAGCCTTACACTCCTCCACGTCCTCCACCACAAACTTCTCTATTCCCTGGAGCAGCAACACGGCGTTACAGAGCAGAAAAACAGGGAAAATCAGGGTTGAATTTGATGTTTTCTTCAAACAGAACTGGTCTCTAAAAAAGTACATTTGTTTAATTCAATGATGAACGGAAACATTTTGGCTGCAAAATCCTTTTAAAGTGATTTTCCCTTTAAAACAACAAGCAAATCATTCTGAACTCAGATTTTTGCAGCTTAAAAATCACTTAATTAGGTAAACTGATAATAGAGGAGAGTGAGAATCATCCTTTCCATTAAGAAAAGCCTTTCTGAGGTCTGTCTGAGGGGGTGCAACCCATGTAAATGCCAGTAATACCAGTAATACCAGTAATACCAGTAATACCAGTATATGGAAGTGTTCAAGCCTTACCTTGATGAGCGCGTACTCCAACCTCTCCTCCACACTTCCTTCTCTCCACTCGTCCGTCTGAACCACCTTCTTTGCTCCTTTCACGTTGTTCTGTGAACAACAGGAGTGAACTGTTAATATATATGAGTTTATGTATTATTTATGTGTGTGTGTGTGTGTGTGTGTGTGTACCTGTGCGTAGGTCAGCAGTTTCTCCGTAGCGTCGGCGTCTCTGTTCCAGATGAGGTTTTCACAAAGGGACAGCAGCTGTTTGTCGATGTCGTCGTAGACGGGCAGGCTCCCGGCGTTCACGATGCCCATGTCCATGCCGTCCTGAGACGGGAGGACAGACAGCGTTACAAGGAGGAAGCCTGTCTCACTGCTCAGACCAGGAGGAGACCTAAAACTCCTGAAACTCTGGAGGTGAAGTTAGCACATGGAGCTTAGCAGATGTTAGCAGCAGGCGGGACGTGTCTGCAGAGCCGCAGATTTTTAACAAGAAACGATATTATTCATGATTTTACTAGTTTTAATCACCAGGTCCATTTGTTCTGGAGACTTCTGTGGATAAATCAGCTCCTGAACAGTGAACACTCAGAGAAGGGAACTCCCATGATTCAACGCTACTTCTCAACGTCCCCGTTTTCCCTGAGTGACCCCCAGAACGTCATTTGCAATATTCGAAGCACAGAAAAATACTTGATAAAACGTTGTTGTGACTACAGACGTTAACGGTGAATGTGTTTAGTCTTCAGCTCTGTGGATGGACAGATAGTTGTGTGTGGGTGTTTACCTTGATGGCGTGGTAGAGAAATGCTCCATGCATCGCTTCTCTGATGGCCTCCATCCCTCTGAAGGAGAAGGACAGGTTGGACAGACCTCCACTCACCCTGGCTCTGGGTAGTTTCTCCTACAAGAAAATAGCGTGTGTTTTAAGAAGTGATTTAAAAGAAGTCTCTTTCAGCATACATGACCTTCTAAGACTGTTTAGAGGAGAGAAAAAAACACATTTCTACTGCGTACTTCCTCCCAGACTCTGTCGAGCCAAAACAACCTCCATGATCTAAAAGTTAGCTCCATGATCAGAAATGACATCACCGAGGAAGTTTTCTTACCTTGATGAGTTTGGTGGCTCTGATGAAGTAGACGGCGTAGTCGTTGTGCTCCTCCATGCCCGTGCCGATGGTCAGGATGTTGGGGTCAAAGATGATGTCGTTGGGGTTGAATCCCACTTTGTCGACCAGCAGGTTGTAGGCTCGAGTGCAGATCTCCACTTTACGGTCAGTATCAGTGGCCTTCAGAGGGATCACAGAGCACTCAGAGAGAGCGTGTGTGTGTGTGTGTGTGAGTGTGTGTGTTTGCCTCCTCCTCACCTGTCCCTCCTCATCGAACGCCATGACGACCACGGCGGCTCCGTAGCGCTTCACCGTGGCGGCTCTGTGCAGGAAGTCCTCCTCGCCTTCCTTCAGGCTGATGCTGTTGACGATGCACTTCCCCTGGCAGCACTTCAGACCCGCCTCGATCACGGAGAAGTTGGACGAGTCGATGCACAGAGGAACCTGAGGAGCACCACGACTCAGAGCTTTAGGCATTTACCAGCTCATATTCTACATGAGACGTAACTGCACAACGTGAATGTGGATTAGGAATAAGGAACATTATATGATATGTATTAGGGTATATCTCTATAGGCCTTGGGGGTCCTCTGGTCTAACATGAGCTGCTCTGGTAGACCTCTGGGGACCACCTGCCTTGTAAACCTACCCGTGCGATGTCCGGCTCAGAAGCGATTAATTTACAGAATCGGGCCATGGCTGCCGGCCCCTCCAGCATCCCCTCATCCATGTTTATGTCCAGGACCTGGGCTCCACTCTCCACCTGGGCCTTCGCGATGCTGAGAGCCTCCTGGACAACAGACGGAGAAGCACAACCGAATAAACCTAAACTATATATAAGCAGCAATAATAAACACTTCACTCACCTCATAGTCTCCTGCCATGATCAGCTTGGCAAACTTGCGTGACCCGGCCACGTTGCAGCGCTCGCCGATATTGACGAAGTTGGTGTACGGGCCGATCCTGAACGGCTCCAATCCTGGAAATAATAATAATAATAAACAATAAGACACATTTCATCACTTTAACAGACAAACGGGGAGTTTTCAGCATCACAGATTCATTTAAAAAAGAGGAAAGCCTTTAAAGTCCAATATAAACGCTGTTGAGGATATAATTACTTATGATTTCTTTGACCCTCATCACTAATCATTTCCAAATCCTTCTCCATTCAATTTTCAATTGCTGTTAAACAAATATCAAAACTCATTTTTCAGGTCTTCCTATGAGTTTATCTTAATTATCAACCACAACAACCAGAATTTTACAAGTTTACAGGAAGTGATGTAATTTTACATATAGAAGAGCATTTATAGAAACATAACTGGTCTAATATTAGGTTTTCATTCACACGGTATTAAAAAAAGTATCATATCGGAATCAAACATTTTCATTTTTCACTTAAAAAAATCAACAGCTCACTGAAAATGACACATTCGAGACAGGAGGGTTTAATACCTGACAGCAGCATGTATTTCTGATAAATATCAGCAGCAGGAACTCTTGGCTGACAGTGTTTGACTGCTTGAGATATGGCTCTGTATCAGGGAAGCAGGATGGGAGGGGAATATTTAGACGTTTCCAAAAATGCATGACGTTTAAGACTGAAGCTTGTCAGAAAGGAAGAAGTGACCTGATGTGTCCCGGAGTCGTCCCACAACAGCCTCCCACGAGATTCACGAGTCCGTCGGTAGCAAACTCCTGCAGACAAACCATCATCTTAGCTGCAGCAAAGAGTTATTCACGATATTATCCTGATAATCATCAAAATATGCTTTAAACTATTGCAACGTATTCAACAGTTTGGTCACAGTTAATGTATCTTTTAAAACCCTGAAAAATAAGACAATGGAACCTTTAAATTGGAGGCTGTTACTTCAGGGGTTTCGTCGTACCCTCCAAACGTGTTGGGAAGACCTAACGGGGGAAAAAAGGCATCACATGACATCATCCTGGACAGTCGGACGCATGACGCAACAGAAAATAGACCACAGGTCAACGTGTGCTGCAGCTGAACAGCAGAATCACTGACAGCCGACGCCAACAGCTGGAACTCAGCTTCCCAGCATTCAGTCGGAGTCTCACTTGCCTGCGTTGGGATAACAGATTATAAAAGCCGTGGTGCTTTTTCCTATCGCCTCGATGAACGGCCTCATCTCCGTCGCCCCCAAGGCACAGTTCAGACCGATGCTGCAACACAGACAGGGACAAAACCAGTAAGAAACTAGAGTTCAGACCAACAGACGGGGACAAAACCAGTAAGAAACTAGAGTTCAGACCAACAGACAGGGACAAAACCAGTAAGAAACTAGCGTTCAGACCATCAGACAGGAAAAAAAATGTTAAGAAACTAGAGTTCAGACCAACAGACAGGGACAAAACCAGTAAGAAACTAGAGTTCAGACCAACAGACAGGGACAAAACCAGTAAGAAACTAGAGTTCAGACCAACAGACAGGGACAAAACCAGTAAGAAACTGGAGTTCAGACCATCAGACAGGAAAAAACTAGTAAGAAACTAGAGTTCAGACCATCAGACAGGGACAAAACCAGTAAGAAACTGGAGTTCAGAGCAACAGAAGGGGACAAAACCAGTAAGAAACTAGAGTTCAGACCGATGCTGCAACACAGACAGGGACAAAACCAGTAAGAAACTAGAGTTCAGACCATCAGACAGGAAAAAAACTAGTAAGAAACTAGAGTTCAGCCCATCAGACGGGGACAAAACCAGTGAGAAACTAGAGTTCAGCCCATCCGACGGGGTCAAAACCAGTAAGAAACTAGAGTTCAGACCATCAGACAGGGACAAAACCAGTAAGAAACTAGAGTTCAGACCAACAGACAGGGACAAAACCAGTAAGAAACTAGCGTTCAGACCAACAGACAGGGACAAAACCAATAAGAAACTAGAGTTCAGACCAACAGACAGGGACAAAACCAGTAAGAAACTGGAGTTCAGACCATCAGACAGGAAAAAAACTGGTAAGAAACTAGAGTTCAGACCATCAGACAGGGACAAAACCAGTAAGAAACTAGAGTTCAGACCATCAGACAGGAAAAAAACTAGTAAGAAACTAGAGTTCAGCCCATCAGACGGGGACAAAACCAGTGAGAAACTAGAGTTCAGCCCATCCGACGGGGTCAAAACCAATAAGAAACTAGCGTTCAGACCATCAGACAGGAAAAAAAATGTTAAGAAACTAGAGTTCAGACCAACAGACAGGGACAAAACCAGTAAGAAACTAGAGTTCAGACCAACAGACAGGGACAAAACCAGTAAGAAACTAGAGTTCAGACCAACAGACAGGGACAAAACCAGTAAGAAACTGGAGTTCAGACCATCAGACAGGAAAAAACTAGTAAGAAACTAGAGTTCAGACCATCAGACAGGGACAAAACCAGTAAGAAACTGGAGTTCAGAGCAACAGAAGGGGACAAAACCAGTAAGAAACTAGAGTTCAGACCGATGCTGCAACACAGACAGGGACAAAACCAGTAAGAAACTAGAGTTCAGACCATCAGACAGGAAAAAAACTAGTAAGAAACTAGAGTTCAGCCCATCAGACGGGGACAAAACCAGTGAGAAACTAGAGTTCAGCCCATCCGACGGGGTCAAAACCAGTAAGAAACTAGAGTTCAGACCATCAGACAGGGACAAAACCAGTAAGAAACTAGAGTTCAGACCAACAGACAGGGACAAAACCAGTAAGAAACTAGCGTTCAGACCAACAGACAGGGACAAAACCAATAAGAAACTAGAGTTCAGACCAACAGACAGGGACAAAACCAGTAAGAAACTGGAGTTCAGACCATCAGACAGGAAAAAAACTGGTAAGAAACTAGAGTTCAGACCATCAGACAGGGACAAAACCAGTAAGAAACTAATGTTCAGACCAACAGACAGGGACAAAACCAGTAAGAAACTAGAGTTCAGACCAACAGACAGGAAAAAAACTGGTAAGAAACTAGAGTTCAGACCATCAGACAGGGACAAAACCAGTAAGAAACTAATGTTCAGACCAACAGAGAGGGACAAAACCAGTAAGAAACTAGAGTTCAGACCAACAGAGAGGGACAAAACCAGTAAGAAACTAGAGTTCAGAGCAACAGACGGGGACAAAACCAGTAAGAAACTAGAGTCCAGACCAACAGACAGGAGGAGGCTGGCCCACCTCTGGTTCATAGTTATACATGTGATTACGGGTGAATGACAGTGAACTCACCACAGAGGGTTCATGTGAGACACGCTCACCACGAAGGCTTCCCCGGTCTGACCGGACAGCGTCCGTCCACTCCGGTCCACGATGGTTCCTGAGATCTGAAGAAGACGGAGAGAAGAGCGTTCAAAGAACTTAACCCTGCACACCAACATTCACCTCCTCTTCTTTTTTAAATCTTTATATGCATATAGTTTGATTATATAACACAATATACAATATTTAAATTAATAAAAGGTCACAGACGTACAAATATAGGCTTCCTTTCGTAGCTCTTTTCAAACAGCAGGTCGATGGCAAACAAGGCGGCCTGTGGGGGGAGAGAAAGAGAACAACTGTTTAACATCATCTTGTAAGACAAAATCCTTTAAAAAAGCATGACTTCATCCAGCTGTAGTAAACCAGCCGATGTGTCTCTTGCTCGATACAGTGAATCCAGCTCTGTGAAATCCACCGAGCACCTCTGGGTGACGTCATGAACTCAGACAGTTACGACTCGCTGCCTTCAAACCGTGTAAAACCAGTTTACTTGTTTAATGAAAGTGTTTAAACCAATGAGATGGGAGGACCTTGGCGTTGGCCGTATCGAAGATGGTTTCCACCAGAAGGATGTCTGCTCCTCCGTCCAACAGCCCTCTGACCTGCTCCGAGTAGGCTTCCACGAGCTCATCGAACGCTGGAGGACGCGCACGCACACACACACACACACACACACACACACACACACACACACACACACACACACACACACACACACACACACACACACACACACACTCATTACATTGCTATGACACACTCGTATGCGTATTGACATGATATAAATGAGATATTTGGGCGTCTCACTGATGTTCCTGAAGTCGGGTCTCTCCACAGACGGGGACACGGACAGGGTCTTGTTGGTGGGACCGACGGCTCCGGCCACGTAGCGTTTACAACCTGGTACCAGAAACAGATTACACACATGTAATAACACATCCTCCGGAGTCAGTGATTGTGTTTAATACATGCTGAAAGATCAGCTGACCCGTTTGTTTGGTGACATCATCGGCGGCCCTCCTCGCCAGCTCTGCAGACGCCTTGTTGAGACGATACGCCTGCACCACAAACAAACACACATCTTAAAGCAATGCGTGAGCTTGGGGCTGGATTTATGATTATATGGGGGGGCTCTGATTGGCTGGAAACATGACACGCATCACGATACACAGGTGACGATTCAATATATCGCAATATAATTAGAATAAGTAACGTGATATATTGCCTAATTGTAAGTAATCAAATTTTGAGAAAACTGTCATAGAATAAAAACGCTGCCATATGGATTCAAAAAACTTTGAAAATTGAATTTGAATTTGCAAACTTTATCAATGCAAATAAATCAGTGAAATCGGGATGCATCAGACAACATACCATGTGTTCCAGTCCGTAGTCGCCCTGGGCAACAGAGGTGCTGCTGAATGTGTTGGTCTCGATGATGTCAGCACCAGCCAGAAGGTAGTCCTGTCGACACGGAGGGGACAGGCAGGACACATGAGACACATGGTGGCTGATATCAGTGGTGCATTCTGGGAGAATCCTGCAGTACCTTGTGTATGGTGTAAATGATATCGGGCCGTGTGATACTGAGGAGGTCGTTGTTGCCCTTCAGTGAAAGAGGGTGGTCTTTAAACTCGTCGCCCCTGAAATCTTCCTCTTCCAGTTTATGCTGCTGGACCATGGTCCCCATCCCACCGTCCAGGACCATGATCCTTTGCTGCAGCACGGCTCGCAGCTCGGACTCTAATGGACATCCGCATCCTGGGAAGAAAAACGAAAACATGACATACTTCAGGGAGAAGACCGAAGTTCAAAAACTGATATATATATATATATATATATATATATATATATATATATATATATATATATATACACCAACCATTTATTGGCCAACCAATAAATCAGTCAGGCTCTAATTTTAAAGAGACTTTTAAGAGTTAAAAATACGACAAGATTGATTTTATTTTGCAATTTTTTTTGACTTATAGATTGTTAAATAGGTGAACAATATATATAAATACGATAAAAGGGTTAAAATGCATTTTTACTGATGATTATTATAATAAAAAATAAAATAAAACAATTTTACATATAAAAAATTGTATATTAAACAGGAAATCTTTAACCATCTACCCATTAAGAATATATATATTCAAATATATGTATATATTATTATTATGATTTGCCTTTATAGAGGTCAGAATGACATGACTGTGTTACATGTTTAACTTTCATTAACATAATTGTCTTGTAAAAGTTTAATGTTAAACTGTATTGTATAAAAATAAACTGCTGCATCCGGTTACATGTCACGTCAAAGTTAGCTCGGATAACTTGTCACACACTGACACGTGGTGTTCCGAGCGGACAGTTAGAAATCAATAAAAAGACTAATCAATAAGCCTGACTACAGTTAGCATCGCAGGCTACACGCTAACTGTTTACGCTAGCTGAGCTAACGAGTTTAAAAGTTTATTTACCCGCTTCTGCCGAGTGTTGCATGACGTTAGTCGGGGCCATCTTGTGAAGAACCATCCTCGTAAACCAGCCGACGGTCCGTCTGCACAGCGAGCGGCTAATGTTGTTGAAATGCGTCCTCCACCACCCACCGACCGGCTCTGGTTCTCCCGGACCGACCGGCTGCTGCTCGGGGTCGCCTCAGGACCGCCGGCGGCAGCGGCAGCGACACTTCCGGTAGGAGCCCTTCACAATAAGAGCTTCACCAAGCGATACGTTGGCATCCATCGCTTGTTTAGTTTATAAGGAAGGTGAATGTTTGACCCCAAAATATAAATATATTTTTGCAACAAAAACAAACTCAAAGGATTTCTCAATAAAAGGGAAAAAACAGGAAATGTATGTGAAAGTTCACACAGATGTGACATGTCACTGGTCAGTGTAATCCCTGCTGTATAAGTAAACCATTGGGTGAAGTCGCCATGACTACACCAAAATTTTTTTAAATATTATTTGGCCTCTAACTCTCTGTCAGAGATGCTTTGCTCCTTATAATTTTGCTTTTATTGTTTTATATGTCTTATTTTAGTGTGTTCTTAGTCTTTTTGTCTTTGCTGTGTTTGTTTGTACAACATTTTTAGTAAACTGTTTTTAAACATGCGCTAAAAGTACATTTGGATTGGATCATATTTGGAATACTCACCCATACAACCACCAAATGCCCCAAAACTCAAATATGCAGGTACATCGACATGTGTTTAATTAAAAAGGTCCTAGCTTTTCCTTTACAGCTGATGTTCAATATGAATACATCTAGAAAAAAATACAATAAAAATGACCGCCACAGTTATGAAAACGTGCAACAGTCTCAGTCTGCGGAGGTTTTTCCCTCCTGAGTCCAGATTCTGGGATTTAGTCGTCCTGGGACGCCCCCTTCAGACTGGACCGCTGCTTCTTCTGGTCCGCCTGTCCCTGAACGCGGTACAGTTTTTTACGCGCCTCCTTCTGTCTCTTCAGCTTGGCCTCCTCCTGTTTCTCCTTCTGCTGCAGGAACTCCTTGTGTT
Organism: Chelidonichthys spinosus; assembly: GCA_029853015.1. NCBI lineage: Eukaryota > Metazoa > Chordata > Actinopteri > Perciformes > Triglidae > Chelidonichthys > Chelidonichthys spinosus. Next base: position 16,145,003 of record CM056842.1, on the reverse strand, counting down.
TGGCGTGCTGCACCACGTGGGCCTTCTTCCTCTTGTAGTTGTGGACCGTGCTGAGAGCTTTGAGCAGAGCCGCCACCTAAAAAAGGAGAAAACGTTTTTAACTACAGCGGTCCAGCGACAAGAATCCAAAACAAAAGGATCTTGTAGAGATCTCACCTTCTTCTCATGGGGCTCCCGGATCACGCTGGGCCTCTGGAGATCTCTGGGCGTCTTTCCTTTGGCCTGCTGCTGTTTGGGTTTGCTCTTGAAGGGCAGAGCCTTCTGGAGCTCCTTGGGGATGTGCAGACGGTTGAAGTGCCTTTTGGCTCGGACGACCGGCTGGAAGGGAAACACACACACACCATGTCAGGATGCTGGATTATAGATCCTGTATATTTGCACCAGAGAATCCTGTATTCTTTGATCAGACCCCCTCGGCCTCTACCTTGTACAGAGAGTCCGCGTTGGGTTTGTTGCGGATGCCCAGGTCGAATTTGAGCTGCCCCAGGGTCCTCATGCCCGCCCAGTTGTCCTTGTGTCCGACGGGCAGCAGCAGAGAGGTGATGGGGTTGTAGAGCTGAGGGACGGAGACCGGATACCAGGAACGCAGGAACACGACGTCTGCAACAACAACAAAACACTGGCATGAAGGTCGTCGCTCTCCGAGGACGTTTATGAATACCGTATCACATGTTTTATGTTCTAAGAATATAAAACAGGCCATAAAAAGCAGACACTCACCACTCATAAGCAGCCGGTCCTCAAACGTGGCTCTGTAAGATCCTGGGGGCGTCGACAGCGCCTTCTTGATCTGACCTCTGACCCCCGATACCGTTCGGATAGAAGCACCTTCGAATTTAGCGACCTCCAGCACCGTGTTGAACATCCCCTGTGAGACAAAACTCAATCAAACCGCTGCACTTCAGGAGTGTTAATGTTGGTATTATAGAGCCGTTTCATCATGTTGTCGCCCTTTTTATGGAAGGAAAATTCTGCCCTCCTTTATAAACAAGTTAGTCTTTCTTTAATTCAAAAAGACATTTTTTTCTATGTCAAAATAATCCCTGAAGTTCATGCTTCCAAGTTAATAAACAATAAAATCAAATTATAAAAATGTGGGATTTAAATGGGCAACAAATACGATGTTGGATTTTAACATAAAAATAAGAACAAGTAGATTTTTTGTCATTTTTTCTGTATACAATATGAACGGGGATGTGATCTAAAAGGGTTAATACGACAATTTTAATTTCAGCTCGACTTTAAACAATTAAAAATCTATAGTATTTTTGAGAATAAATGTAGAATATTGAATTATACTGCTTTAACACCTAATAAAACCGATAATAAAGAAACACTTGAGCAAATGATATCTCTATAATGTTGAAATCTATGGACAGAAGCCCATAAAAGTGTCCTACCTTAATGAAGGAGGTGTTCTTGAAGATCTTGTAGGGGTAACCGATGAGTTTGAGCTTCTTCACGATGGTGACAGACTTATCCAGGTCCAGGACGACTCCCGTGGCTGCAATACGGAAATTAGCCTGCAGGGAAAACAGGCATTTATAGGCTTTTAACCTCCTAATCCCATCAGGGCTCCAGAGTGCGACCATTTTGGTCGCATATGCGACCAAAATTTTTACGAGTGCGACTGAAAAAAATAGTAGGTCGCACTGGTGCACCTAACACTGCTCGGGTGAAAAAAAAAATCATAAGCGCAGTATCTCTTTATGTTCTCCTGACGGCATCGTGGTCTAAACCAATAAGAGACGGAGCTCGGGCGGGTCCTTGCCTCTGATTGGCTGTGGTCCTTTTCACTGCTGTAAATTGTGTCAGTTCGAACAATGCGAGCGAGCAGAGCAGGTACTCTGAGCGCTTCGATTCTCTTTGAAAGTGAAGAGAGGCAGAAAGCCTCGCCCCGAGACTAATTAAAAAGCCCAAAAATATGCCTTCAGACAGGACTGGTTGAAGCAATTTCCCTGGCTGATGTACGATGAAGAAAGGGACTCAATGCACTGCATTTATTGTCGGGAGTGCGGTCAGAATTTGTCCGGTAATAGTGCGTTTGTGGAGGAGTCAACAACATTTCGCATCGAGACATTGAAAAAGCGCAATGTGTCCAAAAAGCATACGACATGCCGTGATAAGTGTGTTAATAAAGTGGCCCCTCATCCAGCTGCGTTTCAGCGTCAGGCTGTATCGATCAGGTCCGCTGAGGAATCAGAAATTATTATAAAATTCAATGTCGCATACAATATTGCAAAGGAGGAGTTGCCGTTCACTAAATTTAAGTCCGAAATGATTCTGATGAAACAAAATGCCGACACACTAAAGAACAAGACAGCTGCGGAGGTTGGAAACGCCACGTACACGTCATTCATGATTGACGGCGACACAGACGTCTCTACGAAGGAGTGCGTTATTGTCTACTGCTGCATTTTACGTAAAGGGAGGCCGGTCAACATGTTAGTTGGACATGTCGAGGTGGAGCATGGACACGCACAGTGTTTGAAGGCCCACATTACAGCATGAGAGATCATGAATAGGAAAATTGTATAGTAGCCTATTCCTAATATTATTATTAAAAATGAATAGCCTAAGTAAAAATATAAGTAGGCTAGGCTAAGATCACATAAACAGTTTTCCATTTGCAATCTATAGGCTAGTGACCTGTATGATCTTTTTATGCTGCCACAAAGCAAGCATTTACTGCGCTTGGACATCAGTGTGCAGATTGGCTGGAGAAAACGGTTCCTCTGGGTGCTGATGGTGCTGCAGTTAAGCTAGGCCATAAGGGGGGTGTCATTATGTAAAAGGAGAGCGATAAAAAGGTGACTTTTTGGCGTTAAAGGCGACACGATGAAAAATGTGGGTGCACCTAAATTTTGTGCTGGTGCACCTAAAAAAAAAAGTTAGGCGCACCAGTGCTACCAATGCAAAAAGTTAGTCTGGAGCCCTGCCCATGCAGGTAGTTTTGCATGCATACATAGTTGAGCGTGGGAAAGCCGTCATATACTTCCATCATAATGTTCTAAAGCCGATTACTTCCTTCAACATTTGAATAGGAGCCGAACAAAGACAATAATGGGTCTGTAGTTGCATAATTACATTCAAATCATTTAGTCAAGGTGTTTCAGACTTGGAGCCACATGAGAGTTACATTTTAAACCCAAACAAATCATATGTTAACCATTTAAGTTCTCACTTCTCCTGGAATTGAGTTGGAATGTGACGTTCTGCAGAATCCAAAGTCAAAGTGATCTAAAGTGCTGCAACAGGAGACTTACTTTAGTCCCTGCTACTGACTGCACAGCCAGGAAGCCGGTGCCCTGTGGAGTGATGGGACCTTCAGTGACCAGAGACAGAATACGAGTTGTTATTTTTGAGCAGACATTTCTTCAGGTATGAAAGGAATTCATCGTAGCTGCAGCAGCGTCTTACCCCAGATGGAGGCTCCACAGTGCATGTGCTGCGGCGTGTATTTGAGCAGGCGGTGGCGTCCGTTGTGATCCTCGATGTGGTAGAGGGGGATGGTCTGGAAGCGCCGCCAGCCCAGCGACAGGATGAGGGGGTCCCTGGTCTTCAGGATGCGGCCGTACCAGCGGTGTTTCTTCAGACGCATCTGCCCATAAAACACACAGGGTCAGGGTGACCGTCTGGAACACAGCTATCCTCTCGTTCTGTTCAATCCTAGTTATGTGAGTAAACTATACCTGCAGGTATCCCACGTTGCCCTCGGCGGAGCCCAGGCCCCCGAGGATGATGGGATAATGGGGATCGAAGTTGGTGATGAACTCGCAGGGCAGAGCGGAGATTTCTATCCGGACGTACATTCCCGGTCGGAAGCCTTCGTACTGAACTCTGGTCTCGTCGTCCACGTCCTCGAACTCCGCCCTGTTCAGCTGAGGAAACACACACACACACACATGAGCCAGGGATAAAAAGGGATCTGAACTTTCTGGAAGTTTGTGGGCATCGAACCCATCCGGGTACCTCGGCCTGCTTCTGCATCTCCTCCTTCAGGTCGTCGAAGTACGTGGCGTCTCCGTCGTCGTAGTCCGTATCGAAGCGCTCCTTCAGCCTTCGTTTCTTCTCCAGACGCTTCTTCTTCTGGACCTCGTCGTCGTCCACCTTCACGCCTTGTGGATTATCATCATCTTCATCGTCTTCATCATCATCATCATCACCACCGTCTTTCCCACCATTCTGCTGGTCACAAGGAGTACAAACAAAACATCATCCGACTGAGGAAACTGAAGATAAAGCACTCCTTTTTGTGCATCTTTGCATGTAAAGTAGTATTATAATTAAATATCCAATAAAGCGATGAATACAGTATGCAAAACCTAATATAATATAAATATATTACATTCTAGTGGGACAGATGTTATTGTACATGACTAGAACACTAGATATCACCACTGTTGATGGTGTCTGGATGATCTGCAGTTATTAATAAGTTTATTATTCCTCATAAATAAAGATATATACGTACCTCCGGCTGATCCTGCTGAGCCGTTTTGTCCTTGTGGACTTCTCCTGTTTCCAAATCCTCAAAGTCGCCGTACAGCTCCTCTAGACGAGCAAAACAAGAACAAATGAGATCCATGTGGTTTTGGGGGGATGGGGTCGGTTCTCCTCTCTTTCTTACCATCTTCCTTCAGCAGTGTGGCGGCATCTTGGTCCTCCTCCCACTTCCCCGTTACAAAGCAGTCCCTGATGGAGTTCAGCATCTGGAAAACAAAAAAACACTTTCATTTTAATACGTTTGTGTATTTAAAATGCACCACGGTCCTCTAAGGAGAAGGTTCCCTCGGTCAACGGGAGGTTTTTTAAGGAAGCACCGTACCTCCTCCAGGTCCCAGTTGTGGGAGGAGTCAGCGCTGAAGCGGGAACAGTCGACGCCGTTGACTTGGAACAGTTTGCTCTTGTTCTGAGGGCGGCTGACTCGAAACAACCCGCCCAACTCCTGGTCGTCGTCGTCGGAAGCATCCGTCTCCACGACTGGAATCATATCACAGATATAACGGTACGTCTCATATATTCAATACATTTCATTGTACACACAATGCAAACGGAGCCTTCGCCTACCTGAACCATAAACCAGCTTTCTCAGATTGGGGGCGGCTTCTTGTTGCCGTAGAAACGCGGTGGATGCTTTCTGCTGCAGACCCTCCTTCCACCGCAGACAACCTGCCGACGGGAAACAGGAGGATCAACTCAGAGGAAAGAAATGGTCTTCTGTAAAACCCCAAAATGAAAGTATATCCAACTAAAACACAGATCCACAGTGTGTTTACCCTGCTCTTCTCCCTCCTCTTCCTCATCGCTCTCATTCGCCGTTTGTTTCTTCATTGCAGCGACGAATGCATCTTCCTCTCCCCCGATTCCTCGTCAGACTCCTCTTCCTCCTCTTCATCATCATCATCATCACTCTCACTCGCTGCTTGTTCCTCCATTGCAGCGACGGCTGGATCGTCCTCACCCCCCGATTCATCGTCTTCTTCCTCTTCATCATCATCACTCTCCTCCTCCTCCTCAGAACAGTGTCCAGAGTCTCCCGCTCTCTTGCCCTCTTCCTCCTCCTCTTCCTCGCTTACCTCCAGGTCATCTTCACTGTCGGCAAACGCCGGCATCTCGGCGTCCCCGGCCTTCCTCTCCTCCAGTTTCGTTTTCTTCACCGGCGGAGCGTCCGTTGTCTTTTCTGTCTCGTCACATTTGGCTCTTGCCTCTTTGAGAAACTTGGACATGTGGTCCTCCTTTTCATCCTCTTCCTGCTCCTCTTGCTCACCATCTGCATCCTCTTCCTGCTCCTCTTGCTCACCATCTTCATCCTCTTCCTGCTCCTCTTGCTCACCGTCTTCACTGTCAGCATCCTCATCATCATCATCACTGGAGCCGCTGACATCCTCATCCTCCTCCTCTTCCCCAGCGAAGACCACCTTCCTCCTCTTCCTCTGGGTGTTCGGGTCCCAGACACTGATTTCCTGAGGACCCTCCTTCTCTCTAAACACACACAAAACAAGAAAAGTTGAAGTTTCAAGGAAGGAACTTTCATTTCGTGTTTCGGCGGTCCCTGTGGACAAAAGTGGTTGTGTTAGAGACACCAGAGTCCCTTTGGAAAAGCTTGAATTCTACTGCAGCAAGGTCAGCCTGACTCCGTAGTCCTGGTTCTGGTTCTCCCCTGCCCCGGGCCTCCAACAGAGTGTCGGCTCCTAGAGCTTAATAATTTAAGCCATGTACGAATTCACTGAGAAGGGTCTCACCCGCTCTCCTCGCCGATGTCTTCGGGCTCCAGCATGGCAGAACCGCTGAACAGAGACACTTTACTGGCAGCCATCTTGGCATCCAGCGTGGCATGTGTGTCAATGAGAGACTGGACCAGCTCCGTGGTGGGCCGCACCTCCTCCTGAACCGGGGGAGAGAGTAAAAAACAAGACATTAAATCTAATGAAATGCTCACATTTGAAGCACAACATACAGGAAGCTTCTAGAAAACACACACCTGCTGTTGGTGGACGTGGGCAGCAGGAAGGTCGATATACACGGCGTCTTTGTCGTACACGACCCCCCCGACGCCGGCCATGGGGGCGTAGAGCAGACGCTCCTTCTCATTCAGCGCTCTCTTCTTCTGGGCGCCCGGCAGAGCGCAGGGGTCGGGCAGGAAGTTCACGTCCGCCACCTGAAAGTCCCCGACGCCTGCAGAGACCGACAACACACAGCTACAATGTTAGCATATAGCCTAGCACCCGTCAACCAGACTCCATTCAGAAAACAAGCATTTTAAAAGTTGTTTTGCTTGTCGTCTTACAGACAGACCTAACAAAGCATGACTTCACACTTTTTATGAATCACCATCATTATGGAGTTATTTCAGCATCTTTTTTTATCTGTTTATTGATATTAAATCAGAGCTAAATCGTTTATTTTGGGTTCATCCAGCTGAAGTAAACCAGCCGATGTGTCTTTTGGGATCCAGTGAATACTGAAAGTTATAAAAAGTTCCGGTCAGTCACCAGCGCTGTGCTAACGTACCTGGGATATGGACCTGGCCTTTGTTTTTCAAATATGTCCCTCGCAGGTAGCCGTAGAGTGAGACAGTCCGGTCACACTTGGGGTCGGTCCTCACCTTCTCGGGGTCAGTTAAGTCCTCCATACTGTTCGAATGCAGAAAGGACAATAAAGAAAACCATGAACAGCAGATAAAGCATACCTAAGGCTTTTATTTATCATGTTAGTTAATAATATGATTATAATTGGAGATGGACTCACCGGTCAGCCAGCACATACGGGTGGGAGGTCTGCCACACCAGAGGACGAAACTTCATGACGGAGATGAAGCGGCCGAGGTTCTTCACTTCCTGAGTCTGATACTCCCCGTAAACCATCCCAGACAGGTAGAAGAGCTTTGCACCCTGATGGGTTCAAACATGAGTTTCATCTTCAACATTCGAACATTATGAACAAAAACGGGGACGTTTTCAGCAGCAAAGGGCGTGTTGGTGTTTACCTGATACACCTCCGTCCAGAAGCGGTGTTTGAGGTTCTTCTTGGTCTTCCTCAGAGCCTTGTTGTTCTTGAAGGAATCCAGGTGAGTCAGCACGCCCATGATGCGAGGGAAGCCGTGCACCTGGCAGATGTTGAGGAACTCAAACGTCTCCATCTCAAAGCCGAAGCTGGCGTCGATCAGCATCAAAACCTGGAAGGAGAAGAAAAAAACCCACAATGTTATTAAATGAAACTTTAATTTAGTTGAGAACACTTCTAGAGTCTATTCAGGTTATTAAGCGTATTAAGGGTTTGTGAATGAAGTCAGAATGCTGAGTTGAAATGTTAAATATGAGGCTGAAATAAGAATAAACGTCGACTTTTGACAATAAATCAAAGCTTGAGTGACATTTTCTCGACTTCGATTCTGTTCTAAAAATACAAAATAACAAATAAAATCTTTCTTCCTCTTATTTACCCCCATATGCTTAATTCATTAAATGTACTTTTTTCCCACAACTCACCAGGTCGGCTACTTTGGCGAGGTCAATCATTGTATTAATATCGTTGTTACACTCCATGAAAGTGAGGCGACGCTTCTTCCCTACAGAAAACATAAAAAGTGGTCTCATCAGATGCAGAACAATGATGACATCATGGTTTAACGCCTCAACATGCATTTAGGAATGAAGGAAACTGACCAGAGACGATGGTCACAGGACCACATATGTCCCCGAGCTTCTGTCGGGTGAAGTTTTTGATCAGGCAGCGGATCAGGGTGCTTTTTCCCACCTTGGGGGGTCCGACTACTACGATCACGATGGGAGGGGGCTCCAGGGGGTCCGGTCTACATGGGGGATGTGATGTTTTTTGGTCTTTATGTCCTGTGACCTAAAAGAAAATACACAAAGAGCACAGATGTACCGTTTCTCTTGGAAAATACTGGAATTATTAATTGAAATTGGTGATCATGAAGGACAACAGTTACATCTCCGTGTGTCTGACAGGTAACATGAGAGCCATCAGGACTCACCTGTGGAAGGTCTTGGCCATGCGTACGGCCGACTGAACGGCGAACGCTTTGGGGTTGCGTTTCCGAGCATCCTCCTCCGTGGACTCTCCCTGCTTCTTCAGCTTCTTCCTCTCCGCCTTCGGCCCGCTGTGCTTCTGCTGGTGTCGCTTCTGTTCCTTCACTTTCCCGTCCATCCTGTCGGCTTAAGCATTTTAAGATTATTTAATTATTTTAAAAAAGGTACAGCTTTTCTGACCCAAACTGGAAGAGAAACCATTCTACATTTATTTATTCATAATATTCACATTTTATATGGCAAATTCAAATATTATGCTGGGAAAGACAATATTCACAACGCCTTAAAGTCATCATTTTTATGCAACCTTTGTGTCTCCCTGCAATAATGTATTAAAAAACTGTTTTTAAAGGCTTGTACAACAAAACATGGATGAATAACCTCCAGAAAACGCGCTGCTGACGTCACTCACGGTTTACTTTTAACGTCTGGATGCAGTTTAACACTTTGTTTTATGTCATCTGTCGTTAAACTAAAGAGGAAAATCATAAATACAAGCTAACACAAGCTCGTGTTTCTCTGCATGTAGCAACGGAGCTAATGCTAATGCTAGCTGACGTCACACACACGTCTGTTAGACGTCGAGATGTAAAAAATATAAATTAATAGTTACGATACCTGAAGTAAATGTTGTATTCTTGTCCCGGTCGGTTCTCTGCAGCTCTCACATGTGTGTATTGTAACCTCTAACCCGGAAGTGACCGGCAGCGCAACCTCAATGTGCGACCGGGTGGAAACAACAACCGTGTACGCGCTTTATTTATTTCATGGCCTTGCCCCACTTTTCCATTTTGTATTTTAATGGACTTTCTTAGATGATTGGAACATATTTATTTTGACCGTGTTTACTTTTTGATTCCACGTTTTTTCAGGTTTTTTATTTTTTATTTTATTCTATTTTTTATTTTGAAGGACTGCAGTTTTATCGTGTATTGATTGTGTTTTTTTTCTCTACGAGCTTTTGTAAGTGTGTGGTATGTTTAATTAAAAATAAATAAATAAAATAAAAAAAACAATTGTAAGAAGGTTCCGGTTCCGCCCCGGGAGAAACGAGGAACAGGCGACATCCGCTCTACAATGGCGCCCTCTGCAGCTCTACTGGAGATGTTTATCTTTTTTTTATCTTCTTGATCATTTATTGAACAGAATGATGCTGTATCAAACCATACCACTTGATGGTGCCAGCAGATAAATGACAACGTGGATTCAGCACAACAACATTTCAAAAGGGACAAAAATAAAACAGTAATTGGTCCTAGACTACTTCACTGTCCGGTGTTGGATGGACCTGAATCCGAGGTCCTTCATCATCATTACACTCGCTGACGTCATCGTCATCATCCTCGTCTTGTTAATTGTCCTCGTTGGCATTGTGTTGTGAAGAGACTCTGAGCTGCCCTCGTTGGGTTTCAGAGCCTTTGAACTTCCTCTCGTTAACATGGAGTGCTTGTTCCGTTTCTGATGATCCATTTTCACCTTCCGCCTAACGATATTAGTGCTGTTATTATCCTCAACTAGTTTGCTACAGCTTCATTTAACCCCCACCCTACCTGAAATCAGAGGTGATGGTGCCACCGGGCCTCACTAATCACAGGGCAGCATTGGTGTTCATTGCTTTATTTCATTTCATTGCTCTAAACGTGAGAATTCAAGAAAAAAATCACATTTTTGAAAATATATTTTAAAGTGATGAGAAGAGGATTCTGAAAAGTGAAGCCAAATCTAAAGTGCCTTAAACCTGCATCCTCTCTACTGGCCATTAGGGGGCGACCCCCTAAGAAGTCTGATTACATGGAAGTCCATGAGAAGACTTGTTACGTTACTCTTGGAGACAAACTGCTAAAAGGAAAAAAGGTCAAGCCCTCCATAAATAACCTAAAAACACACTGTTTAGATGCGTGTTTGTGACATCTGATATGCTCTGTGTGACATTTATGTCCGTCCATAGGGAGTTTCCGCCTGTCCGTGGGTGTATATGAGAGTGTGTGTTTAGTCATAATAAAACAGGCCCAGCTCTTCCTGCATATACCCTGTGGACTGATGGGCTGAATGACTGGATCCTTGGCCCATGAAGGGACTGAATTCTGCTCACGAAGAACAGGAAGAGTGGACCAGACGAGGAACTGATTATCACCAGCCGGTCTGACCGACCGGTTGCTGCAGCAGAGAAACAAAAATGATAGTAATAATAATAAGCATACAAATTGTTTATTCATAAATCATCAAGGTTGCTGGAAAATTGTCGTGTCTGCAGAGTGAAAGTGAACTCATGCGGTTCAGAAACACTTTCATGTCTGTGGCTGTGACATGGAAAGTCTAACTGGTTCACTGCTGACACCGTGACTTTTAGCAGACGGATCCACGTCTGAACAGTCCACTGTTTCATGGCCCCAAAAAAAGATGTTCATAAATGTGCCCATATAATGTTTAGTAAGCAATCCCTTCATAACAGTAGTAGTTACACAGCAACACTATCATAGTTGTGTTAGTGTCCGGTGATTGTAAGACCAATATTCACCCTCTTTTAGCTCTTGTTTTGGTCTCCACCTGCTAAAAATAACCCAACAAAAAACAATGTAGCCCCGCCCCCTAAACCATCCCCTGCTTTATGGTCTATAAATGGACCATAATAGACAACTTGAAATTGTCAAGACCTTAAGTTTATATTGGTTATTTCCTGTTTTATTCTGAACTTCCCAGCCTCGTGTGTGTTTTGCTAGATTTCCAGTCTTTTTGGATGTTGTTTGAGTCTCATCAGCCCTCCGATCGACTTTATGTCCGCCCACCTGTGCCTTTTTATTCACAGGGTCATATTATAACAAACGTTAACTCAGGACACTTTCCACATCGAACACAAGTCAACGAATATCCAACTCAAACTGGAGGGAAAAACTGCCTTAACAGACTTTTAGGCAGAAATCTGGAGCAGACCAGGACGAAGACCAGGACCAGGACCAGGACAAGGACCAGGTTCCATCATGAGACAATAAATTCATGATTACAATGTTTACTGACTAAGAAGTAGGGAAATTTTCCTCAGACTTCAATACACAGACTTCTTTTTACAACCAGAGGAGTTGCCCCCTGATGGCCAGCAGAGAGAATGCAAGTTTAAGGCACTCCAGTTGTTGGCTTCACTTTTCAGAACCGGAGGTTGACGCCTGATTATATGTTTATTCTACTATCAGTCCTATTAATAAAGAAGGGATAAGAGAAAGTCTGTTTTTCATAGTTTCCCCCACAGTTTCACATCTACCCACCAGGAGCACACACACACACACACACACACACACACACACACACACACACACACACACACACACACACACACACACACACACACACACACAGAAGAAGAGCAATAAAGTGAGCTGATAAATTGGTCCACTTTCAACGCAGTGGTGTTTGCGGTGGAATGATCCGTCATTTAGCAGAGACGACCCGATGTTATCAGAGAGCGAGAGAGAAACGATGAAGAGATGAATGACACCATAAGAAATCCATAGCCAATATTTCCACATCACTGAGTCTGGCTGAACAATAAACACACACACACACACACACACACAGTTACACGGCAGCGATCTGTGGGCGAACCTTCAATTACAAACAGAGCCGGGTGATGAAACTCCACACGGACGGAGCAGCAAAAGTTAACATCATTATCAGTATATGGCGACACTATTGTGACCTTGTTTTTATTTACTTTAATAGTGTATAATGTTGAGGGTGTGTAGGGTCAGGGGAGATTTCCTGCCGGACGTCACCAACAGGTGTCCGATGGGACAAAAAAAAAACTCACCGGAGCCATAAATTCCATATTTGGTCATCGTGAAATACAAGCTGTGGTGCAAAATGTGAACATCGGCATGCCTAAAAAATGATAATTTACTGGCATTCAGTGAATTTTTTTCCCCAGTGCTTTTAATGTTTAATGTAAAGCCCTTTGATTTGCCTTGTTGTTGAAAGATATTTGGGTATTTGGCCTGTTGGATGAATGACATTTAGAGCTGGTGATGTGAGATCAAAAGGTCAGGAGACCATCAACATCATTATAACTCATCCTGGAAGGGGAACATGGATTTCTGCAACAAAAATATTGAGAAATTTGACATTTGAGTGTTGACATTTGTTTTAAATCTCTTTCCATCACCATAGCAACCAGTATCTGTGACAGTAAAACTGACCGAGTTACTGCTTCCTTCACCCTACAACGTCACCGTTTGACCAAACATCCTCCACACTTTTCACCAACGGACTCCATGTCACGGAATCTGGAGTCTGTATTTAGCTGCATGACTTTCTGAAATAGGCAACATTAATCCACATACACATGAACACATGCGTGACCTATGAGCTGGCCTCCATCCACTGCTTTCACTTCCTTGTTTTGGATCTGCAGATTCCCCTCATGACAGCAGCTGCTTGTCATTACGGCCGAGACAACAAACTTCAGTCCGTGTCGGGAAACACGACAAGCCTGCCGCTGTTTCGTTCGTTTAACTATTTCAACTCGAGCAAGAAATCCAGGTGACGCTGTGTGTTGTAGGTGTATTTATTCATTATTGGTGCAATTTAAAGGGTTTCCAGAACTTTTTTTATTAACTTCCTTTATTTTTCATCTTCATCATCATCTTCTTCTTCTTCTTGTGCTTCTTCTTGTTGTTGTTGTAGTTGTTCTTTTTCTTCTTTTTCTTCACCGTTGTCTTCTTTGTCGTCATCTTCTTCTTCTTCTTCTTGTTCTTCTTCACCTATGAGTTGTTTTTTTTTGTTTAAATCAAACGAATCCTTCCGTTGCCTCCACAGGAAACGATGAGAAAGTCTTTTTGTAGAAGAGAGTTATTCTGATATTACACTGTATTATCTGCAATAATTGAGCCTGCACCTCACTGAAAGATCACAATATCTATTTCCTGTCTGACTCATGATCTGTTTGCATGCACACACACACACACACACACACACACACACACACACACACACACACACACACTGTGCTGCCCTCACCTGTATCACTGTTCAGGTAATTAAGTCATCTCTCCATCTCGGTCCAGATTTTCTTCTTCTGTCTCTCCTTCACCATCTTCCCTCTGAAGCTGATAATGAGAGTCATTTGGATGTTTTTGAGGATCTTCAGGAGGGACTCTCACAGCAAAACAGGAAATTCAAACAATTACTCACAATTACTTTTATACATGTTATTTTCCCAGTCTGCCTTGTTCTATCTGTATTTTTCCTTTCTATGGTAACCTCTCTCAGAAAAAGGGTCCGAACATTGATTTATTTATTAATTTAGTTAATTTACTGTGTGACTTAGCACGGGACGATATGAACATCTCCTGGTCAAAAAAATTGCGATTTATTATCCCGATAATCATCAAAATATGTTTAAAACTCTTTGAAGAAATGACACTCAAAAATAGTGGTATAACTTGACATTTTGTGAAGAAACAAATATTGTTATTGCATCACAGATAAGACGTACATTTTTTAACATTGTGCACTTTTTACTTTTTTAACGTAACATTTGTGTGATATATGTCGTATAATTATTCATCTACATAGTGAAAAACAATCAAATTAACTTAAATAAATAAGGGAATCATAGATTTTGGATCCTGAGCTCTGTTTTTTTTACTTCCCTCCCGTGATAGTGAACTCGGCAGCTTTGTGAAGATCTCTACGAAGATCCCGATAATGGAAATTCAAGTGTTTTTTTGAAATCCCGCAGAAACCAAACCTCCCTCAGCTGACGGCATTCAGCCGCTGTGAATGCTCTGAGGGAAAGATGCTGAGCTCAGTCATCCCAGGAATGTCCAACAGGAAACCAGAGGACCAGGGACCCATCACCTCTCCTCCACTGTCACCCAGCCCACAAAGACCTGCGCAGGTTCCACCCGCTCATACGTCACCCATCCGTCCATCCACCTGTCAGGCCGTGGCGGGACCCAGCGCGGCCGACAGACGTGAGCCGCCGTCAGGTTGAGTCTTTCCTTACGAGGGCCCCTCTCGGAGCTGTCCAAGGGCCCCGTAGGAGCCTGGAGTGCCGCGCCAGCTCAATCTTAGTAGCGGACAAAGTGAAGAGAGCGGGAGCCGTCCCATCAGTCTCCATTATGGGACGGTTGTTGTTGCTCCGCTGTCGTGTTCCTGTGGTACTCCAAGGGAGACGCTGTCTCATACATCATCGGGGAACAAAGGGCCTGGCCGGGGGGGAGGCTGGGGGAGTGGAGGTGGGAGGAGGTGAGTCCTTCCTGCCCCTGAGACACACACACCAACCCCCCTCCTCAAGCTCCACACCAGCCCTCCACTGGCGGGGAAGTTCTCCTCAACTTGAGGTGACTTTAAGATCTTCTCTCAGATAATAATCGCTGCAAGAATAAATATCGACTTGTATGATTTTAAAGCATTATAAGGGACATAATGCTGTACTAGCATGGAGTGGATCCTCCATCCTGATGTGTTCATCAACCTCTTCATCAATCATTCTGGAGGCATTCAAGATGTCTCATTATAAACTCCACAAGAATACAATAGAATGGAATGATTCCACTGCAATCTGATGAAGAACATAGTATTTGGAATACTCCAACCAAACAATTCTGGGGCTCAAAGGTCAAGGGTCAACGATGATGATCACTGTTTGGAGCCACCAGCCTCCGGATGTGTTATTATTAGTGTACAGTATTTGGATCTGGGAGGTTTCACGTCATTTACTAGCAAAGCACAGATGTGTGAGTCAGAGGAGAAGCTCTGAATGTGACGAGCAGAACATTAGCATAGCAATGGGCCGCTCTGCTGTCCATACAGCAGCTCCGATCAGCCCTCCCCCACCAACCGCCAACACTCATATCAACAGTTTATTCCTCTCAGGACTGTTTTCAAGCCTTTCAATAATAATAATAATAATGATAAAAGTTGAATTAATCACATACAGGGTAGTTTACAGAGTATTTACAGAGGGAGGGGCATGTCTGGAAGGGGCTATAGGTACACGTAGAGCCAGGAGACCCACTGGAGTCAGACCGTTTACACAGAGGTAATAGTTTCCATCAAAGCAGCGACAGCAGTGACAAACAGGCTGGTTCCGCCCCATTGTGTTACACTTTTACTGCTCTGAGGCCTGATGGATGGAGATGCAGTGGATTTTATCATCAGCTTTGGACGTAGCGATCATTTGTCACAGAGCTAAACCAAAACCCCAACGCTTCAGTTTGTGTTCGGGTCTCATAAGAGTTAAGAACAGATCAGTTATCATAGAAGACCAGACCATGTAGAGGAACCAGAGACTGTCTGTGGTCCCCCAGAGGTCCAGATAGTAGCTCATATTAGTCCAGAGACCAGACCAGACCATGTGGAGGAACCAGAGACTGTCTGTGGTCCCCCAGAGGTCCAGATAGTAGCTCATATTAGTCCAGAGACCAGACCAGACCATGTGGAGGAACCAGAGACTGTCTGTGGTCCCCCAGAGGTCCAGATAGTAGCTCATATTAGTCCAGAGACCAGACCAGACCATGTGGAGGAACCAGAGACTGTCTGTGGTCCTCCAGAGGTCCAGATAGTAGCTCATATTAGTCCAGAGACCAGACCAGACTATGTGGAGGAACCAGAGACTGTCTGTGGTCCCCCAGAGGTCTAGATAGTAGCTCACATTAGTCCAGAGACCAGACCAGACTATGTGGAGGAACCAGAGACTGTCTGTGGTCCAAACAACACGGTCTCTGCTGTATTTATGTCTAGATGACCTTATATGGAGTGTTGATGGAACAGCTACAATGTTAGCTTAGCCTAGCACCATCAACCAGACTCCATTCAGAAAACAAGCATTTTAAAGTAGTTTTCTTGTCGTCTTGCAGACAGACCTAACAAAGCATGACTTCACATTTTTTACTAATCACCATCATTATGGAGTTATTTCAACATCCTTTGTAATCTGTTTATTGCTATTAAATCAAACACATATTATAGTTGGATAGATAGATCAGAAACATGTTCATAAAGTGTCTCTGTGTGTGTGAGTGTGTGTGTAGCATTGCCTTGGCTGTCATCATTCCTAATCCAGACTTCTCAGCTTGGTGGTCAGGGTCTGCAGCCCACGAACAACAAAGAGAGAGAGAGTGTGTGTGTGTGTTTGTGTGTGAGAGAGAGAGAGAGAGAGAGAGAGAGAGAGAGAGAGAGAGAACTTTAAAAACGTTATTGTGGTGTGAAGCTGTTAAAGTTAGCTTCATAATTCAAGGTCAACCTTACAGCTAAGTGTTATTATGTTAAATTTATCTAGAAAACTTCTTTCCTCATGATTGAAATAAACATTGAATTATACAGTATAACAAACACAGTGTGCATCAAGAGCACCTTTCTATAGAATGTCGCATTTCAGGGTCGTGACGAGGTTGTGTGGGTTCCTGCTGACGGACCCGACATGGACGTCCGAAGAAAGCATCTTCTTGATGGAAAGAACAAACATTAGCATTACATCGTCTCCTGCCGCTTCACACTCAAGTTATGCAGACATTTTTTTTTTTTCGGCGAGCTTATGAATTTTAAATCTTTGGCTCCGGTTGTTAGCGTTCTTTGACAGACAACAACAGAGTTGGGCTTCATTCTCAATGATGGCCTGATTCAATGAGGCCAAAAGTGAGGGGGGGGGGGCAACAAATAAAAGACTTTCCTCATGTTCTCAACCGTGGAACACAATCGCGAAATAATGACAACTCTGATGACAGAGAACAGGCGGCGTATTGACGGTGCACAAAGGCCACGTTGACGGGTCGCGCTAAGTGATCCATAAGCAGCTGTTATCATTGTTTCTTTGTCTCAATATGCTGATTCCAGAGGACGAAGGAATGTGTGTGAATATTTCTGTGTGTGTGTGTGTGTTCACTCACTATTGGTGCATACTTGAATGTTATACATGCACCTGTGCTTCCACCCGTCTGTCCACATGTAGATATTATCCAACACGTCGTGTATGTGTGTATTTGTATGTGTTTTTATATTCCGATGCAAATTGTGGTCAGACGGGACAATGGTTTGTTCCATTCAGGGTCGCTTGGCCTCATGGTGATGCTTGCTTGACTTCTCCGCAATGTTAGTCATGCACATTTTTACAGGCCGAGAATAATGTCGGCTTTATGTTCTCCGAGGAACGGCAGGAATTGCAAATACGATCTCGTTTTTTTTTTATAATTTTGTCCTCAGTAAATAATTCAGAAAATATTGTTTTATGGTTTCAGCAGATAAAATACCAGGGCTCGGTCGGTGGCCCTGAAGATTCAGGCCTATAGAGACCCCCCATATTACATATAATATAAAACTGTTCCTTATTAAACTGGCCAATAATAATATGTAGTGCAGCCTATGTGCCATGTTTAACAGTACTTTGTAATGATATACATAAACAATGCTGCGCCATTAAAATAATAAATGCATTTCTTTACTAAATCTAACCAAATTAACCTCTATTGTGTTGGTTTTAAAGACACTGTTTGCATATTATAAGAGTAAACTTTATGTTTCCAGTGAACAACATTTATTTTGAAATGACACTATCTATATCAGGAGTGATGGCCCTTGATAGGAAAAAGGTTCTCCATCCCAACAATACTACCAAAAACACACCCAGCCAATGAGCTGATGGCTGTGTGTAAACATGCTCCTCTAAGAAAACTCCAACCTGTGGAAGAGATGAATAAACAATTAAACAATTAAAATGTACTTATTGTAAGTCGCTTTGGACAAAAGCGTCTGCTAAATGACCTAAATGTAAATGTAAATGTAAACCAAAGGATGATTTCATAGACTACCTGTCTGCCGACGCTCCGGGATGCCAAATAAATTAAATTACTTTACCACATGCCTTATCTAATGATGACCAACGTCTCTAAGCAACACCGTGCATGTGTCAACCACACGGAAGTGTGTGTGTGTGTGTTAACCTATAATGAACTGTCCTCATTATTTCTCAAGAGGAAGTAGCTCTCTTTGTGTCTCCTCACCGGTCATAGAGAATGCAACACGGACAAAACGCTGAGTTAGTCTCACAAAAAAAATAAAAAATACACACATGTAAAGTAGGCACTCGAATCATAAATCCACACACAAATGTACTGTTCAAACACACACACACACACACACACACACACACACACACATGGACACGTGCGATCTGTGGAGTGCTTTTGCTCAGACCGTGTTTGGGTGACTCAGCCCTGGGCTTTGTTGTCGGGTTAACCACGTTCACTTCCTGCTGCTCCAGAAGGCCGCGGCCGGCAGGGAACGCTGCTGCCGTTTGATTGGCCGACTGATTCCCCCCCCCGCCATCCCATAAATGTCAAATAGGACACCGTTTATCAGGGTCCTGCCAATGACCAGGTGTATGACCTCATAACTCACTGATGAAATACGTTGATGGTCCTTGCCTCTCACAATGACCCGTATGCAGTGGTGCAAAAAGTGGGTATTCACTCTACGGGGCGCCAAAGCGATGATAAAAAAAAAAACCTGCCCTAACCCTAACCCTAACCCTAGACCTTATTCCCTGCTTTCTGGTCATATAACTACATATAATTATGTTAGACCTACAGTGGCTGATATACTTTAAAATAAACCTTTATTATTTAAGTCCAGCACACTTATTTGTTTTTTGTTTTGTTTGTTTGTTGTTGGTGGACCCCTGTGCAGTCTGCACTGGCAATTACATTGACCCCAGTCCACAAAATACATGGAGTATTCATGGATTCTTCCTTTAATTCTATTTTCTTCATTAAATATTGTATTAATTGGATTTATTATAATTAAATTCTGTAGATTGTGTGGTTCGGAACAGCATGTTCACTCAGCCATTGGTAGAGGATGATAGAGGATGCGACGTTAACAGGAAGGGTTGTGGAGAGTTCAATGGCCTGTCTGGCCTTTCCCTCTGCAACTCCATCCATCGCGAGGATATCTGGGAAATGTAGTCTCACTGAAAAATCGGTCTCAGCTTTCCCCTGTTTTTCTCTTCAAGTATGGGTCCTAACCTTACACAATCACACACTGGTGTCTGTTAAAAACGAGCTGCTCAAGCAAGTGCTCCACTGTCCATGTTTACGTGATTTGCTTTACTTTTATTTACTGATAAAACTCCATATCCCATGCTGCCTTTCGTGTAGTGCGCAGGCCCCGCGAGCGCGGACGAGCAAGAGGGGGACTCGTTGAGGGGGGAAATGACTGGAGGGGAAGCCTCTTATCTCGGGATGAAATTAGACATTTCGACTATGAATTGCGGTTTGTTTTTATATTAAAGTCGCTTTTCTGTGTTTTTTTATGGACTTTTTTGACATTGGAGGATTCGTACGGCGGTTTGAGTGTGTTTGCGGTCGGAGACTCGGGAGCCGATAACCGTTAGTTCGCTTTTCCCCGCAGCCAGAAAATGCCGCGGGACAACGAAACCCCTCTCATCCAGCAGATCGCAACGCAAGCCTACACGGCTTTCCAAGGCTTCAAGGCGAAGTCGGCCAACGGGGATGCTAACAATAAAGTCGTTGCGGACGGGCAGCAGAATGAACTGATCTCCTTGGTGACCGCGGCCAGGGCTGCCGACCTGAACATCGCTCCCCGGAAACGGAGCTCCGGGGCGGCGGGGCACCTCCAGAGCTCCCCGGTGTCCTACATGCACATCTGCGAGACGGAGGTGTTCAGCATGGGGGTGTTCCTGTTGGCGACCGGGACCTCCATACCGCTGCACGACCACCCGGGCATGAACGGGATGCTGAAGGTCTGGTACTCACCGTCGTGTTATTACGGCCCCTTGTTTTGTTAGCTAACCCTTACTTACTTTGTTCAAGCTAAATGCTAGCTGTAGCTAGGGACGTTAGCCTGTGTGTCAGACACGTGACCAGAAACGGTTTCATGGCTCAATCAGCATAATTTTAATGAGGTTCATAAAACAAGTGGTTCACACTCTAATATATATATATATATATATATATATATATATATATATATATATATATATATATATATATATATATATGGTATCCCCCCCAGACCCTGAGGGTCCTTCAAAAGTCCACCTCTGCATGCTAATTGATAAAATAAATATATTTGCATCAATTGACTACAGTTCAATAGCTGTATTATTTCAATAATTATGCATTTTGCGTATTCCTGTATACTTTTTTTAAATGTAATTACTACAAACTGCACCATTTCGGTCCTGTTTCATTTACAAATACGTCACCATAAAAAAGATAAATACTCTGGAAATAAAGTTTCAGCTGGACTTAAAGCTAAGGAAAATAAAAGACTAGCACCAGGAAAATAATGAAAATATCACTTTTTGATTAATGATCCCACGTTTTAAATCAAGAGACACCTTCAAAGACAAAATGTCTTAAATATTAGAATAAAGGATGATTATTTATTATTTTTTCTTTCTTTTTTTCTATTGTGATCCGTGATAAAGTCCTGTATCACCCCCTCCTAGTAACCTGTGTACTACTGGTGTTATCAGGAGGATTGTCCTCTGACTGTTTCTTGTCTCTTGGTCAGGTTCTCTACGGGAAGGTGAGCGTCCGCTGTTTTGACAAGCTGGAGGACGACCAGACCGTCGGCACCGTCCCGCCTCGTTTCGAGCCCCCGCTGGCTCCTTTCCAGACGACCTCCCTGCGGCGCTCCGTGCTCCGCTCGGTCGTCGAGTACTCGGAGACCAGCGGGCCGTGCCTCCTCACCCCTCTACGGGATAACCTCCATCAGATTGACACAGTCGGGGGGCCGGCGGCGTTCCTGGACATCCTGGCACCTCCGTACAATCCAGACGACGGACGGGACTGTCACTATTACAAAGTCCTGCAAACTGTGGCGGAGGGGGGGGCGGATAGGAAGAGCAACGAGGGGGAGAAAGAAGAGGAGTCATGGCTGCTGGAAATCCCTCAGCCGGAGGACTTCTGGTGTGGGGGGGAAGCCTACCTGGGCCCTGAAGTCTCTTTCTGAATGAAACCTCATCAGAGGGACTGAACTGCAGGATACGACGGTGAAAACACAGGGATATCCATCCATCCACGGGCGGATGCTCCACAGAGAGGTCAAACACGAGGATCATTACTACCTGGAACTCAAAAGGGGTTGGGTGCCTTGCTCAGGGGATGAGACAGCATGAGGACTACTGGACGGCCTTCCACAAATCCTTAAAAATCTCATCGGTACTGAGAGAAAAGAGTTGTTAAAGAAATATGTTGCCTTGTACACACATGAATGTCATTAGCCAATCGGTCTGAGGATGCCGGGGCGATCGCTGTCTTCTGGGAGGCTTGAACGCCTTTTACACATTATTTTTATTTTCCACATCATGTCTTAATGCCTGTACCTCAAGACCTGTCTGCCTTATTTGTGATCATGTACCCTGTACACGCTTATTTGTACACGCTTATTTATACACGCTTATTCCTTCTTCCAAAGTGCACACACACTATATATATATATACTTTTATTGTTCTGTGATGTCATTAACTTATTCCAGGTTCCTACACAGGTTTGATCAGTTAAGGGAATATAAGCTGTTGTCCGGTTACTTCTGTGTATCATTGCTGTCTGGTGGAAACCTTGTATGTCCAAAAACAAGCACCCTAATCATGTTTATATGTGATCAGAAACTCTCATGTAGGGCTGCACGATAAATCGTTGCAGCATCACCATGGCGACGGATACTTGGTGACGTCACCACTTCACTGAAGAAAAAACTTTGTTTACTTCAGCACATAGCTGTTTATCAAGAGTCTTAACTGCTTTAAAGAGGACCAGATTGATGCATTTAAACTTAAAAATGAAGTCTACAAAATGAAAGGTGAATAATCACATTTTTAGCATATCAATATATATATATATTGCAGGAAAACAATATTGCAATGTCTGTTTCTGTTTCCCCCAATATATTGCATTCATATTTTATACATGTACACTACAGTGCCAGTAGCATTGATTGATGGAAAATAGGAAATATGGAGATACAAGGTTTCTTCCCTACAGCAACAATAATCTGTGATGTATTATGTTGTCTTTGTACTACTACACTACTACTTCTGATATGGTCTAGGGTTGGCCCCATCAATCAAGTATAACAAGATAATTTGTTGAAATACCTCAATATGGATGTTGTGACCATATTGAAGCGTTGACCATTGGTGCATTAAAAAATATTTTTCTTCAAAATGACATCTTTACTGTAATCCAGCCTTTAAAACCACAAAAAGACAATCCTTATTATATAAGAATATACAACATGTAACACGATGTCTAATCTCAAATCACAATTTTGATATTTGTCTTCAAAGACAAAGTCTTCATCCCATTCCAGAAGATCTCAATGACGGCCTTCACTACCTTTTTACATATCACCATATCTATAAATATATATTGTTGTTTGCTTGTATCTTTGCAGAGCACCAGCCTCTTTGGCCTATATTCCACTTCACACAGGCCTGTCTGCCAGTTTGACCACAATTCTGTCAGTCTGATGAATGTTTGTGATCAATAAAATAAATGGGAATAATCATGGAACATGTAGTTGGTGTTGTTTTTTTACCCACTGAGCTGTAACGTACCAGCGATCTTATTGTTATTTTTACCTCTGTGGAGTTCAGTTCCCCTCAGAGGAACAGAGACTCCCACTAAATCCTACAAGAGCATCCAAAATAATCTACTTTTGTAGAGCGCAATTTCTGTGACCCCCCCATAGCCTTTTTTTTATTACAAAGACAACCTTCATCCAACCAACTAGGGGTCCTTAACCCTCATCCTACCACCCAGGGGTCATTAACCCTCAACCTACAAACCGGGGTCCTTAACCCACATCCAACCAACAAGGGGTCATTAACATTCAATCTACAAACCGGGGTCCTAAACCCACATCCAACCAACAAGGGGTCATTAACATTCAATCTACAAACCGGGGTCCTAAACCCACATCCAACCAACAAGGGGTCATTAACATTCAATCTACAAACCGGGGTCCTAAACCCACATCCAACCAACAAGGGGTCATTAACATTCAATCTACAAACCGGGGTCCTAAACCCACATCCAACCAACAAGGGGTCATTAACATTCAATCTACAAACCGGGGTCCTTAACCCACATCCAACCAACAAGCGGTCATTAACCCTCAACCTACAAACCGGGGTCCTAAACCCACATCCAACCAACAAGCGGTCATTAACCCTCAACCTACAAACCGGGGTCCTTAACCCACATCCAACCAACAAGGGGTCATTAACATTCAATCTACAAACCGGGGTCCTAAACCCACATCCAACCAACAAGGGGTCATTAACATTCAATCTACAAACCGGGGTCCTTAACCCACATCCAACCAACAAGCGGTCATTAACCCTCATCCTACCACCCAGGGGTCATTAACCCTCAACCTACAAACCGGGGTCCTTAACCCACATCCTACAAATTGGGGTCATTAACATTCAATCTACAAACCGGGGTCCTTAACCCACATCCAACCAACAAGGGGTCCTTAACCCTCATCCTACCACCCAGGGGTCCTTAACCCTCATCCTACCACCCAGGGGTCATTAACCCTCAACCTACAAACCGGGGTCATTAACACTCAATCTACAAACCGGGGTCCTTAACCCACATCCAACCAACAAGGGGTCATTAGCCCACAACCTACAAACCGGGTCCTTAACCCACATCCAACCAACAAGGGGTCCTTAACCCTCATCCTACCACCCAGGGGTCCTTAACCCTCATCCTACCACCCAGGGGTCATTAACCCTCAACCTACAAACCGGGGTCATTAACACTCAATCTACAAACCGGGGTCCTTAACCCACATCCAACCAACAAGGGGTCATTAACCCACAACCTACAAACCAGGGTCATTAACCCTCATCCTATCAACCAGGTCCTTAACAATTATCCCACCAACCGGGTCCTTAACCATCATCCCACCAACCAGGTCCTTAACCATTATCCCACCAACCGGGTCCTTAACCATCATCCCACCAACCGGGTCCTTAACCATCATCCCACCAACCGGGTCCTTACCCCTCATCCTACCAACCGGGTCCTTAACCCTCATCCTACCAACCAGGGTCCTTAACCCTCATCCTACCAACCAGGGTCCTTAACCCTCATCCTACATTCAACCTAAACCTGCTCCAACATGACTCATCACCGACTCATAACTATGCAAGTTTAATGGGTACTAATTTGAAGTATCATTAATTAACTTTCCTAAATTAATAGCATTTTTCTTTTTTAGACGACATTGAAAAAAATACAATGTTTTGAGAAGAAAAAAAAACGGTTTAATTGTACATCAGTCTGTGGTCTTTGTATTAAATACGTAGGATGAAGGATAACGTTGCGAATATTACAGTAGACTTTGATGTAATATTAATATTTTTAAGGCTTTGAGAAGAAGGACAAAGTACAGTCAGATCCTTGAGTCTGAACAAGAAAAGAGACTGAGAGACGATTTAATTCCCGACAGGACAATGACCCTCAAAGAAACTAGACAGAGAAAGAAGAGCTGAAAGGTCAGCGGCCGGACACGAGGCCAAGTCTTCTCCCACACGGAAGCACAATGGAGGACTTGTGGCAGGACTTGGACGTTATTGTTAATTTCTGGTTATCACTTAATCTCATCTTCATATTTGGATAAAAAGTCATGAATCAAAGTCAAAGAATATTTAACAAACATTTTGTGGTGCAGCTTGAACAAGAAAAGGCTTTTATTGGCAGCAGCTAGTCCAGATTTCACATGTAAGTCTTTTCCTGGTATATCCCCCTCCACAGTGAATGTACACACGTGAATGTACTTTTAAGCAGATCTAAGTGTTTATTTGTGTACTTCTTAACATTTTTATTCAGATCGATTGTACACATTTAACATATTTTTATTCTATTTTCTTCTATATTCATATTTTCATCTGGAATTTCTCACTTTTAATTTTCTTTTCTTCTAGCCTATATTGTTTCTTGTACATATTTGTTTTATTTTATACATTTAGTTTTTTTTTCTCCTTTTCTATATTTATGTTTTGTGTACTTTAAAAAGAATATTTGAAAGGATTTTACACATTTACAATGTTTTTCTTCTGTTCTTTCTTATTCTGTCTTTCTTATTTTTAGTATTTTTTTAAAATATTTTCATGTATTTATTCTATTCTATCTGTTTCTCGTTCATATTTTACACATGTATTATAAGTTTATGCATTTTTAAGTTTTTTCTTTGTGTAATGAATTAGTGAAAATACAGCCAACAGGGATACAAAAGAAAGCTACTTTTCCTTCATGTTTTAGGGATGTTCTATAAATCAGACTCTGAGTGATGTAAAAACAACCCCGTCTGTAAATTTAAAAAAACCTGATGGATGTATAACTTCACCGTTTCTTACATTAAGACAATTTTATTCTATTACACGTTTTCTGGGATGTTTAAATTGGTGCATTTTGGAGAAATCTACACAAATAGAGAAAGAGTAAAATAAACACCTGAATGTGTTCTGGACACAAATACGTGATAAAGAAAACAACCTAAACGGTTTAAAAGTTAAATACAGATGAATTAAATTAGAAAGAATTGAGGATAATGATTCTATATATGGCGATATATTGTGAATACTGTAAGTAAAGAAATAAATTGCATTTTTTTAAATACCTAATTTCAGTAAACTGTCAGTATAAAGAACACACTGCCATGAAATCTGAGATAACTGCATTTATATCATCACGCACTGAGAGGACGCTTTCCGAATTAAATATCATATCAACTGCATGTTTTTGAGAATCGAGACATTTTCTTTCCAGGGATTCATTAATGAATGACTCAATTGAGTCACAACAAATGACGAATAACGAAAACATAACATAAAAAGAAAACACAAAATTTGTTCTGATTTCATTTCTGCTTGTAAAAGTTGGGGACAACAAATAGCATGTTTATTTAGGCGTTTATTTGACAATATTTTTTTAATTTATTGCGCTTAGCAACCAGAGAGGTTCTACTATTATAAACTTGATTGATAGACTCCATTGTTTTAGAGCCAGTGTATTAAATAACCAATGAATAAATATTCATTATTGCTCCACCAGGTGTTCAAATCAGTATTAAGACTTTATATGGGAAATACACTTTAAATAAAATAAAAATTAGATAAAATAAGGGGGCTGCATTGTGGGTACTTGGACTCACTGGTTCTGATCCTCTGGTCACGTGGTCTATATGTAGTCTTTTATCTGAACAGGTTTATTCCTCTCCTTTAAACCTTTAAAACATAATAATACATATTTATAAAGGTTGTAAATGGATCATATTGTGTCATTTCAGTGATTTTGCTCCAAGAATAGTTTGTTACTCTGTAAAAAAAAAGAAAAAGAAAAGTGATTTGGAAAAAAAAATGCTGTTCATAACCTGAGTTGATATTTGAATAAAAAGTGTGTGGGTGAAAATCTGAGTCAGAAATGCCACCAGTGACGCAAGGTGGGATTTACCCCATGATATTTCCGTCGTCAACAGCTTTTACAAGTGAAATAAATACACATAAAATAATATATATATTCTCCTCGACGTCTGAGTCCTTGAAGGCATCTCAGCTGACACCTTCTATATGAGTAATAAACCAAACTGATACGGCTGTTTATCATCCACATATATTTAATAAGTCTCAAAGACACGTCACAACCGAAAAAGTGTATGAGTTCAACATATTTACACTGAAAAAACACATTGTTTTACACATGAACCAACAACTCACACAAGACGAAACGCGTACAAAAATAGAATGTCTTCCAACTGTACATATTAAAAGGACACACGTGTGCATACATTGCATTAGAAGCGTCCTTGAATCAGTCAGTGTACAAAAAAACACACGGCAAGGCACTAAAAAGGGGGAATTATAGTCATCAACATGTTAGAATGAACAATAACTTAGAACTCTTGAAGCGTTATTGCAGTTATTTCACATTTGAACTCGATATTTAAACACTCCCCTTTATATTACAACCGCCCTTCTATATATATTCTCATGAATTAATGGCTATGTTCACTTTTAATCAGTAAGACTGTACAGGCAAAGTGCATTCGTGTCAGTCTCTCCGTCCGTTCCGGAGCATGGATGGGGGGGTTGGCTGTGCGTAATTACGCACGACTGCACAGAAGTTCTCGCTCATTCCCAAATCCCTGCGATCTCAAACAGTTCCGGGATCAGTATTTAAACGTTTTTTTTATATTTTAAGGAGGTTAGTGTGCGTCACGCTGCCATGGTAACTATGAACAGAGTCCGCTGGTTGCGCTGATGGCGCCTGACTGCCGCTCCGCTCCGGTGCTGCTGGACGAGGAGGAGGAGGACGAGGAGGAGGAGGACACGGTGGAGGACTTCCGCTCCTTCTGCCTCAGGTGGATCTTAGTGTGTCTCTTCCTCTCGTCGCTGCGGGCGAACTTGCGGCCGCAGTAGTCGCACGCGAACGGCTTCTCCCCCGTGTGCGTGCGGATGTGCGTGGTGAGGTGGTCGCTGCGGCTGAAGTTGCGCATGCAGATGCGGCACTGGAACGGCTTGTGGCCGGTGTGGATGCGGATGTGTCGGGTGAGTTCGTCGGAGCGGGAGAAGCGCCGGTCGCAGCCGTCCGCCGGACACGGGTACGGCCGCTCGTGGATGGGCGTCTTGCTGGGTCTGTTCGGGTACTTTCTGGGCCGCAGGATCGGCCTGAGGGGCAGGTTCTGGGGGCTGTAGGCAGAGGGGAGCCTCGGCGGCCCTCCCTCGGAGCCACCGACACCCGGACCCAGCGTGTAGTTCCTGATAGTGTTCAGCGGGGTCAGGGGTGGAGGGACGCGGAACGTGTCGAGGGGACATGGACCGAACGGCTTCCGATCTTGGATGCCCGCCGGGTGCATGTCCCGCTGGCAGGCGGGCTGGAAGAAGCCCGAGTAGTCGGGAATGATGGGGAAGAGCCCCGGCGGGTCTGCGCCTCCGGGCTGCTTGGGCGAAGAGTAGGAGGGCGGCGGGTAGGAGGCGATGGAGCAGGTGGAGGTAGACAAAAACGCAGAGGAGTCCTGGTACACGTCTCCGCAGCCGGAGGAGGAGTACGGAGGCGGGGGGGAGTACAGGTGATGGTGGTGGTGGTCTAGCTCTGCCTGGTTCTGAGCCGCCATGGTGCAACTCAAATTTCCGCTGGAGAAGTGATTGGGAGATCCCGAGGAAGCCGGGGAGGAGGACGCAGAGGAGGAGGGAGGTGGTGGAGGAGGAGGAGGGTGAAGAGGAGGCGGCTGGGCCACGTTGAAGATGCCCGAGACGATGTTGATGACTCCCTCGGGGTTCCAGTTACCTGGATACTGGGAGTCGATGGAGAACTTGCCCATGTAGGTGAAGGTCTGGTTGCGGTGGGGCGCGGGCTGGGAGAAGCCGCCGGAGTAGGAGGAGAGGTCCAGGGAGCGCTTCTCCAGACTCATGTCCGCGCTCATCAGGCCGTCTGCGGGTAAAAAACACAGCAGGCAGCGTTAGAGAGGAAAGTGTGCAAAGTCTAATTTCAGTTGGAGTTGTAGAAACTTTTTCACGTCTTACCTGCAACATTCATCTGGTCGTAGTGAGATCCCAGGTCGCTGTTGGGGAAGATGGCCACGGAGGTCGGCAAGCCGGACCCGATGTCATCCACCGAGTACACGCTGTCGGGATGCACGAAGCCCCCGAGGTTCACCGGCACTTTCTCCAAAGTTTTCGCCGTCATTGTGGAGAGAAACACAGCCTTCTCTCTCTGTATCTTCTCTGTGTATCTTCCTCTCTCTGGTGTCTTCCTTCTCTTTCAACCTTTTCTAACAAGCAGGAGTGTCTCGGAGGGTCACCGCCGCATGTCTCTGCTCTGCCACCGGCTGTGAGATGAGATGAGCTCCGCGTCTCTGCTGCGCTCTCATGCGCGTAAAGTGACCGACTCCTTGTTGGGAACGGAGGCGCCCCTGGACGCTAGTATGTTTATATGGGGAACCTTTATGAATGCGCCCGCGACGTCATTGCCCAAGTATGGTGGTGGGAGGGGCGTCGCGGAGAGGCGCTGCCGATGCTGATTGGCCGCTGAGGGCTCCGTGACGATTTCAAAGGGAATCACTTTGCCAGTGGAGAAACCCGCTGCTGATAAAGACGCACGCTTTTTTTTTTTTTTTTTTCCACTCAATGAGAAAAAAAAAAACAGACAAACTGCCAGAAAACAAGTGAGCTCGAACTTTATTATAAGTTCATCTATTTCATGTGTTCATGTTTGTTTCATCTCATCGTGTTTTGATATCAAAAGAGGAATTCCGGTTGAGCGTCTCGACCCATAAAAGGTTGAATCCGGTTGGCAGGGGAACATCCCCCCCCATCCCCATATGACTTATTTGGTATCGATTCCGGAATATGATCATCGGAAAGTGACGAGTTTTGCCGAGCTGAGCGAGTAAGAGAGAGAGAGAGGTAGAGAGAGGTAGAGAGAGGGTGGCATAACCACAATCAAATGAGATAGACAGAGGAGCGGAATTTATTTCTGGGTGCGACAGATGGCTGGAAACTTTTTTCAGACACATTTGACTTTATAGGCTCGAGGAAAGAATCGAGTTAAATATAGTGACTTTGAGATATTTACAGTCAGCGGAAGGAAACCTGTTTAGTAGAGGTGGTGGTGTGGTGGGCCATGCGAATAAACACTGAGAAAATACACGTGAAGGTGTCAGTGGTTCACAGAGAAAAAAAAATATATATATTATTTTTTATTTAAAAAAACAAAACTCAAATTTAAAAAAATAATCGTGTGTATTTTCACACGCTGTTATTGCTCCTATGACCCTATGTCTCCCTCATAAATACTGTAATAATACAGCATTTGTTGTCCCCGGGGGGAATCGTGCGCCCTCCTGTGGCCTCTTCTGGAACTGAGCCTCTGTGTCTGCTCTGTTTGATCTTGTAAAAGTCCCCTCCGTGGGCGGAGAAGGTTTACAGACAGAAAAACAGATAATACCGGGCACCTTTGGGTGGAATATACTTTCCATTTTGTGTGTTTGTGTGTGTGTTGTTACACACATCATCACACAGTCTAAATATAGGGTTTTGATTACAGAGGTGACAGACTCAGGAGGAACCTTTCACTGACCCTTCTGACTTGAGTCAAGTCAAATGACTCGGTTTACCTTGAGGACACTTGTGCAGCGGTTAATAACCTGTAAAAACACATTCATAGCTAAAGTACGACCATTTATCACTAATATAAATATGCAGAAAAGGGGATTCATGCCTTTATTTCATGCCCATTGTCATGCATTTAAAAACTAAAATACTGAGAGACTCAAACTGCATTCACTTATTAACCAGAACCAAGAAAGGTTACACTCAGATGACCTCTAGGTCTGAAAAGTGAAGCCAAAGCCGAAGTGCCTTTAACCTGCATTCTCTCTACTGGCCATCAGGGGGCGACTCGTCTTTTTGCAAAAAAAGGACTCTGATCTGATGGAAGATTATGAGAAAATGACCGTACGAATACATTTAGCTGCTAAGATGACTTTAACACACCAGAAACCAGATGGATCCAGATCCAGTAAGGGTCTGCTGGGGGGGGGGCTTGTGTTCATCGGCTCTACGAGAACGTCGTTAACGTGTCGTTACGTCCAACATAAGCTGTGACTAATGAGACAACTGTTTAAATAGCTTCACGATGGTGTCACATTCACACGCACACTTCCTGCACATTAATCAGCACACGAGTCAATAATCCTGTCAATAACCTGCTCGTTTAACACACGCCGCCGTGTGTGTGTGTGTGTGTGTGTGTGTTGTGTGTGTGTGTGTGTGTGTGTGTGACTGGTTTATCAGGAGGTGGATGAAAAGTGAAAAAGAGCAACAAAAAAGACAACATGACAAAATAGTAGAAAGGAATTGCAATTTCTTTCTTTTATTCGTGCAAAATAAAATAATATGAAATTAAAAAATAAATGATAGAAATAAAAAGGAAATTATTTCAAGAATTATTATAATAGTAACAGCAATAAAACTAATAATAATTATGAAATTAATCAGGTTTAAAAATTGTTTAAAAAATTAATATAAATAAATAAATAATGAATAAATGTGCCTCTACTCATGTTTGGGTGTTTTGTCATATTAATTAAGATATTTGGAAGATTGTTATCATGGCTAGAATCGGTGGTCATGTAAGTGGTTTTGTTTGGGTTTTATGTTCAGTTTAGATGAATGTTTATGTGGATACTTCCTCTTTCATCCTGGATGGACCGGCCAATCAGAAACAGAGCTTTTAGACCTCTCCGCCATCTTTTCAATGGAAACACTTCCACAAACTGTTTGAAGATGTATTATTATTTATTTATTATTATTTGTCTAAAATAACATTCGTTCATTGGAACGAAGAGATCTGGAACCAAACCAGGAAAAACAGCCACAGACTCAAAGTACACACACAGATATGAGACATTGTGATCTTTTTTATTATTTATTTATCTTTAAATACTAAATGTTGTGTTCTGGAAATAAACAAGAGTTCAGAGTCACGTTGAGTTTCCTGCTAAAGTCAGCAAACTAACATTCTCCCTAACATGCTGCTGTTTACAGGCTGAAAACGTAACCAGCTGATGTGATAATCATCTATAATAATATCATATATTACTTATATTTGGCTTCAAACCAGAACAGATATTGTGATGTGAAGCAGCAGCAACGCTGGGAAAAACCCTGTACTGTCCCTAAAACATACACGTACTGTACCGAGAGTGATACCAATCCATCAATACTTTATTCAGGAGACAGAAACGGTCCATAGCAAGAACAAAACATAGTGAAAGACATACAAATACGTCTTTTAAAGTCTTTTTAACATGTTTTTAAGGTCTTTCCCACATATAATGTTTATATTTATTATTCGGCAAATAAGATAATAAGAAGTGTGCCTTGATCAAGATAGAACAAATACTCTTGTAGTATGACTGAGACTTTAGATTGTATGAAATATATACATCTTTAGTGCGACTGATTTCAGATCATATATCAGAATTTCTTCCATTTTATGTGATCATCACCAGAAGAATGTTGTTGTCATGTTTAATTCCTCAAATCAATACATTAATAAATATCACAGCATATCGTTATGAGGTCACAGCATTACATTATGGCTTATCACGGCCTTCAATCAGCCTCTCCTTACGTGGGAGGTTGACCTTTCTGATGTTAAACCTTCAAAATAAAAGCTGTTTCACTTTCAGGGCTGCGAGAGACGATGAGTGTGCAACTGTCAAAGGTAGCATGGTTTAAATTTAAGTCTGCCCCCACACATACAGTGATGACTTTGAACGCCCATATATGGAGCTCTCAGAGGTTTCTTAAGGACTTTCTTTGCCCCACATGTAAAGTCATATTTAATATCAGTGGTCAGTGTGATGAGTCGGATGCTCTAAAATAAAAACAGAAGTATTAATTATTTATATTATTTTATTTATTATTAGCACAAACATACAGTAGTGACATCGTGTTGATGGTCACGTGACTCTGTTTTTTCTTGCCTATAACATTTATTTTGAAAAGACACCGTGCATGACGTGTGCAGCACTGACACTAGAGGGGAACGTGGAGCTCAGAGATTTGAATCTTTGGAGCTCTGATGAATAAAATGTGTTATTTGACACATTTTGGTGAGAATGTGGTGGAAATGGGAACTTTTAAGAAACAATAAATGAAGATAACCTTAGAAATCATGTAAAATTATGACCCCAGAAGCTGCACTTTTGTAAGAAGTTTTATAGTGATGTTATTTTTGGGTTGATAGAAATAAAACCGTCTGAACTCGAGGAGTGTTTTGGATATCCCCGTCCTCGGTTAACCCCCGAACAAGACCACAGACTCGGTTTCTGTTTATTTTGTGGGCTAATTCCTCACCCACATCACTCCTACATCACTTCCATTCTCTCGGTCCTGTCATACATACTGTCTATTAAAGCAACAATACAACCCTGAACCATGAATACATCATACAAACAAGCTCTCATGGCCAACATTAATCCCAAGTGAAAGAATACAAATATTCTCTTGATGCACAATAGCAGATTCATCCTTTAAGACGGCATTTTATTTAAGTATTTTTAGAGATGTTTTGTTAAGGATTAAGTTATATGACTTTTTTTTGTATTTCACATTTCAAAATAAAATATAAAATGAAATATAGGATCATTCACTTTAATGTGTTTGTGTGGTCCGTTTTCTGGTGACATTCATGTATTCTCAGGAAAAGAAGAACATCTCTTGAATTAAATATCTCTTTTCATCCAAATTCACATCTAACTGAACTTTAATCGTTGAGTCATCGCTTTGATGCTTCTTTTTTTCAGCAGTGTCCTTGCTCAAAGACACTTCAACAGGACTTCCTAAGAGGTGAGGGATCATTACCCCTAATTCAAAAAAAGTCACCGCTCTTAAATCCATAACTCTTTAAAGCAGTGTTCAATGCCATCATGACTGTCAGCTTTGTTGCAGACGGACAGCTTTCATCGCTCGCTGAGGAAACATGAAAGAGCTGAAGCTGCTCTGATATCAGTCCAAGATAGGAGGAGGAGGAGAAGAGGAGGAGGAGGAGGTGTTATATGAGCTATACAGAGACAGGCCTTGTGTTCGACGGCTGAACGGCAGCTTTGTGGCGTCCAACGCTCGTACTGTACTTTGAACGCAACACTTTTCTCCAAGAAACGGCTCTCATGACCAAACTATCCTTTTTAGATAACAAACATATGAGACGTGTTTAAGACGGGCTGATTTATGGTTTTTATTTGGACAGAGCTAGGCTAGCAGTTTCCACCAGCTTCAAGTCTTTATGCTAAGCTAAGCTAACTGGGTTCTGACTCACATCAAAGAGAGCAAAAACACATTTCCCCGCCTCCAAAAAAGATGGCTTTTTAAAAAATATAGATAGAAGTTTTTGGTGGTTGTCTAAATTAAATATAAAACAATTATAAATACTTTATTTTAATAAATCCCACATAAACTTCATCTAGAATTCATTTAATTTTCTGATTTCTTTTATATTTGAGTCACAATTACAGCCATTAATGTTGCTGATGCCTCTCATTTGTAACAATGATTGACATGTATTTATATGAAAATGATTAATAGAGAAACCAATTATTATTATTGTTATTATAACAGATGCAATTAAGGCATCAGGGTCTCCAAGGCCACAAACAAAACCAGAATCTGGAGCCAGAACAGGTTTATGAAACCAGTTCTCACATTATGTATTATTTTCACTTCCTTTATATAGTTGTGAGTTTGTTTTGTGGCGTCTTTGCAGTTGTTTTGTCTATTTTAATCTTTTTTTTATGTCTCATTGTGGTCATAAATCATCAACGTGTGATCGTTTCTGTCGAAACACTTGTAACAAAATATTACAGTTGACAGAAGATGCATTTGTTTCCCTTTGAGAGTCGCTGATAATGTGCAGCTGAGGTTCACCATAATGCATGTTAGCTCACCACACACACACACACACACACACACACACTTCCTTTCTTTCTTTTTTTCTCATTTCCTTTCGGTTTCTTCTACTTGTGAGCACCGTTATATTCATGTTTATAATAAAAGTGACTTTTTAAAAGTCTGTCACTGTAAACTGAAGTAAAGAGCCTCCCACCCGCTCCTCCAAACACGGAGCCGCCCCTGTAAAGTTCCAGAGCCGAGTGTCATAGCCGTAGAGTACAGTCATCGCCACCATCCACCTCCACGCCGCGCTGCAGCGTGAACATGTGGTCTGGCTGATCTGACGTCAGGCTGCGAAGCCGTTCCACTGTGGAAACCGGGCCGTCTCCAATGCACCGCTGGGTTCCCTCGTCCTCTCCTGTCTCTGGCTTTCATGTCCTGAAACTGTGATGCTGCACATCATGGAGCCTTTTACAGTAATTCTAATAACCCCGTATTCAAAAACTTCCCCACGTCTGTCCACACACTCATTTTCACTCGTTTTAGTTTGCTGCCATTCGTTTCTGTTTCCAGCATTAGTGGTAAACGACATACAGGGATTCCTCTCCGCTTGTTTTAGGGAACGTTTAGGGAACAGAGGATGTGATGTATGCTGATTGTAAAGCCACATTTGGGGCAAAATAAATCAAATTGAATTGAAAGTGCAGGGATCACATCCTCCAAGCTGAAGACCACCAGTTAACTCCTACATGTAAGGCAAACCTGCTGAAAACCACGCCTGTGAATCTGGGCTGGTTTATATAAGGGAGCAGCTGATGAGGAAAATGGAGCTCAGGTGTGGAAGTGGGCGGGGCAAGCTGCAGGTGAGGGGAATGAGCTGATTGCTGGGCCCTCACAGGGCAAATAATATGAATGAAAACCAGTCGATGTATTCATGACAAAGATATCTACGCATCACTTATAATCTTCATACGGGGAGTGATGAGGCCGGAACACTATGTTCTGCCTCTAAAATAAACATTTTCAAAG
The DNA here is from genome assembly GCA_029853015.1 of Chelidonichthys spinosus. Taxonomy (NCBI): domain Eukaryota; kingdom Metazoa; phylum Chordata; class Actinopteri; order Perciformes; family Triglidae; genus Chelidonichthys; species Chelidonichthys spinosus. The sequence continues at coordinate 16,108,993 of CM056842.1, read as the reverse complement.
TCAGTTGTCTGACGGCAACAATGCATATTTGTGACAGTTACAAAATAGATTTTTGCAAGCAGAGAGTCACCTATCAAGATCCTGTTGACCCAGAGCAGCAATCTGTAATCTATAGATTATATCTATAGATGTTTTAATGAGTCAGTTCCCTTCTGGTAAACATTCGTGCAGGCTTTATCTCTATGCTTTTATTGTGAAAGGTAATAATGGAAGGAGTGGATCTTTAATGCCTTTATCAAGATTTAAATGAGAAATAAAGTTTGCCATCTTCAAATGGTAAAGCCTGGCCAGCACAACACACACACACACACACACACACACACACACACACACACACACACACACAGGCTGTCAAGAGGGAAACGCTCCTCGCACTAATGTATAATCACTGGGAGAGTAAATGGCAGTGTTTGACAGACACACACACACTAACACACACACTCACACACACACACACACACACACACACGCAAACACACACACACACACACACACACACACACACACACACACATTAATGTGACTGATTGGTTGACAGAGCAGTGAAGGCCACACTGATAGCCCCGTGTCGATGGGAAAACCCTTTAAACATTGTCTGAACGCAAATAATAATGACACACACACACTTTAAATATACAGTACAATGGCATGTTAACACACACACACACACACATACACACACACACACACACACGCTGTCATGCCATAATGAAAGCTGTGACTAATGAGGCCGTCCCCCCATGTTACAGGCCATATTTATTGTGTCCCTCGTCTCTAACCGTAGATCATCTGCTGCCAGATCCTGGAGATGAACGCTGACAGGGAATTAACTGCCCGTCGTCACGCTGATTCACACACACACACACACACACACTCGCAGGTTCATCACCAGAGTCACCTGAACGTGTCGTGACCTGGGCGGGATACTGGGATGAGTAATAAGGGTTGAGGTTCTACCTAGAACGCCCTTGTTGAATGTTTTTTGGACTAAAGGTCCAGTCACAGGTTTTTAATATTTATTATTTGTCCCGTTTCAGTGTCTTCACTCCTTTTGAAGACAGAGCGGGTCTGATCTACAGAGGATTTCCTGTTAGCATCACCCTAGCCACACCGGTCGCCTAGCAACCAGCTGCGGGTTTGCAAAGAGAGAAGCGTAGAAGAGGTAACTAATGTAAATAATCAGAGAAAACGTCTAAATGATCTGTATTCGTTGTGATTTTTAGTGCTGAGTTTGGCTCCGCCCACAAAATATGTCATCGCTGTTTATACAGACCTTAATGCCTGCAGAATGCATGGTTGTATGTTATATCTGAGGGCAACTATTAGTCTTCCAATATTTGCAATAAAAAACTTTTAATAATCCATAGAAACACAAATAAATGCTCCTATAAATAATCTGGTCTCTGACTTCCCATCAGGCCTTTCAACGTTATTAATCACCACGGCTATCTGCAGTAATAAACTGTGACCTGACCAACAATACACATCATATGATGATGGTTGTATACAGTAGGTCATTGACCACAGTGAGGCCGCTCAGTCTGAACACATAAGGCGGCCGATTGTGTGAGCGGCCCATTGACAATAGCTGGAGATGCCACAAAAGCTCCAAAGTTTCTATAGAACACTGAAAGCGTTTGAAAAGCCTCGGCGTTAATAAGCCTCATCTGAATGTTTCGCATTTTCAGGAATGTTTCTCGTCCGCCTCCACAAACTCAGATGAGGAAACGGTTTGGCTGCGGGGACGTCCTCGGATAATACAGCCTGTATTTCTCTTGTCTCGCCCACGGGCGCAAAAATGTTTGCACACTGTGGCAGAGAAGTGAGAGACGAGTGAAAGCCCTGCCAGATAAGAGAGGAGGAGGAGGAGGAGGAGGAGGAGGAGGAGGGTGGGGTGAAGGGAGGGGGGAGGAGGAAGAGGAGAGAGGGAGTGAAAGGAAAGAGGGGAAGACAAGAGAAGGAGAAGAGTGAAGCTGGAGAGAGAGGAAGGGAAGAAGGAAGGAAGGGGAGGAGGAAGAGGAAATGGTAAAGGAGGAAGAGGCAGGGAGGAAAGGAAGGAGAGAAGAGAGGGAGCGAAAGGAAGCAAAGGAGGGAAAGACTGGGGAAGGAGAAGGAAAGGGAAGGAGGGAGAGGAAATGGAGAGGAGAAGGAGGAGGAGGCCGGGATCCAAATGTAAGGAGGGAAAGACAAGTGAAGAAACGGAGATTCAAGATAGGAAAGAAAAGAGGGATGGATAAAAGAGGAGAAGTGGATGGTGGGAGGAAAAGAAATGAGGGAAGGAGAGGAGTGAGGGAAGAAGGAAGGAATGGGAGGAGGAAGAGGAAATAGTAAAGGAGAAGGACGAGGCAGAGAGGAAAGGAAGGAGAGAAGAGAGGGAGTGAAAGGAGGGAAAGACAAGAGAAGGAGAGGATATGGAAAGATGAATGGGGAGATAAAGAAAGTAAAGAGAGGAGGGATAAAAGGGAGAAGGAGGGACAGAACTGGAGAGAAGGAGAGGGGTGAAGCTGGAGAGAGAGGGAGGAAAGAAGTAAGGAAGGGGAGGAAGAGGAAATGGAAAGGAATGGAGGGAATAAAAAGAAATCGAGATGTGGGAGGTAGAACAGAAGAAGAGATAAGGAAAAGAAAGAAGGGATGAATGGATACGAGAGGAGAAGATGGGTTGAAAAGAAAGAGAAGAAAAAGGAGAGCAAAGGGAGGAGGAGAAATGATGAGAAGTATAACAATTAGACATCAGGAGAAAAAGAGAGGAAGGAGACGAAGACGAGAAAAGGAAAGATTAAAGCAAGTATAGTAGAGAAAGGAGGGAAAGGAAGGATGAAGCAAAGAGGAGGGTAAAACAATGAAACCAACAAGAGGGAGGGGGAGGAGGAGGAGGAGGGGAAGGAGGGTTTTCGCTGACGAGGCCTTTGGGGTTTGATGTCCGAGCGCTCGTGTGCCCACGCCACGCCGGCCGCTCGATCACCAGCCTTTTATTTGTGGGCTCCAGAGTCAGCCCCCCGTCCCCCCATCACCACGCTGATTTACATAATCCCTTTGTGTTCCACCGTTTCTCCGCTAAAAACAGAAAATCAACTTCCAAACCCCATTTGGAGGTTTTGGCCCCCAAATCTGCGTGATGTTTCATGATTGAATATTTTTGTTGCTGTTTCCCGCGTCGTCGTGGGGATAAAGTTACCCGACTGAAGGAAACTAAAAGTAATTCTGCTTTTTTCCTTTAATGGGGAGCTCGGGGATTATAAATTCAACTGGAGAGAGAAAAAAACATGCAGCTGAAGTCAAATTCCAACTTTTAATGACTTTATTGTTGCTAACTACATGGAATCAGAAATCATGAGCGGCGACACACGTGTCATGTGTACGTGAAGGTGGTTTTACCTTTTCAATGCAGGTATTTCCACCTGGCTAAAGCAAAATAGTGAGTATTATATTTGATTTTTCTAATAGGGATAATGTTTGGAACTGTACAACATCCACAGGACACTAAGAGTCCTCAAGAAGTCAACGGGGCTGAGGAAGACGACTACTAGATCAAAGCCAAATACACAAGTTACCATCAATCACTGCATATATAAGGAGATGCTCTACAGATACCCAGAAATAGAGTAAGTAGATTAACAATTTCCAAGTGTCCTGAAAGAAAGCATGTGATTTCACTGGAAAATGGAGGCAATTTGAAGCATCAGACGTACCAAATCCCCCAAGGAAGAACTTTAATGAAATCATAGTTTAGTAGTAGTTAGTAGAAGTTATTGAAGTCTCGGGGAAGTCTTGATGATTCGACGGATTTAGAAATTCATTTAATGTGTTGATTTACTTTCATAAAGACAAATTAGACAATCAGCTTACCTTCTTTCTGTTGCAGCAGTTATTTAGAACAAATACCACCTTACATGTTCTCTATATTAATGTTATTTTACATCAGGAAACTCCTGAAGAATCTCCTTTGAATGGAAGTGATTGAGAAGTACGGCGCCCGATAAAAGGGGATTGGTTGGACAGGAAGGACGGTGCTGATGGTGCGTCCCATTGTCTTTCTACCTTCACGTGCCGTCACTGTCCACCCACGTCCTCAGATTCCCCCCGTGTCACCCCGCACTGCCAGGACACCCCCAACACACACACACACACACACAGAGGGTGAGGATGACCATGTGGGAGACGACTGCCCGCTTGGCCGGTAGATTCTCTTTCTTCTCCTCGGGCCGTGGGAGGTTTCTGTTTTTCTTGGTAATTTGGTGTAGGTGGCTCTTTCCTCTATTGAGGCTGACCATCAAAGGAATCTGAGGAAGAGGGCACTGAAACAACATATGACAGTGGAGAGGAGAATTACCATAATCTGATTGTTGCTATTTTAGGACTCTGCTTTACTGGAATTATTCTGCTGCTGGAATTAATGCTGATTATATTTTCGGAGCCAAATGATTGACGTAAAGCTTTGTGTTTTACAAACTCACTCCGTCCCTCCCTTCCTAATAATTATTCCTCATTTGAAAAAGAAAGAAAATCCTGAAAACAATTGATTTTTAGGAGTAGGTGAAAAGCAATGGAATTAGTGCCGCTGTACACTTTGCTGATGCGGTCAAATTGTATGAATCTGACTTTGAAAAATGCTCCCCAAAAATAGAGCATTCAAATGCAGCAAAAACTTGAAACCCACACATGGAAATGTGTGTGAATATTATTTAGGACAATGAGGAAAAATCTCCCCCTTTTTGCTCCCTCTATGAGCCACTCTATGAAATGAGCCACTCGCTGTTTCAAAAGAGAGCATTTCCATCTGTTCGGAAATCTGCTCACAGACAACATACAGTATGTTAATACCAACTAACAAAGTGAACCCTGCAGCAGCTCGGGTACAGGTGCACAAACCTGGACATGTTTACCAAAAACTGCATTTACTTTTGTGGTTAAAATCAGAAGAAAAGTTTTTTCCAGTTTTAATTTTGGACAAAGTGTTTGCAGAGCTGCTGTAGCGTCCATGTGTTTCTAGAGACCTTTCTTCTGGGAACTTGCCTTATTTTTTGGGATTCGTCTTTCTGGGACACGCCTTCCTATTCAGGACCTCTTTTCCTTTTGGGAACTCATCTTCCTATTAGGGACTCACGTTCCTTTTGGGAACTCATCTTCCTATTAGGGACTCGCCTTCCTTTTGGGAACTCATCTTCCTATTAGGGACTCGCCTTCCTTTTGGGAACTCATCTTCCTATTAGGGACTCACCTTCCTTTTGGGAACTTGCCCTACTTTTTGGGATTCCTCTTCCTATTAGCGACTCGCTTTTCCATTTAGGGGCCTGCTTTCTTTTCGGGTACTCACCTTCCTTTTGGGAACTTGCCTTGCTTTCCTGGATCTGTCTTCCTTTCTGGAACTTACCTTCCTATTAGGCACTTGCCTTCCTTTTGGGTACTCACCTTCCTTTCGGGAACTTGCCTTACTTTTTGGGATTCATCCTCCTTTCTGGGACACACCCACCACAAGGTATCCCCCCCTAAAGCATACCCTGCTTTATGGTCTATTAGAACCTAAATGGAGAACAGGAGGACATTCTGAAAGATTTTAAATTGTGATAAACTCGTGGGAATGACACCAGTATGTTTTCAAATGGAGCATTTTCCCTCAACTAATATCTGTCATTGAGATTTTCAAGTGTTTTCTACATGTTCATGTCAAGAACAGACAGGATTTTACATGCTGCCCCAACTGTGATGTTTAGTAGTTACCAGTTGTTACACTGACTATTGAACAATACCAGGATGTCTGTCATTTGAAGAAACTACTCTAAACTCCTGGGTCAAATGGGATTTTCAGGGATCAAAATCCCATTTTCGAAGTGACGGCTGTAGAATTGTGGAGCGAGTCTCGTAGCTCCCATTCATCATCCGAGGATCACATGGGAGCAGCCAAAGACCAGCAGGTCAGACTTAATTGGTTTCCACTCATTAAAGCGATCCCTTGACTCAGTCATTAGACTGAGCCGGGCTCCACCATTGACATTTGGCTTCTGTGCCATCATCAGAAAACATTAATGCTAATGTCCTGTAACAGCAATAAAGAGTTAAAAAAAAAAACACTCCCTCATATCAGCGTCATTAGAGAAAGAAGGAGAAAGAGCTGTACACATAGGTATAGGGAAGTGCATTTGCATGTGTGTGTGTTTGTGTGTGTGTTTTCTGACAGCCCCATCAATACCCATCCTCAGTGAGTTTGAGAGCGACTAAATGATGGGGCTGCTATGAACTAATGGATGCCTCCGACTACAGGGAAGCAGAGTCTTACAGGTCAAAGAGTTCACTCTCATTTCACTGTCGTGTTATGTGTCATCTTCAAAAAGAAAAAAAAGACGTACAGACACACGTTTAACACCGTTTCTGATCACATTCAACACTGGTGGCTCTTTGAATTTGGAAAATGAGAGAAATTAATTTCATACATTTTTACATTTTGAATTTATTTTTGATACTGACAGTTTTAAACCTGTGAACAGAATGAAATAATGTGATTTATTTTGGACCCGTCAAATAAAAAATAAAAGAATTCACAATCATGAGAATTTTTTTCATGAGAAGTGATCCTTTGATTCTGCACCTTTCTAAAAGCTATTCGTTCGAATAAAAATGTTATCAATATGACCTTTAAGACAAATGTCAAATAGACGGAATGAAAATATGATATAAAAATAAATATATACAGAAGAAAAGTATCCAAACATCTCAAACAAAGCACTTCGAATGCAGGACATTAACTTGATTTTTATATTGTGTTATTGTTACCTTTAGTTTTTCATCTGTTCTGAAACAATGAACACAATGTTCTCCAATGAAAACAGATTCATTCAATTATTTTAAGGTGGTCCTGAGAGAAGTTCTCATTAAGGACCATCCTGGTAGATTTGATCTAATTAAGCTTTGAAAACAAGCAGCTCTCAGAACGTTCGACCAACATTTCATCACAGTTCACTTTGTTTCTGGAGAGAAACAAGAGAAGACAAACAGATAGAAGAAGAAAAAACGGAAATGGCAAAGACATTAAGCAAATGGCATCATTAAAGCCTGTTAATCTTCACCTGTTGACTTTGTACTTGTGGAGCGCTCCATTCATCTTCCAGCACCTCCCAGGAGCTGGTCCGGTGTCAGACAGTCTAACAAATGACCTCAACTAATCGCTATTTAATTTACTACCAGCAGTCACATTGAGACATGACAGCTAGGTAGAGTCCAACTAACCATCTCCTCTGTGTGTGTGTGTGTGTGTGTGTGTCTGTGTGTGTGTTGTTGTGTCTATATTGTGGAAGTTTATCCATTAGCCGCATTAATCATACGAGGAGCTTCTCTCAGCAATAACTTGCCGTCCATCCAAATAATTAACCGCCATAGCAGCAGTAATTAATGTCCCACATCAGCCTCGTGTCTTCACTTGTCTTCTGTGTTTTTTATTGTTGTTCTGAAACTAATAATGACCCCAAACAACAGCACAAGGGTTCCATCAAAATGAGCTTTTTAAATCGTAGAAAAGACGTGGTCATCATGAAGACATCACCCTCTGGGTTTGTGGATTATGGTTTTGAAGCCTGAAGGGAGTTAATAATTGAATATTGCTTGTAATGCTTACGTATGATGTGATGAACCTACGTTTTTTACTCACACACTGAGATCAGGGGGATAAAAGGGACACCTTTTTATGGTTTAGGACAGGGATGTCCAATGGTATCCAAGAAGGGTCAGTGTGGGTGCAGGTTTTTGTTTCAGCCCAGCACTCAGACACCTGATTCAACTAATTAACCAACCTTGGTCTTCAATCAAGACCTTGATGACTTGGATCAGGCTAAAACAAAAACCTGGACCCTTCTTGGATGAGATTGGACATCCCTGCTTGTGGACAATATTAACAGAAACATGTCTGACATCTTACTGGTCGCTTGTTTCCACAATGGTTTGGTTTTTATAGCAAGTTCTTAAATCAGTGGCAGCCTAAGAGAACCATAACATCTACACACACACACACACACACACACACACACACACACACACACACATGAATCCATGAAGCCAGTGGAGCCCTGTGAGGCCTGACCCTTCTCTAATAGCAGAATTAGGATCCTGACCTATCTGAACATTCATGCAAACACAAGCACTTACTGTACGGATGCATTCTCATCGTCGTAAAGGTTTACAGGCTGGTAAATGGGAGACTGGCATTCAGGCATTATTAAACATGTGTATCTCCCCCATTACCTTGATGACTTCCTTGATACCATCACGATATCTAATCATCTCCATTAACTTTAACAATTTCATGCTTTGTTGAAATGTGACGGAGCGGCGGTGGCATTTAATTTGACGTACGACGTCCTTCCGAAGACGAGAGGGTCTTATATGTGATGAATAAAACTGGAAGGAAGACGCTCTTCAGATGGAATTAAATGCTGGTTCACTTGTGGACAATTCTGACATTAATAATAATTACATATAGGGAGAACATCCAGTAAACAATCAAAATAAATGGAGTTTTAATTGGTGGTAAATGGTTAAAATGTCCAATTTCAACTGTTCTGATCATTACATTATTTATTTATAAACACATTAAATGATTTTCTCTTCGAAAGCCAAACTACATGATCATCATCTAGAAACTGGATCGTACCAATTCACCCACACCCCCTTGTATTAAAAAACAATCTCTCTATACGGTATATGAGTTTGTCATATAACCACGTCCACACACACACACACACACACACACACACACACACACACACACACATTATTAGTGTTACCACCCCCCTTGTCGTCCTGATATTGAGTGTAATCCTATTTGCATGTTATTGCTCTGACTCGCTCTCTACTCAACGAGTCCATTAACACAGCTAGGTGAGCTAATGAGGGGACTTAATTGGTTAATTGGCACATTTGGTTTGGGAACGGGTGGATCATGTTTTGTTTTGATTTAGGCTGAAGTTACCTCTTGCTCAAACACTAATATACAAACAGCCATACTGTATAATAAATCACATCTGTCTAGATCTCCAGAGTGCACATAATGAGCAGAGATCTGTACTCTGGATCTGGATCCATCTGGCTTCTGGTGCTTTCTGGTCTTTTTGACTCTAAATGAACATCATGCTGGATTGAAGAAGACTTAAAACTAGAGTTTAGACTTCTTTTTGCAACGAGAGGAGTCGCCCCCTGATGGCCGGCAGAGAGAATGCAGGTTTTAGGCACTTCAGCGTTGGCTTCACTTTTCAGGACTGGAGGTTTTCACATGGTGCTGATACAAACCGAGGAGGCAGCATCATCAGCTTCTCATACCACAACAACGGCATTAGTGTTAAAAAATACTTCCAAAATTACTGAAAAACCCCCGTTCAAGTTCCAAAGAACCTGAACCTGAGGCCCCCAAACCCCCAACACCATCAGCATCACAACACTTCCACTTTCTTCTCTGGTCGGTTCAACAGTCCCAGTGGATTAAATGACAAATCAAATTCTCAGTGTACAGTTGAATGATATGAATGACAGAAATAAAGATAATGTTATGAAGGCTGATTATATGCTAACTGGAGGTATAAATCATATTTGTGTAAGACGCAGAAAGGACAGACGTGAGAAAGGGGTGCAGTGTTGCTATCGGAGGGAGAATATTGAATCCATATCTCTAAAATTCTCTGGCTCAACTCTATGAAGATGAATGTATAGAAATATGAATATAAAGATATTCAACGTTCATGAATCTGTCATGAAAACAGATGGTGGGGAGGCATGTATTTTAGAGTTTAAATATGCCTTCATATTAACACAGAATGTGCTACAGCAGTCAAAGTCACAATAAAAAACACAATGAATTGATTTTGGTGAATTTCCATTATCAGGATAATTCTCAATATCGGTATTAATTAATAAAAAATGTGTCTCATGGTAGAGAAAAATAGAACCTGACTGGACAAAAAATATGTATTTATCCTTTATTTATGAAGGGAGACCTTATGGTATTTTACTATTGACTTATTTTACAGTATGTGATTGTTATTAACTAAAAAGAATGTTTGAAAACTTTGAAAAGACACCATCTCCTGGGTGAAAGTCCTGTGTTTGTTTGACCCATGTGTCGACCCCGGCCTCCACCTTAAGCCGACGCATTTGTGATCAAAAACAAACATTATCTTGGAGAAAATATCGTTTCCCTCCAAATCTGTTTATTTGAAAACATGAAGAACGATTTTACGCCTCCAGTTTGCATTGAATCCACTCGCTCACAGTAGTGGAGGCCGACACCAAAGTAAATGTCAATTTGAAGTCTCACTGAAATGCGTGGATGCTAACCATGCAGCTCTGCAACCACACAAACAACTATGCAGGAAATCCCCTTTTAATCCAGCTATGAGTGTTTGTGTCTGACATTCAGCGAACCCGTAGACAGCGTCGGGTTTTCCTCTCTCCTCGCCGAATATTCAGTGAGATGTAGTTTTGTGAAGTGAGCCCACTTAAAGTAGCTTCACTGCCAAGAAATGAGGTCCAGCTGCCAAATTAAGACAAGCTGTACTTTGACTTAAAACCTAATTAATTAACCATTTAATTTGACACACAAGTCCAATGTTCAGCCTGTCTGCAATGGTTTCATTATTATAATCCATAAAATGCACACTAATCAAAATACAGCTTGTGTGTAGCTGGTAAACAGGACCAGGAACCACCTGATCTCTGTAAAACGTCATGCATCCCGACCACGATGCCAAATGACCACAAAGAAACCTCTTCAAAAAGACACAACACATCTATAAATGAGTGGCAACAGGATACAAACCTTCTAAAGAGATTTAACAACTTTAAAGTTGTTTAATGTCTCCCACCCAGGTGGGTGGTTTACGTTGGATGGGGGGCAATATCATATATAATGGGCCTAAAATCTCTAGAGGCGCATCTGAAACAGAGATAAAATGACAACAAAAAGACACAAAACAGCTAGAAAAGACACAAAATCACAAAAAAAGACATAAAACATCTGTAAAAAGACAAAAAATAACAACAAAAAGACATTAAATATCTGTAAAAAAAACAAAACGACACAAAACATCCAGAAAAGAGACAAAATCACTACAAAGAGACACAAAGCAACAACAAAAAGTCACAAAACAAAACAAATGACTTCAAAGAACCACAAAAACATGCATAAGGAATATAAAGAGACACAAAACAATAACAAAGAAGCGGCAAAAGTCTGTGAAAAGTAATATGTTTCTTAAACGTGAAGCCAAAAAAGTGCCTTAAACCTGCATTCTCTCTACTGGCCATCAGAGGGCGACTCATCTTGTTGCAAAAAGAAGTCTCATTGCATGGAAGTCAATGAGGAAAATGACCTTAATCCAGTTCATGAGGCGATTACAGGGAGAATAAAAAGCACGTTACAGACGTTGGTTTCTCTTTAGCCGCATCGATCCTCCATCACTGCAGCCGTGACACATGGGCAACCTTTAAGGCAACCGGAGTTGCTCGTGACCCATCAGTTCAGCCTTATTGATCCCGCCTTGACATTAAAATGTCTCCGTCTGTGCCGTCAAACAAGACCTTTGTCTATCTCTTTAGTTAATATCCGATGATCAACATCTGATCGGCTCATGTTTGTATTATTATTCTTATTATTATTTGTATTATTTACGAGGTCTAATGACGGATAGTCGGTTGTTTGTGCGTTAGCGTCGAAGACTTGAAATCCTGTTCAACGTGTAGAAACAACGATGAGTTCCTGTTTTCAGTGACGCACGACCACGAGGACAAAAAAGCAGAGTAGAAAATGACTGCATGAACATGCAAACAGCCCTCTTCAACACACACACACACACACACACACACACACACACACACTGAATGTGGAGTATTATAGAGTATAATGGTGCATTGGTTTTATGTATTATGACCGATGTGTCACATATAAAGAGGCTCTCCACTTCCCCTATTTTCCTTTTCCTCTTCACCTCTTTTCTCCTCCTCTCCTCCTTTTCCTCCTCTTTTAACCCTTCTTTAATCTTTACTTCCTCTCTTTTTGCAGCTCCTCCTCCTTTTTTTCATCCTTTCCTTTCATTTACTCCCTTTTTCCATCTCTTGTCCTCTCCTCTTCACCTATCTCCTCCTCCCTTCTCACCTCCTTCTTGATATTTGGCCTTTTCCTTTCCTCCCGTCATCTTGTTTCCTTCTCCTCCCCAGTTCCCCTTTCCCCTTTCTTGTCATCCTTTCTCCTCCTCTCCTCCCTTTCCACCCCTCCTCTTCACTCCTCTCCTCACCTTTTCTTCTTCTCCTGTCATTCATCTCGTCACCTCCTGCTCTCCTCATCCCCTCTTCACTTCTTATCTCCTCCTTACTATTTGACCTTTTACTCTTCCTCCTCTCCTCTTGTTTCCTTCTCGTTGCCACCTTCTCCTCTCCTCCCCATTTGCTCTCCCCTTTTTTTCCTACCTCTCCTCTACATGTTCTCCCCCTTTCATTTCTCCTCTGAATCTCTCCTCATTGTCTCTTCGCTTCCGTCCTCTCCTCCTACACACTCCTTTTGTGACAGTTTGACAAAGATAACACATATCATCCTGCAGTGATCACACACACACACACACACACACACACACACACACACACACACATGCATCCCACCCACTCTGTGTATCTGACATCTAACTGTGATGAATGTGTGACCTCTGACCTCTAATCCTCTTGGCGATTGAATCTTGAGACAAGTTCACCTTTAATTACCGTGAGTTGATGTTTTTACATGGAAATCTCACACAGACACACAAAAAAAGTTCACTTTTAATAACTGCTGCTGGATGTAATATAGACATCGCCACCCCCTGCTGAGCACACACACACACACACACACACACACACACACACACACACACACACACGGTGATTACATTACGTCTGCTCACTAATGATGCTGGCGAGTGTTGTGTTTCCTCCCAGATAGGAAACCGTACCTGTTAATGCTGTTAAAGCTGCACAGGAGAAGCTCATCCACGGCCTGCTTTCATTTAGCTGGGGAGGAGTGTGTGTGTGTGTGTGTGTGTAATAATCAGGCGTTAATATCAGATAGAATGTAGTTTAGATAACGGAGGGGTGGAGGGGGGGAGGGGTCTTAATGTTGTGACAACAGAGTAGGAGTGAATTAGACGTGGCCTGAACCTCCAGGCTGATAATAGCTCATAATTGAATGCCACTCAGTTGTACAGACACTCGTTAAACAAGCAGCCAGTCAGACAGAAGAGAATAGAAGATACACCTGTGTTCACACTTCCACACAACTTCATTAGAAACTTGATTTTTGTTGCATTTATTTGAAATAAGGGGACAAAACGACCAAGGACTTGATCTCAAAGTGTTAGAATGCAACTTTATTGTGATGAAGTTTGATGGAGGCTTGTTGTTTTTGGCTGAGATCGGAGCATAACCTCTGAACTCTGAGACGTTTCTTCTTCCTGTCTGTCAGATGTCTGAAGGAGGCACAAGACGATAAAAAAACCCACTAAAAATAAGTTGATTGTACTCAAATAAATGTGCAAATATCGAATATATATATATATATATACTTGTATATATTTAAGTGTTTATGTAGTTAGACTAATGAGCATCTTAGTTAAGATTATTTAATAGTTTTTTACCTAAAAAGTGTCTTAAATTATATTAAATATAAAGAGACACCAGAATGTTTTGCTGTATTTAAGAGTTTGAATCATATTTTGATGATTATCAGGATAATATCAGGAATCACAATTATTTTGGCAGGATAATAATCATGACATGGAATTTTGTAATAATTAAAAAATGTCTGGAGCTCACTTCGGTAAACTAACCTGACTCAAATCTTTCATACAATAAATGAAAATATGATGTTTTCATTTATAATCCTGGGATCTGCCTTATAATAATCTTAATAATCTCTGACAACCAACTTCCGTTGACGACGTTGGTGTATAGTTTTATGATTCTAAAGGTCTAACATGAACACATTCAGTCTAAACGCTCCCATTGATCTCGCCGTGTCACGTTACCATCACATCGTTTCTGTGGCAATTAAGCGACTTCGGCTTCTTTTTTTCTTCTTTTCTTGTAAATCTTATCCGGCACGCCGAATCAAGAAAAACAAATCACCCTGCACCTGCGTCTTGTCATTAAGAAACCACCATTATACCATTTATTGGATTCCGGCGTCACTGGAGGACGGCACGAAGAACCACGACGGCGGCATTAAGCCGAACTCGATCCAGCTGTCTTCACGCTCTTTAGCGGGTTTTAATTGGCGGGGAACAGGAGAGAGCAGCGCGGCAAAAACATCATTACAGGCTGAAAGTAGCACAACAGGGTATATCCGAGATTTAATTACAGCGAGCTATTGTTTAATTTGCCTCTCAATGCTTCAATTAAGCAAAAAAACAAAGGGAGGGGGTGTGAGGGTTCAGGTTTCAGCCTCATCTGGGTTCCAGAGGAGAGTTCTCCTGGTGAAGTTCATATAACATCATGGAGTTGTCATGGTTTGACTGATGACAGGGACGAGGGATAAACCCTATTAGGAAATCATGGAGGATCCCTCCGTCTCGGCTGACAGGCTCTGTGTGTGTCGCGTCTCCGCTGTCGAGGCCTCGCTGATGGATTTAGAGTCATATTGGACGCTGCAGATGATCCGATCTGATCTGATATGGAAACCAAAAATAGCAAATTAGCATTCCCTCTCTTCAGAGTAAAGGAATGCACAGAAACCTCCTCGAACCATTTCCCTTATTGGTTTCGTCGTCATTCAATCTCCATCCACGTTTTCCTCACAACTAATATTCTTTAATCTGCAGCCGAAGAAACGTTTAAGGCCGTGATCTCATCGAGGGGAAGAGAGGAACTTCTAACTCGGAGATGAGGCGCAGAGAAGTTTCTTTATCAAATCTTTATCACTTTTATACGACGTCTGTTACTCTGAGCCTTCAAGACTAAAGTAGTCTAAAGTACACACACTCTGGTAAAAGTACAAGTACTGATTCAACTGCTTTACTCAGGTACAAGTGAAAAAGTACAGGATCTGAATATTATCTATCTATGAAGGTAATTATACTGTTTGTTTTTGTTGTTTTGCAATGGCTTAACTGAATCTCATGTCATATTAATAATATGTATTTATTTCAATAATACCCTCAAATGCATTCAAACTAAATTACTTAATTACTTAATTAGTGTTTCTTAATTGGCTGTTTTGCATCATATTAATAATATTAAAATAAAAAACATAAATCAATAATTCCTCTCAAATGCAATAGAACTAAAGTAACAAACCTGTTTTAAACATTTAGAGGCCTAAAAGTAAAAAGTTACCAGAAAAATAAATACAGATATCTGAGTTCAATTCTACGTAAGTACTTAAAGTAAGTATTTGTACCTCGTCACGTTAGCGACTGCCTCCAACATCTGTCCGAGGTCTTTAAACCTTCATCACATGCAGATGGATGGTGTGATGTTCCGGTCGGATCAATACTTGTTTCCCACAACTTATCGCTTACAAAACATGCATTCAAGATAGTCGGGTTCTTTATGCTTATTAACCTGCATCCACTTAAGAATGATTATTATTATTAAAAACAAGCATCAGAATGTCTTAAATAAGCAAATTCATTCTTTATCATTTCTTTGTTCTTTCCTGAAATATTCACAGTCAGGGCCGAGGTGTGCATCTGTCCTGCTGGATCAATACACTCCGGTCATAACTTATCAGCAATCAATACCTCGGGGCGTTTGGTAACCTTTATTCTACCCTGCAGGATCGGCTCAGTCCAGCCTGTATATGAGTGTGGTCGTCATGGTGACGTCACCCGTTGATTTGTGGACTACATTACATTTCAGCATTTTAGCCGTCACCATCTTGGTTTTTTTTGCAACCAGTGGAGGAAGTGACCATATTTGGATTTTGGAGGGGCGACGAGCGGATCTGAGCAGCACCCTGACTGGATCTGGATCCATCTGGATTCTGGTGTGAAGCTTCATAATCCAAGGTCAACTTAACAGCTAAATGTTAAAGTCCTCTTAGTGGCTAACAAGCTGTCAATCAGCAGGTAAGCCCCGCCCCCTAAAGCATCCCCTGCTTTCTGGTCTGGTGGACTCTAAATGGACCATAATGAACTAAATGAACATCATGCTGGATTGAAGAAGACTTGAAACTAGAGATTGAGACCATAAACTCATGTTTACAAGGTTTACTGAGATAATACATCAAGAGAGAAGTAGGACCATTTTCTCATAGACTTCTATACAACCAGAGAGGAGTCACCCCCTGGTGGCCAGCAGAGAGAAGTAGGACCATTTTCTCATAGACTTCTATACAACCAGAGAGGAGTCGCCCCCTGGTGGCCAGCAGAGAGAAGTAGGACCATTTCCTCATAGACTTCTATACAACCAGACTTCTCTTTTTAGACCTGGAGGGTCCTAAATGTTTTCCGAGGAATGTTCCCACAATAATATGGTGTATTTTTCCTTCCTTTTCAACATAAAAGCCCGATGCACGCTCAGCAAACTCTTTGTCGGCAGTAATTCATATGACTTTTCATGCGTCTTCCACCTCCGTCCTTGGTCTCTTGTCTGCAGCTTCCTCCCTCCGTTGAGTAGAAAACTACAGACATGGCCATTATGGCTGACGTGTTGTCGCTACTGTCTTGTCTCTCGTCCGAAGAACAAAGACACCAAATGATGGACGACCTCTGTTTGTGTGTGACGAAGACAGAGACTCTAAAAACTGTCCTCATCACAGGGAACGACGACGACGGTGATGCTCAGCTTCAAAATAAAAAAGGTGGATTTGGAGCTGAAATAAGACTTGACTAAACTCAGGACTCAGTTCTGGATTCTACAGACGTGGAATCGAGAGCATTAAACGCCAGCTGTGTTTCCATTCACTTCTATGCACATTTTGAAGTTGTGTTAAAAAACGTTATGGAAATGCGAAGCGTAATAAAACTTCCTTATTTGTGAATAAGGTTTTTATGATCAGCTGTAGGAATACAGCAAAATGATGACTTTAAGAATATGTTATTATTTGGAACATAAAGGAGACAAAATGTTCAATGTGATGAAGTCTTCATGTGTTCATCCTTATAGAGTCAAGGTTGTAATATAAAAAAGGAAAAAACGCCTTTAATATGGCAGTAGAGGGCCATGTT
Source organism: Chelidonichthys spinosus (assembly GCA_029853015.1). Lineage (NCBI taxonomy): Eukaryota > Metazoa > Chordata > Actinopteri > Perciformes > Triglidae > Chelidonichthys > Chelidonichthys spinosus. The sequence continues at coordinate 16,091,825 of CM056842.1, read as the reverse complement.
GACTCCAACAAGCACCTACCACTTTTTTAAACACACAAATACTTCAGTTTACACCACTCAGAGTTTGTTTTGTTTTTATTAATAAAGACCCAAATCAGGAATTTGTCTGAGAATGTTTTAAAAATCGATGAAACACACATTTCCATCTACTCCCTTAAATTCAAATAAGGGGAACAAAAAAACTGAAGAATTGGAAAACTGGACAAAAACGAAAGAATAAACAGCCATAAAACAAAGCTGCCCTTAAAGAAAAGCTACATTAATTCTATGAAACAGACCTGTTTCACCTACGGTTCAAAGCTCCAACATAGTCGACCGTGTGGACGCCTCTCCTCCCTCCCTCCCTCCCTCCTTCCCGTCCTCCGACCTGCCGACTGAGTTCCTGCTGCAGCCAGAAAAACTACAGACGAGGCCATTATGGCTGACGTGTCGTCATCCCCGTCGTGTCCCGTCCAGACAGACACAAAGGCTGTGTGATGATGAGAGTCCTCCTGTCCGGCCCAGCGGGGCGTCAGGATGCAGCAGAGAGCCGGAGCTACATTCACTCCCATTCACGGTGGCGGGGCGTGATGGAGAGCCTGTTAATGTTCAACCAGACAGGAAATGATGCCCCCCGTCCCCCCTCTTCAACTTTGTGTTGGTCAGACCCCAACCAGCATAGAAGAGTTCATTTCTTTTTTATACATACATATATATAAACATTTATTTTACATTTATATATATATATATATATATATATATATATATATATATATAAATGTAAAATAAAGCTTGATTTCTGAGATATATCAACATCATACTTTATGATAAAAGCCCCTGCAGATAATATTAATAAATACTACATGGAAATATAATACACTCTTACATTGATACAAGTGCAATTTCAGGGCCACACTGACTGTCCAGTATGGTGTTTATGGGAGTTACTGGTGGAACTGGTGGATCCATCCGTCTCCCAGGTGACAGCCAGTACTACCCCACCAGGCCTCCTCCCAGCTGGAGGCTCCACATGCCCTGTTCCCCCCCGCTGCTCCCCCTGCCTCTGAGAGAGGAGATCTGTCCACCGTCCTGCTGCCGAACTACACTTTGGCCCCGGAGCAGGCGGCAAACCTCCGCTTCTGGAAAGTGAAGCCAAGGCTGAAGTGCCTTAAACGTGCATTCTCTCTAATGGCCATCAGGGGGCGACTCTTGGTCTTAAAAAGAAAGTCGTCTTGATTTATTATCTCAGTAAACATTGTAAACATGAGTTTATGGTCTCAATCTCTAGTGTTCATTTAGTACATTATGGTCCATTTAGAGTCCACCAGACCAGAAACCAGGGGATATTTTAGGGGGCGGGGCTTACCTGCTGATTGACAGCTAGTTAGCTACTAAGATGACGTTAACACTGAGCTGTAAAGTTGACCTTGAATTTTGAAGCTAACTGTGGTTCACACCAGAATCCAGATGGATCCAGATCCAGTAAGGGTGCTGCTGGGCTGCTTGTGTTCTTCAGATCCACCCGTCTCTCCTCGCACAGTCCAAATATGGACAGTTCAATGATTCCCAGAGGATGGACCTTAGAAGCGAGGTCCTAGTTTCATCCGGTCAACTTTGTGCTAGAAGAGGGTGATTACCATTATCACCTCCAGTCTGATAATCTGTGAAATGGTCTGCCACAAAATTTGGTTCTGACATTCATGGTCCCCAGAAGATTAATATTAATATTGACTTTTCATCTAGCGCCACCATGAGGTCAACATGTTGGGTTTAGAGTGAAATATGTATGTGTGAAGCTGTATTACTTCGTCTCTTTTGAGTTTCGCTGACTTGGTCGAGGTTTTCCCGTCAGTTAATCCAACTTTTCATGCCTATTAATGTTTTTTTTTATTTTTCTCTGTCCGACGGCACTCCGTATCCCTAAATACAGAAAGATGCCATCGGTGTTCGTCCCACAAACGCAGCATCGTATCGTCCATCTCGGCCTCCTTTGTCTCCGTGACAGGACCAGACAGGGATGACGACACCTCAGCAGTAATGTCTGCGGTTTTGTGCTGCAGCAGGAAGTCAGTCGGCGGCTGGCGGGAACGGAGCGGCGGCCGGCAGCCGGAGGAGCTCTGAAAGTCACGAGGAAAGCATTTATTTCTTTGCTTTTTGGCATTTTACACTGAACCGACATGCATTCTCTCTTAAAAGTGAATTAAACAGAAACATACCATTATTTTAACTGCATTGAAATATTTGCATTTAAACATTTGAAAAAATAATTGTGATATTTTAAATTGTATTCTTTTGTCAGCAAATCCAAATGAAGAGCCAAACCACCAATGAAGCCTGATAGATCTAATTATCATATTCTGACTAGAATTATAGAGCCAGAAGAACCTTTTATTATATTGTGTAATACACATTCAGTCTTTAAATATGAGAGCAACTTACAAAAGTCAAGTTAGGGCTTTTTTTAATGGAACAAGATAACAGGGATCAATGATATTGTAATTTTTAAATATAAAGAAGATAAGATGGGTTTTGCTTGGTTTTTATGTCTTCTTTGTGTTTCTGTCTTCTATCATCTTGGAACCACGTTGGATATTTTATGTTTTTTTGTCTGTTAATCCATACATTAAAACCAATCAATCCTTAAAAATAAAAAAAAAATAAAAAAGATTGACACCTTTAAATTCTCACTAGAACACCAAATGATGGATAAATCCTCCACTGAAAATAGTCCCCAACCAAAGTTTGTGTAACAGCTGTTGTTTCTACGTTGGAAGATTACTGAGCCTTTATTTAAATTAAAACCATCTGTAAAGGTTTGAGTATTTATTAAGGGCCGTGTCTGAGGTTATGAACTCAAGGGTTGAACAGTCTCTATTGTCCCTGTGTGTACCGGAATATATAGTTATTAAACATGATGGTTTTAATGCTTTTATAACGGGACAGAATCTGCTGAAGAAATACTGATGATGAATGTTTTTTGTGGAAAATGATGAGGTCCAAAGTCTTAAAATCTGCCTCAATTGTATGATTATTATCACTGTAATAATTTATTGTTGTTGTTTGAGCGTATTCTAGTCCTGCTCAGTGTGTTAAGTGTCCTGAGATGACTTCTGTTGTGATATGAAACTTTTAATAGAATTGAATTGAATTGTTGTTATATTTTGTATTATATTGTTTAAACTTCTTTGTTGCTTTAAAAAACAAATTCTAGGAAAAACTTGGAAGAAGACTTGAGTGTGGAGCTCCTCATGGGATGGAGAGGTGAGGATTATTTGGGTTTAATAAACTCAGAATATCACCCGTCTTATCTGACAGAAGTGACATAAAAAGGCCTTGACATGACGCCCTCTAACAAATGAAGGCCTTTAACAGGGAAGTGGTCTTTGTGGGGGACTGGGATCCCTCCTGGGTGAGTGGGGAAGGTGTGTGGGAGGCTTGTGTGGGCTCTCCCCATACAGAGGGCCTCTAAAGGCCAGCCTACACACTCAGGATCCCGCCTCCATCCCTGCCATGACATCCAGCTGGAGTCTGTCAGCAGAAACAGCCAGCGAGGCAGAAAGCTTAGAGGAGCAGGACAACAAGGAGACGGCGGCGGGACAAAAGGCTGAGTGAGGCTGAGCGTGTGAAGAAAGGGAAGAAAAGTGAGATATACGGAGCGTGTGAGGTGGACGGAGTGTGTGTGTGTGTGTGTGTCGGTGGGATCATCCTGGTGTAGAATGGACCGACTCCTACACTCACATTCCTCCTGACATGGAGGTCGACAGCTGCACAGTGAGAATACCTGCAGCAGGAAGTGATGGAGGAGGCCTCAGCAGGTCTGGATCATTTATAAATGAGCAAACTCACACTGGCTTTATTTGTATTTATTTCATCTGTATGGGAGCAGCTGCCACTGTTCTAATAGTAAGATAAACAGATAATGAACGATAATTTAAAGAAAAGTCTGTCAAAATATGGGCCAGTGTAGCATTTTAACATGAAGGAATTTTATTTATTGTAGTGTTGTTCTCCGTTTAATTAATTAGTCAATCTTCAAGATTCAAAGAGTTATCATAAAGAAACGTGTTTCCCTGTATAATGAAATTCTTCTTTTGATGTCCACAGAATGCCAACAATGTAACATCTAAGTATGAAAAAATAGATAAATAGTATAAAAACAAAGTCATTTAAAAGGCAGCATGTTTCAACATAAGTAGAAATGACAATAGTTATAATAATAATACGACAATAAAACTGTTTAGTCCCTGATTTTACTCCTAACATTGTGAGAAAATTCAATTTTCAGATTTGGAGAAACCTGAAAAAAAATCCTCAGACTTCTGTGGTAAAAAATAAAAAGTATATAAAATTATCTCTGTTAACTCCGTATTGTTGTAGTTAGAGATAGAACAGGAAGATTTTTGCAGACTCAAATTCCAGATAGTTTAATGACTATGATTTATTTTTATTTTCATCATGTACTCAGGAAATGTTCATGAATTTAACAGAAATTATTCTGGGATTTTTTCTCCACATTTGTTTTCTAACAGTGAAGTAAAACACAGTTCACACTTTCTATAATGCACATTATGAAGTATTTCATCACGACTTAATAATAAATTCTTATCACTCACATGCCTTTTTTTCCCAGAGGTCACAGCGTATTAGAATCTCGTATAATCTTGTAATAATGCGTTATATCAGTGTTATAATTAATTATAATGTCATTATTCAAAGTGCTCATTGTTTGTTTTAATGCTTTTTTAAATTGCTTTATTTAACGATTTCACTTTACTTAAACCAACAATGACCACTTAGTATCCTTTTATAAAGCATGCAGCACTTTCTCAGAGCCAGTGGCGCCCCCTGGTGGTCAGAGCCTACTGTCCAATGTACAGCACAAAACATTATTATTAGATTAGATTATTAAGAGTTTATAAATGAATATTAATATTGTTTAACTGCACCATGAAGCTGCTTTCTCATGTATCTCTTCCCTTACTTTAATGGTGTTCCTGAGACGAGAGTCAGCTCCGTGAAACACCACCACTGTGTTGTTGAGTACTATATTTACTTCATCTGACCCCGGCCCCTCTCACTCACAGCCTTCTTCCTTCCCCTCACTAACGATCCCTTCATTCTTCTTTTTTTATTCAATGAGCTGACTCAACTCACATTTGTCTGTTTGCATGGACGCCTACAGAGTTCCTCACACTCAACACGGCGGTGAGGAAACTATATGAATGCTGATCGTTCTTCACCTCATCAAGTTTCACTAATTACGTACATTATTATTATTTGGGGAATTTTTTTGACAGTTTTTTTGAATGTCTGTGAAGGAAACTATTAAAATCATTATTTGGAAACAAATTAATTGGAATGAATCATCTGGAAGGAAATTGTGACTTGGGCTCTACCTAGTGGTCAGATATATACTGCTTATCTTCATCATTATAGAACAGGATATTGACATTAGAACCTCATAGTAAAAATTAAACACTATGATTAAATATTATTTTCCATTTCAAGTATCATTGTGGTTTCATGCCAGAATGAACTTTAAAGAAGTGGCTTCAAAAATAAATATAAAACTTGTGTTAGGCCTGTGATTTCAACCAGACATGAAAGCAGAGACTCACACAGGTGAGAGGCCAAAGGTCAAAACCACACAACAGAACGACTACACAGATATCACAACAGCAACCACTCAGAGCTGAGGCTCCGCACGACCGAACAAGACGGCGTTACCTGGAGGAGTGAAGACCTTTATGGAGAGCTTGATGAGGTGAGTGAAGGCAGGTGAGTGAAGGCAGGTGAGCCTCGTCAGCTGCAGCAGGAGAAGCAAGCCACGCCCCCTGCCACATTCAACATCAAATTCAGATTTAGATTATTTCAAACATGTCAAAATGAATACAGAAAGTGTCATACAAAAAATAAAATATTACAATATACAATGTAAATTACATTAACTAGAAAGCATAGAGATATATGAATAAGATTTTTTAAAACTTTTTTTCTCTTTTTTTTAAAACTTTACTTAACAAATATCTCACAAAATCCATTTTTTCTCACGTATTACTATCGGATATATATTAAAGTATCTTGCATATTCATTTAATTTAATCAAAGAATATAAACGTATTGAGATATTTTAGTATCTTAAGAATTGAAACCCACAGTGACGAGTAAGGATTTTTTTTTTTTATTATCAGAAAAACTTAACATGCATTTTACCCCCCAAAAATAATAATATAACGCAAAGTACCGTATGCCAAGAAAATTTGGAGAAGAGGCAGCAACCCTCAGAAAGGGTGACCAGCTGGGACTCATTGTCCACAATCAGCTGACGACCACGTCCAATCAGGAGCCTGACTATAAAGCCTGTGAAGCTTCGCTCCGCGGGGAGGAGGTGCTGGAGTCAGTGAGGTCGACCTAGCTCCAAACTGATTCAAGTGATCCTAAAGCGTTGCTGTGGTGAAAACTTCTCTCTGTTTGTGTGTTCAGAAGCACCAAACCAGCCAGTGGGAGGAGCTAAGCTGATGCCCCACCCTCCTCCCTCACCTTTTCAATACACTTTTGATTTTTACCTGCCTCCCTCTGAACCTCATTTGCCACAACTTAATGATAATATTGTATTATTATAATGAAATAACACCCTTTAATATAGCAATCAACTATACATTGTTAAAAAATATTCAGACGTTGATATTGGAATGTGAAAAAAAAATCTAAATATTCTGAATGAAACATCAAATAAATGCTCCAGGCTGTTTATTCTGACATCATGTTACATTTTATGTAAACAAACGTGTCAATATCAAAATACAGACGGTTCTGTAATACAGGAAATATAGTGCAAGACAAGATTAAATATATACTATCAATCATACAATGTATTCATTAACTGCATTACCAAGAAGTCAAGATCGAACAGCAGAGGAGACAATTCAGTTCAAACATTTTAAATGTCTTAAAAAAAAAAAAAAAAACAGCCGGCTACTGGCAAAAGGCTGAACCGGCAAAAAAAAAAAAAAAAGAGTTTGAAAAGTCGTGAAGGAAAGAAACGGCTCTCGTCCTTTCAAGAAGCCCTAAATTCAAGTAAAATACAGATGGCACATAACCTCACAAAGTGCAAATAACAATGATAAACAAATACACAACATGAAAGCCATATATATATTTTTATATATATATAAACCATTTAAGTGTATATGAATTTGAAATGGCAAAAATGTTTACACTAATTATTTAAATGGCCCATGTCCAATTCTGAATTGGTTTTGCTATATATATAGCAAATATATAGCATATATATAACAGTCACTTTGTATTTTATTATAGTATTTCCATATTATTTACTTTTTAAAGCAGCACATGCTCAGTCAGGGGAAACCCTGTCTCAATAAAAACTACATTTAAATACTACCAGAATACCACAGGTGGAACGCTGCCGCCAAACACACAGCTGTGTAGCATCTGGGGACATCTAGTGGTGATGTTGCAGATTACAACTGAATGCTGCATACTGGACCTTTAACATGAGCCCCTTGTTTGAAGTGACCTGTTGATACACAATCAGTCTGATAATTGAGCTTTCCTATAGTTTTCTCTTAAAGGGACAGTGTGTTGGATTTGATTTATCTTGATTTAAAAACCTTTCAAAGCATCAAAACTGGACGAAGCTGTAAAAATGTGATTTCTATGGGACAGGGTTGCCGGGGGATACCTTAACATCTTAACCTCGGATGTCCCATCTCTACCGACACCAGAATTAATTTATTTCAGGATCACATTATTGCAAATCGTCCCAGTTTTAATTAATTGGTAATATTTATGACAGTTAGTTTTGGATCATGCCATGTCAAAGTGTGCGTTCTACACGAAGCTCCCCCCGAGACTAAAGGGGGTGAACTTCTGGGCCTGCTGAGCTCCGATCTCGGCCACGAACAGGGCCCCGGTCTTCAGGTCCAGGTCCACCAGGTGGGGCTTCACTTCATCAGCCAGCTGGATCACACTGGCCACGGTGCACTGGCCGATGAGACCCACCGGCGGGGCGTCCAGCAGCGAAATCTGGTTGGTGTTGAGCTGCACAACCACAAAGTACTTCCTGTCCGGTGTCAGGCGGACGGAATACGGCGCGTCCTCGGAGAAGCAGCTCCCCCACATGCCGAGCCAGTCCCCGCTGACGGAGTTAAAGACCTGGATCCTCTTGTTCCCCCGGTCGGCCACCCACACCCGGTGGGCGTTGTCGACCGTCACGCTGTGGGGGATGTAGAACTGAGCCAGACCTGGTCCTTTCTCTCCGTGCATCCACACCACCTCCTGCTCCTTGGACAGCTTGATGAGGCGGTTGTTCATCCCGCCGTCGCCGTCCACGATGTACATCTCTCCGGAGTCGTGCACGAAGATCTCCGCCGGCTGGTCGAACTGCAGAGGGTTCACCCCGAAGCCGGCCTTCCCTGGTGTGCCGAGCACCTGGCAAACACAGGAGATTAATCAAACATTTCTAGACTTCACACCGAACTGATTTCTGGTGAACCAATCAGATAAAAGGAGCCACCTGCAGGAGATTCCCAGATGGCGAGTACTGTTTGATGCAGTGTCCGTACGGGCCGTCCCCTACGTCCGTGATCCACACGGTGGGGTTGGACGAGGCGGCGTCAGCTAGGAATACCCCGTGAGGCATCTCCAGGGTGGTCGTGTTCCAGGACATGAGGAAATCTCCATCCGTGGTGAACACCAGCACCTTGGGCACGTTGTCACCTTAACGGGAAAAACAAACACCATTGATTGACTGGATTTCCACTTCTTGAATGTAAAGGTGGTCGTAGTCATGGTGACGCCACTGGACTGCAGTTTTGAAGCCTTTTTTAAACTTAAATGGACCATAATGTACTAAAACAACATCATGCTGGATTGAAGAAGACTTGAAACTAGAGATTGAGACCATAAACTCATGTTTACAATGTTTACTGAGATAATACATCAAGAGAGAAGTAGGACCATTTTCTCATAGACTTCTATACAACCAGAGAGGAGTCGCCCCCTGGTGGCCAGCAGAGAGAATGCAAGTTTAAGGCACTTCAGCCGCCTGGCAATATATCAATATTACATTGAAATTATGATATCTGGGATATCATAATTTCTAGATAATTTCCCTTCTTCCTGTATGCTGTAGATTATTAGGTGTACAGTTATATAAATATCTGTTTTTCTTTTTAAATCATTATTATTTTAATTAATATTTAAAAATAAAGACAAAAATAAATACAATTAAAAAGCCAAATTATTTGGGGAGGCCTAACAACGGTCACTGGTCCCACAATAATGATGATTATTTCTATAATTTTTTTGTGAAACCACAAGTTTAATCTAGTAGAATATTTTCCATTCATTTGATCTATCTTTAAAATATAATGGCTGGTTTTATGAACCCAACAAACAGCTGGATTAGAGTGCATGCAGGTGTGTTTACCTCTCTGGGCCACATACACCACCCCTGCGTACTGGTTGACGGCCACTCCGAACACCTGCCCGGTGAAGAGCTCCGGGTTCCGGGGCCAGCTCAGGTCCAGCTTGTACAGGGGTCTGCCCAGCAGCTGGTAGTCCTGTCTGAGGCTGGAGATGCCCGGCTGCTGGCTGCCGATAGTGCCGTACAGCACCATCATGAGCACGGCGAGTGAAGCCATACTGGACGCTACCAAACACGTATGGCCTCTCTTCTTCATCAGCATCCCGGGAAACGATCGACCGTTAGATCACAAGCAAACCCGTCAATGAGATCTATTTAGAGGCTATTAAAGTGTACATCCGGGGATTTATGTCTCATTTGAAGCCCTACACTCCCAGTGTTGTCACTACCTCAAGTCCTAAAAGGGGAAACAAAACAGAGGGCAAGTCCAGCGAATAACGACAGGGAATTTCCGGTCGAAGTGTCACAATAAGAGCATCATTAAAACACAAAGAACACATAAATCCTTCTATACTATGAGGTTAGCGGCGAGACTCTGCGTGTGAATACATTTATATTTCTAAATAAATGTTTTCGGGCAAATCCGATGTGTGACGTGTTGCTGAAATAACGCTGTTATTTTTAATTCTTTTATTTTGAAGGCATAGTTTTTGTTCGCCGCCGTGACGTCACGACGTGTTGACGCAGCTTTGTGCTGTGTGTACGGTGTTTCCTTGACTGTAGCTGCTTACTCTTCTTTTCTAATTCATGTTTTTCGGGAGACTTTTCCTTCGTCGTACGGAGAGTGACAGTCCGCGGGGGGACGGAGGCGCCTTTCATGTAGCGTAGCCCATCGAAGTATCGATCCCATCGATCCCATGGAGGTCATGGACAGCCCGCTGAATCTCGTAAGTCTCCGGTCCGTCTCGGATGTTGCAATATCGGGCTAACGTTACTGTTGCTAAAGGAGGTTTCAAGCCACATCAGCTAGCTAAGCTAAGCTAAGCTAACTAGCTTAGCCACGGGCAAGTTAGCGGCTAGCCGCCTCCTTCCTGTTGTCTGGTAGCTTGTGTATGCTACACACGATACTTGATGGTTTCCTCTCCGTTGAACCGCGGCGGTTACTGTACATTTACGACTGTCACATTGGACATTTAGGGCAATTTAGGGAGCTAGGAATGCTAATGCTAACAAATGGATTACAACTTGCTGATTGCCGGTTTCAGTATTTTGAAAAGTATAACGTCCAAATCTATCACACAGACAGGGAGAATTATGAAATAACATGCTACATCATCATTATTCCATCTGTATATTATAATAATGTGATTGATTAAGGACAACGACGTGGCATTCCCCTGAAGGCAACGTCACCTGTTTTCATTTAGCATCGTAATCAGCATTATAATATAACAATATGACATTTATTGTATACTTTGCACTCTTGTTTTTCTCTTTATTTTTTGTTTTACAATGTAATTTTTTTGTGTCAAAATAATAATAATAATTATTAAAGTAATTCTATAATGAAGAAGGATATCAGGGTGTTTTAGAGTATTTAGGTGCATCAGTAACAAACTAATGAAAGGAATATCTAATAAAGTGTATCATCAGTTCACCAGCATCAGTGCTCCTCCTCATAAGACTCTCCAAATGTGTGGAGAAGCATTCAAGTCACACAACTGAGCCTCTACTTTTGTCTGAAAAGAAATAAATCACATTTCAGGTATTTCCTGGATCGGCAGACTCCTAACAATCTGGATGAAAACGAATAGATTCATGTCCCCTGCACGATAAAACAGATTTAAATGACGGTAGCCAGAAATGATAATAAAAAATCCTCTTGGCAGTTTTGTAAAATATTATAAAATAAGGAGACGTGGCTTTTCATAATCACACAGATTCCAAGACATCCCTCCCCAAACACATCTTTCTGTCCTGATGAGGATGAGGAAGTAGTTTTCATGGTTGCTGAATGTATTTGAATCAATAATGTTATTATATTGTATTATTTGATATGAACTTTGTGGTTCATATCTGGGGTGATGTTTTGAAACATCTGTTGATGGCGTTTCAGGCAAGTTTGGAAAACAAGCCGACGTGATTAATAGAGGGGGGATTGCACAATAGTGGAGGGCCTCCCACCCCTTTACACCTCCTAGAACAGGAGAGTGATCTGTATAAATATACCACCATCTTTCTAATGAAATGCATGCAATAACTGGTAAAGGCTCCAAACCCCACTCGGACCTGATAAAGGATAATGCATGTAGATAATAGAGGGATGGAAAGACTGCTGCTTAAGTCCAGGGACGGGATCTATCTTTATCATGAGGCTTAATATATAAAAAAAGACAATAACTTGATGGTGGTGAATTTCCATGATTGGGATGATTATGAATATCAGCAGATATTCAGTCTACTGTTATGATCAAAATACTTGCCCCTTCATTTTTAACATATATTTCCAGTTGTGTCTGTCTACCCCCATGAACAACAGCAGATTCCCCTGATGTGTCATATTGAAGATCTATGACAAACCCCTTCCCTTTTAAACAATAACTCTGTTTGAAACGTCTCTCTTGTGTCTGCCTCTCTTGAGGCTCATCAACAGTGTAGGAAGGCGGACCGTCTGCTCGTGGCTGGAAAGTATGAAGAGGCCATCTCCTGCCACGGGAAGGCAGCAGGTAAGGTTAAACACCGTTTCATATCTCTGACACACGTCTGGGGAGGTTTGTTGTTGAAGTGAATCAGTGACTCGTGGGGGTTAAAGTCCACTTGACCTCGGTCGAGCTAAACCTGCGTTTGACCTGCAAGCAGACGACGTAAACAAGGCGCCACAGTTTCTACGCTACATTATCCGATGTGGTCGTTAAACATCGACATCACTTATAAATCATTGCTTCTGATGCTGCAAGTAAAGAACACAACAAACGATGTGTACTCTGGCTGCAGCTGAAGATTGTGTTGCATGTCTCCTAGACTGAAAGTTCATTGTGAGAAAGGAAAGTATTTTAGCCTCTAATTTAATTGATAATGGAAGTTTGGATGTTTGTCTCTGTGTTTTCCAGATCTGTTGACGGATGCCATGAAGACAACAGAGTGTGAGCAGGTGAGACTCTCCAGTTTAAAAGAAATGTGTTTATATGTTTTTTATTACTAAAATGTAGATTTACACATTAACTAATAATTAGCAGACCAGTAAAAACATCATGTTCTAAGCTGTCAGCTGTACCGGTCTGGTCTAGCCGTCTGTTTGGTAGTAGGTCAGCGTTGACAACATATCTTGTATATGTTATGTGTTGTATCAGTGGGACATCTCTGTGTTCCTGTTAATGTTCCCTGTGTCTGTAGGCCCGTCTGTCCATGGAGCTGCAGAGGGACAGTCATATCAAACAGCAGCGGCTGATCCAGGAGCGCTGGAAGAGAGAGGCTCGACGTGAGGCGACGAAGGCCCGTCCTGGTGGGGTGCATCCGTCCAGCAGCCCGGCCCTCCTGACCCAAACCCAGTCCCCGGGCCAGACCCGGCCCCACGTCTCCCCGAGCCTCTCGGCTGCACAAGGTGGACGTGTCAGGGAGAGAGAGTACGACACCTTGCTCTACCAGCTTCAGACTCGGCAGACTGGAGGCTGCCAGCCCGCGACCCCGCCGTGCCCCGGATCTAAGACCACCAAAGACGACAAGACCCGCCTGGAAGAACAACAGACAACCATCGATGACCTGCGGCGCCTGGTTGACCACCTGATGGACGAGAACCAGCGGCTGGCGGACGAGAACCAGCGGCTGCTGTCGGAGAACACCCGGCTGCGCTCGGAGGCGGCCGACGCCCCGGACTTCGTGGAGCGTTCGGAGCTGTGGGTGCTCCCGCAGGCGGGCGGCGCCATGAGGGCCGTCGGCGGGCAGGAGAGGAAAAGCACGGGGAAGGGGAAGGAGATCGCAATCCCTCAACTGCCGCCGCTGGAGATGCCGGCTCAGGAAGATCTGTGTCTGGACGCCCTGCATCCTCTGGAGCTGCCGGAGGACATCCAGAATGAACTACAGGAGCTGCTGGACCGGGACAAACTGTGATCCGAGACCCTCACAGACACACAGGGTTCAACCAATATGGCTTTTTTGAGTTTGGATGCCAAACTGTTTTGACATGTGAAACTCATCCGGCTCCGTCTGATCAGACATCGGGCTCGTCGACGGTGGACAGAGCTGCGATGGAAACGCCACGAGCCCCACAAACTCTCTGCACTAATAAGAATGATGTAACAAAGCTAATCTGCAGATGAAGAGATGACACCTATTCCTCTAATACAATGCAATCTTAAGATAAAAGGAATAGTTCTCCCACAACGTTGGAACATCAGTGAGATTGTGATGGATGTTGAGTTTGTTTTTTTTAATTAAACAGAGTGTATTTTACATAGTGTCTGTAAATGGCCATTAAATAACTTTGAACAACTTAGGCAGAATCATTTTTAGTGTTCCGATGCTAAATTACAGCTGCTTTTTTTTTTATCTATCACAGTAACGTCCCTTTAAAAGCTGCTGGAAATAATGTGTTGAGCAAATGAGCTGAAATCAAAGATCTCAGACTTTTTCTACGTTTAAAGAAGGCCTTTTTTCTCTCAAATGTGGTTCACAATCGTGTTTAAATGTGTTCGAGAGCACTTCTAATCCATCCACCGGACAGGTGTGGCATATCAGGATGCTGATTAGACTGCAGGGTTACTGCACAGGTGTGCCTTAGGCTGCTCACAATAAAAGGCCACTCAGAAATGTGCGGTTTTATCTTGAAGGGGGGTAAATCACCTGTGTGTGAGGGGTCACTGATGGATTCACTTGGTTTCCAATTTAATGCAACATCTTATGTCGTCTCACACGCCTTGAAATGTCCCTAAAAACCCATAAATAATGACCGATGACAGAGTAATAATAGAGTATGTCATAAAAAATTCATATTAATGAATTGAATAATGGGTTTTAATAATCTCTATTACATTTTTTACACAATTTATTCATATAGTTATTTCATAATGTATTTTTTTCATTGATATGAAAACCACAGGTTCAAGTCATCGATCATAAATAATGAAGACATTGTGAAATAAAGAAGATTATTAATAGACACAATATCTAGGCTGCAAAGTCTGAACCGACAGCTGCAGACATGCAACGACCCCGTCTCCTTATTTGGACATCCTTTATTGCGTTTACAATCCACACACCAGACATTTTACATGAGAAATAAAAACCCAGCCACAAAGTTTTGGTATCATCATTCAGTTCTGAGCGTTGAACATCGTGACATGAGAACGTTGGCTCGTCCGGTTCAGGAAGCTGTGTTGATGATGTCAAATACAATCAGAATCCTCAATAATAACCATCTTTCATGCTATTTTTATATCTTCTGGACTTGAGATCTGATGTTTTGACGTTTTATCTCAGTAGATCTCTACACTAGATCTCGTAGCATCACTGTGTGTTTCTATCAACCAAAGGCCTTCAACGAATAGCAGGTGTCTTTATGTTGCTGCCCTCTGCTCTACACAACCATTCCTACCATGCCAGCATGGATTGAAGGGTCCCCATAACTAACAGCAGTCTACTAAACAGCAGGTGCTTCGCCCTATCAGCTGGGACCGTCTCCAGTGACCGATAATGGAAGCATGAATTTAAATAGATTGACCCCCGCCCCCCCCCCACCACTCACGATACCCAATCCAGCTATGTGGATGCATGAACAGACCGTCCCGTCTCTAATCTAACCTTTTCCAGAACATAAGAGCAGCTCAGCTACCAGAACCGGAGGACAAACACGAGCCAACGTTTAAAATGTCACCATACTGTCAGTATCAGCATCCATCATCGGGAATGGTTAAGCTCAGTGTGTGCTGCATCCTCCCACAGCAAAAAGTACATTATAAAAATGAGATGAAAAGCAACAGCATTGATTTAAAAAAAACACACTTATGGGAGGAGGTATATGTGCAAAAACTGGTGGTTAAGATACAAAAGACTCCTTTTGATCCACACATTTAAAAAACATTTAAATAGCTAAACTTCACTGGTACTTAGAAAGACAGCTAGAAATGTACAACCAGGGGTGTGATATCCGAACACACAGCCATACAAAAATACATGAGTACAAAGCAGGAAGATGAGAAAATCTTCATTAATAGCGAGTGGAAGTTTTCGGCCGTTATAAAGGCTGGATTTAAAACAGAGAAACCTGCAAGAATCACTTGATTCATTTGCTTCTCTCTTCCCTTTGCGTCTCTTCAATGGTACCTTCCTCCTCCTCCAAAAAAAAAAAAATAAAATCCAATATTTGCTTTGCTAACTAGCTCTCTGGATGATTACAGCAGAGATTTGAGTTTTCTATCTGCTATTCTACGCTTTCTAATCTCCCCGGACACGAGTACCGTCCAGTTTTCAGGTTTTTGGCGTGGACTTGGTACCAAAGTGTCGGGGTCTAGTGTCGTCCAAACCACCAGGAGTCTGTTTGACCGAGTAAAGACTGCAGCCTTGCAGACAGACCTGACAAAGCATGACTTTTAACTAATCACCATCATTATGTAGTTGTTTCAGCATCCTTTTTTAATCTGTTTATTGCTATTAAATCACAGATAAATACTTGATTTTGGGTTCATCCAGCTGTAGTAAACCAGCCGATGTGTTTCTTGCTAGATACAGGGAATACAGCTTGGTTCCCTGGTGTATCTGGGACTTCACAACACGTACAAAGCAGCAGTAGTGGTTATTCCAGCCATGATGGATGGAAGCTTGTTGTTGGTGTCTACATGGAGGTTAAGCCCCGCCTCCTCTCCGGCACACGATCGACTAGAATAAACAAATGAATCCTGTGGTCAAACAACGGGAGTATTGAGAGGCAAAAAATATTGTTTTACCTTTTGGTCGGAACAGGACTGAATAATCAACGGTTAAATGTTAATAAGTTGTTAAATATCAGGATCTGTTTTGGAGCTTCCTGACAAATTAAAAGCGCGAGCAAAGCAAGTGCTGGAGGAGGATGAACACAAGCCAAGGGGGTTCACACCCCAGTAACCCAAATTTGTTCTTATCAATGGCTCATAGTCGTGCTATAAAACCTAAAGTACATTATTAACTATTAGTTAAGCCATTAATCAGCTTATGAACTCTTTATAAAGGATGCCTTAGTAGAAAGCGGCACCACATGATTTGCATGAAATTAAACCAAAATACTCAAATGGACCTAAAATCTACCAGAACACACATATATGACATCACACCTTAAAAACTACAAGTCCATGCACACATGTAGGCCATCATCAACCCACGGACCCGACGTCGAAGGCCTCGGAGAGCAGCTTCTGCCAGAGTCACCGGTTTGAATGACAAAGTCATAAAATAAAAGATCAGCGGAGTGAAGTCAGACTGTGTTTCTGCAGGATCCCTCTCACACGCCGTAGTTAACGGAGCTCAGCGCCGGCCTCTTCTTGCCTTTTATCTTCAGGGATCCATAACGAGCCTGGTGATGACATCATCAAACCAATCCAGTTAGGAATGAGTCAGTACTTCTTCTTAGATATTCACATGTCTGGTTATTTCCTTTTTCCTAGACTATGAAAGCTGAATTCACAGCCTCTGACTGTGTGGTCCAGAAGACTCACGTCTTTGCGGACTCTGGATCGTGTGATCTTGACGCTCTGCGATCGTCTCAGCCCTTTCTGACTAACGGCCTCGTCTTCGGAGAAGGTGGGCTCGGTCTCCTCGTCGCTCCTCTCGTCCTGGTCGTAATAGTAGTCTGAAAAACAAAGACACATCAGGAATCACTGAAACACAGTCCGGACAAAAACAGTGTTTTCAGACGCCATGTTTGGTTGCTGTGGCAACCCGGTAGCTCCCATAAATTTTGCTACATTATGGAAAGAAGAGAAATAAAACCCTTTTCTTTACCTTTATACAAAAAGTGAAAAATGGACCCTTTAAGCTGCTATCATCTATTTAATAACAGTTAAAGGGTGTATGATGAAGAATTTAAAGATGATTTCAGTAAGAACAAATACACTTAGCGACTCTTCTGGTTGGAAAAATAAGTCTGATTACAAGTCTTCAGGCAGCAACCTCCGGTTCTGAACAGTGAAGCCCAGGCTGAAATGCCTTAAACCTGCATTCTCTCTGCTGGCCACCAGGGGGCGACTCCTCTCAGTTTGTATAGAAGTCTATGAGAAAATGGTCCTACTTCTCTCTTGATGTATTATCTCAGTAAACATTGTAAACATGAGTTTATGGTCTCAATCTCTAGTTTGAAGTCTTCTTCAATCCAGCATGATGTTCATTTAGTACATTATGGTCCATTTAGAGTCCACCAGACCAGAAAGCAGGGGATGCTTTAGGGACATGAAATAGTGACATTAAGACACTATATTTGCTGAATTCTCACTTCTCTGGTGTTAACGGTGGATGTGGATGTGGATCAGTGTGGAGAGCTGAGGCGGTTTTAAACCGAGTGATCGGCAGCTGGTCCAGCAGAGGTCAGCAGACACACACAAAACACACTGCTGCCTCCCTGACTGGCTCTCAGTCAGTACTGCTACTCAGTCAGTTCTGGCATTGCAGACGCATCAAAAAGCATCAAAGAGCAGTGTTCAAGCCAATCAGAAGCTGAACACATGGAAAGTCATCCAAAGGCCTTGGACAAATGGACCATTTGGAGTTCTTTAATAATCCAATCATTGTAATTACTTGATCACAAGATATTCAAGCGTTCTCATAGAAAACATCCCAGAAATCAACGGATACCAAGGAAATAAGAACATATTGTGGATATGAACCACAAGAGGATGAAATTTGTTCCGTATCGTTTCCTGCTGGAGGCCCTTTTGTTACCGAAAGCATGACCACCTGGTCGGGTTCATCCTAAAACCATCGCCCTGGCAGCATTAGTGTCCATCAGTGTTTTTCTGAAGACGAGTTAGGATTTGAGCAGCGATGTGTTTTCCATTTGTTCTGCTTGTAGCTCCTGCTGCTGCAGTTGTTGTCACATCTGGAGTCTATAAGAGAAAACCTCCCACTCTCCAGAGTTGGAAGCAACCTTTCCCCTCTCAGAGGAAACAGGGTGGGATGAGACGGAGGCCAGCTCCACATGAGATTTCACATTCCAACACCACCAGTGCTATCTGAATTCTGCATGGCTGGACGGTAATCAGCCTTCATCACCAAACGGGCAACTCACAAGTTATACGAGCTCTGCTGGAGAATCTAAACCCCAGACCACACAGGGATTACATGTTACATGTTCAGGGTGGACTCTAAATGCTCGGTCTGGACTGTGGAGAACAAATTCACAATTCATTCCAGTCATTCCAGTTATCACGAGTATTTTTCTGAGTCTAACTCTGTGATTTCCTGTCATGTCGAGAGCTTAGGGGCTTTATGAAACAAAACTCGGTCAGCCAACAGCAAAGAGCTGGACCGGCTTGTCCAGAACCACCATTCTGGGAATCCGTCTACGTTTCCTCCAGAAAAAGAAAAGCTCAATCTAATGTTTTCTTGTCCTGGATATTTACATTGTTTTACCTGCAATCAGACTTCTGTCCGGTTTTCTCTGCTTCCCTGTTTCTATTTATCTATTTTATCCATTGTTTCGTTTTTTGTGCTTTTGCTTTGTTTGTTCTTTTATTTATCTTTTCCTTCCTTTACTAATTTAGAGGCTACTATTTAATCAACCTGCCCTGTCTGGTGAAAAATAGCAATTTGCTACAACCTGGCATAATGCATCTTTTCTTGTCGTACAAGGAGTTGCCCCCTGCTGGCCAGTAGAGAGAATGCAGGTTTAAGGCGTTTCACTTTCTAGAACTGGAGGTTGCTGCCTGAATAAACCAATGGTGTGTGTTCATGGTAATGAAGGGACCTCATTGGAGGATCACTGATGTGTTTTTAATCGTTTTTTGGACAACAATGGTGCTCTCTGGCACAGACGAGGACGCTTTGATACACATAATACTTGTTAGGAGAGACCTTCTTTCATGTTTGTGACTCAAATACACAGAGAATATCACCCTTTGAGTCATTTGTTGAACAAAACAATCACTCTGCAGAAAAACCCCATTGTTGCCTCAGAGCCGAAGGACCTCCAGTGTGGCCACCAGAGGGTGTGTGATGTCATGAGAAAAAAAAACCACAGCCTCCACAGCAGCGAGCTCCGTATGAAAGAGAGCAGCTGGAGGGTTAAAACATCTCTTCCTCCCTTCATGTCTCTGCTGGCTGGCTGAGCTGAATACATAATACAGCCCTTTCCCCTCTCTCTCTCTCTCTCTCTCTCTCTCCCTCTCTCTCTCTCTCAGTATGCTAATGTTGTCTAGCAGCCTCGCTTCCCTCCATCCATCCACCGCTTGTTTCAATTCACTCCTTCGCCATCCATCCCTTACATCTCCACTCACTCTCCTCCTATACATTCATCTCAGTCGTCTCCTCCGCCCCCGCCCACCACTCTCTCAAGCTCTCCACGCCTCGCTGCCTGGCTGTGTGTGTGTGTGTGTGTGTGAGAGAGAGAGAGAGAGAGAGAGAGAGATAGAAAGAGAGAGAGTGTGTTTGACATTCCACCAGCATCCCACTCAACCTCATCTCATCCCCTTCTGTCTGCTAGGAAATCATCACACACACACACACACACACACACACACACACACACACACACACACACACACACACACACACACACACACACACACACACACACACACACACACACACACACACACACACACACACACACAGCTTTCATTGACATGCAAGCCAGCCTGCACTCCTCATCAGGCAAGGCAGCGAGGAAATAAAAAGGAAGGAAACAAGCCTATGAAGACAATACAATAAACATGAAGCAGAGATATAAAATCTGATGTGGCGATCTGAGACGACCGCGGGGCCGTCGCCGTGTCTGCTGCTGGGGAACATATTCAGGGTGACTTCACAGTAGCACTTCACCTAAAATGTGTATGGAAGTATGGACTGTCTGTAAGGAGTGGATGTAATTACAAGGTAGCCCCGCCCCCTGAAGCATCCCCTGCTTCCTGGTCTGGTGGACTCTAACTGGACCATAATGTACTAAATGAACTGCTGGATTAAAGAAGACTTGAAACTAGAGATTGAGACCATAAACTCATGTTTACTGAGATAATACATCAAGAGAGAAGTAGGACCATTTTCTCATAGACTTCTATACAACCAGAGGGGAGTCGCCCCCTGGTGGCCAGCAGAGAGAAGTAGGACCATTTTCTCATAGACTTCTATACAACCAGAGAGGAGTCGCCCCCTGGTGGCCAGCAGAGAGAAGTAGGACCATTTTCTCATAGACTTCTATACAACCAGAGAGGAGTCGCCCCCTGGTGGCCAGCAGAGAGAAGTAGGACCATTTTCTCATAGACTTCTATACAACCAGAGGGGAGTCGCCCCCTGGTGGCCAGCAGAGAGAATGCAGGTTTAAGACACATCAGCATTGGCTTCACTTTTGAGAACCAGACATGGCAGCCTGGTTTGAACAAAGAAAGGTTCCCTGAGTCCAGCTGGACACATTAAGATGAACTTTCCCCAAGACCGTTTTACGATCTTTAATCTCGCATGAACTTCCTCTCTAATCACTGGTGTTCTTCCTTAAACTACTTTGTGAAAAGGTTACCGTCTCCATTTTCACGAGGCACCATTAACACATATTTTGTGTCTACTTTAATTGGTGATTTCAGTCCAGTGTTTTGGTTTATTTGATACCTTATCTAATGGACTGTATAGATCACACAAACTTTCTTATTGTTTAATACAATATATTTTTCATTGTTCTATTTATGTTTGTATGAAAGACTTTTTTTTACGTGATGCATCTGGTGACCCCTTTGAAAAATGTGACAAAAAATAAATAAATCTTGACCGAAGGTCTACTTTACTAGCTTATTCCAGGAAAGCTTTCATCTGCATTTCACAGCAGATGGATTCTTTTACTCAGTCGCCTTCAGAGGAAGACGACTTGAGTAAACGCCATCTGCTGAGGAAATCCGTGAGATGTGGATGAAAGCTCCAGAATGGGTCCAATATTTCATACATCAGTTGCATGAAACAGCACTACGATTACGTACATGTGTGTGTGTGTGTGTGTGTGTGTGTGTGTGTGTGTACCAGCTTCGTCGGCGGCTTCACTGCTCTGAGATCTCCTGATGGCCGGGTTGGCTGCGCGGGAGCTGTACTGGTAGAGCTGGTTCCCTCCATCATCCTGCTGGGCTATCTGTGTGAGGTCATGCATACTGAGGCTACGCAGCTTCTCTGTGATGGCACCCTGACCCTGTGACACACACACACATACACACAGCAGTCAATAAAAGCACAACAGCACTTCCCATAATGCATCACACTGATGAGGTGAGTGAGTGTTGAAAACAACTAGAAACTCCTCCTCTCAACATCTGCAGAACGACAATACAGCAGCATAGAGAGCTGAGGTTCTGTATTTATGACGGTACTACGAATCATATCAGTATCTAAACACCATGCTTTAGTGCAACACAGCTGCTTAACATCCTCTGCTGCTTACGTGCTACAAGCAGATGTAGGTTGCCTCACTAAACCACCAACCAAACACTCTGTTGTTCGGATGCAGCTTGAAAACGTAAGAAAAGATAGCGGCGGAGCATTTACGTGTAACACTCGACTCCAGCTGCTTTTCATCGCGTTTCAAAAGACTCATAAAGTCCGCTGAGCTTTTAAATGTTTTTGCTTTGAACTTTTTGTGTTTTTGGCTCAGCCGTCTGGAGTAAACCCACAGCCCAGCTGTGCTGTAAACCCCCCCAAAAAAACAGGTCCGGTTTAGCAGGACTTGTATGTAAATGCTTTTCATTTCACCTCAATATTACTGCTGAAACCTATAACTGCATGTCATCCCTCATTTCATGCACAACCTTGACGTGAGTGCTCTCATCTGTTCACTATGGACGTAGTTCGCTGTCTCTAAAGAGCATCAGCGTTGAGATTCTCCTCCTGTCATCACTGAATCAGAAATGGAGGAAACAGTTGTGTCTGTGGTCCCCCAGAGGTCTACGATAGTAGCTTACATTAGTCCAGAGACCAGACCAGACTATGCGGAGAAACCAGACACTGTCTGTGGTCCCCCAGAGGTCTACGATAGTAGCTCACATTAGTCCAGAGACCAGACCAGACTATGTGGAGAAACCTGACACAACAGTCATGAAAACAGTTCACAAAATGAGCAAACAAGTGAGGAAAAACAATAAGGTGGAAAAAGAAAACAGGACAAATAGTACATTAAAAGTGTTATAATGAAATGAAAGGTTTAAACACAGGTAGAAATGAGGGGGAATTAGATTGGAAATATTAAGCAAATGCTGATTGTTGATTCTTTATTACAACACTAAAAACATGATATTCAGCTACCAGGTCTGGTAAAAAAAAGAACAGACAATCAAAAGAGGGGGAGGGGGACGATGCTGGTATGAAATGGAAAGTTCTGTCCATGCTGCTTACACTGACTGGTTTTTACCTCCCAGAGTAGCCTGCTGAAGCACACAAACCCTGAAGAAAGAAGGATGTCAGTAAAGAAAGAGAAGAAAGAAGGTTAGCTGGTAGGCAAAGCCGGAGCAGATCCACAACAACAACAGCCAGAACAAATAACCACTTTAAAACAATAGAAACCACACAACCTGGCTGTAGGTCTCATTTCTAAAAAATCAATGTACATGGTGGTTAGAGGAGAAGTCCTATAGCTTCCCCACCACAGGCTCCCATTATAAACAGTTTACAGCATGTTAACGTCTTCCATCCACCGAGGCTCCTCCTAGTCCCGCCCCTACTGTGCTGTGATTGGCTAGTGCAACGTGTCCTTGGTTGCTAAGGAGGATTATATGAGTGACATCGTTGCTTGGTTAATCAGTGTACAGAAATTAATGCTGTAGCAGTGTAGCATGGTGGAATAAGCAAGCTAGCCAGATCTTGCCAGATTTGCTATAACCAAATAACCACCAATCACAGCAGAGAAGTACTAGCCAATCACAGCATGGTAGGGCAGGACTTTGTTGGAACAGTTAAATGTGAACGAAGGTATTTGTTATATTTACTTCTACATACATTGAGATAATTAGTCGTAGAATTAGTCGTATTCAAAATATCAAATTATGTATATTTTGATGATTATCAGGTTAATATCATGAATCGCAATTATTTTGGCCAGAATAATTAACACTCACAAACCAGGGAGCAGCATAGCAACATATACAACAGCACTAATAGAATGCTTCATTCTTGCACACACAGGCTTGAATGCATGCATTGCTGTTGCTACAGATAAAAGCTTCAGTGAAATAAATGTAATGCAATGTAATTGGAAGAAGCAGAAAGGAAAAGACATGTCTGCTTCTCCACACCTGTAGAGGTTTTCTACAGATGCAATTTAGATCCGCCTGAGGCTACACGGACATCAATATGCATGTATGCTGCATGCATAATAGAAGGGTGCTATACTGTATACGGCAGCTTGAAATGCGTGGGTCTGGGGAGTTTCTCACTCCATAATAAAACAGCTTGCTGGAAAAAGGCTTGCTACCCACGGTCTTAAAGCCGAGATGCATTTGTAAACCCAAAAAACCCACGGCCGCCCGTCTCTGCAGAAAAGTGCTCTCTGAGCCGCTCCATCAGTCTGCTCCATACCGGATGGATTTTAATGTTCGACGTGCAAGCCGAGGGTCGTCAAATTCTAGCTTAAAACACAGAAAGCTTTTAAAAGGATTTGAAAATAGCACCGTGACCTAAAACGGTGATGATAAAAACGCAGAGGAAGAGGAAATAAGAGGGAAACAATAAAGACGAGGCAGAGAGAGAGAGACTGGAATGCTAGAGAATGAGAGAGGCATTGCTTTGAAGCAGTGATTAATGGCATGTTAAGGGTTTTATAAGGCCCACACTGGTGCCACAATAAGGACTCATACACGACAGTTAAGTTAAAGGTACAGCCGACAACGTCTTATGTTGAAGGCAAAGTAAAGACGGGAAAATACGTGAATTACCAGGCGGCAATATAACGCAGAGCAGCCTGTTCCAAAGAGCTCTGGTCCACAAAAATCTGTTTAAAACTTGATTTGATCCAGACGTTTCTGAAAAATTCTGATTTTCAACCAGAAGCAGTACAAGACAGTACATTTGGCTTCTTCTCTGTTTCTGCTGACCTACATGATGCAAATCAAAAAGAGAACATTTTGCTCTATTTATCTTGATTGTCTTCATTCAGGTTCTGTATGAAAAGGAATCCGGTGTCGTGTATCAAAGCTGAATCTGCTCGATAGCATCTGCTGTGAACTTTAATAGCACATCCCCACTGGCTGGGATTACCTCAGCACAGCGAGGCCTTAGACAGAAGATCAATGGGGGATTATCTGACACACTCAGGTATTCACGCAATGCTGATGAAACCCGTTCACACACACACACACACTCGGTTGGCACCGACTCTGCAGCGAGTGATAGCTGCAGGATGAAGAAAAAAAAAGCTACTTTGGAGAGACCGACGCACATTTGCATGAGCAAAAAGTTTCACTCGGGATTGGCTGCAGCTCATTTACACACCAATTACACCATGTCGGTCTGTGTTCTCAGACGAGCGGTTGACCAAAGCCAAGTGAGTCAATCCTTTGCCAACAGGTTGAATGTGACAACAACAATCTGCCGGGTTGCTTTACTGCAGAAAGCAACGGGGCCAAGATGTGAGGCAGCCACGGGATTTACGGGTAGTGTTGCTTTAATTTGATGAAATACCACAAGAGGGTGAGATATAGGGTGCAAGTTGGCTCGGAGAGGCATCTGACGTAAATCAATGAAAAGAGAAAGTGGAAACTTTAAGCCAGCGTTAAATAGAATAGAGAGGAGACGCTAGGGACGCTTGCCTTGACGGCTGCAGTGACGGCGGCGGTGGCGGCGATGCTCAGTCCCTGCTTGCCAAAGTTGACCATGGTCTCGTAGCTCTTCTCTTTGGCCTGCACAATGTACTCATCTATTTCCTGCATGGGGGGGAGATAATCAATAACGTTTCTCGTAAGGCAGCTTAAATGAATATTCTCAACAAACAAATAAGTGGTGAGCTTACCCTCTCCCTGGAGGACAGCAGAGGGTGCAGACACTTCCTGTAGATGAGGCTGGCTCCTCTGGTGTAGGGGGACAGCAGCCAGATCACGAAGGCTATCTTCAGCTCGTAGTACAGAGGAAACCTGGACATGCACACACAGACACACACAGAGACACACACACACAAACAACAGCATTAATAACTGATATGAACTCTCGTTCTGATATGAACAGGAAGTCACAAAAGATGTAAATTGGAAGACAATTCTCAGATTGGACAATCTCGTGTTAGCGAGCTGTCAATCACAAAGAAGCCCCGCCCTAAAGCATCACCTGCTTTATGGTCTATTCGTCTCTAAATGGACCATGATTTACTAAAAGAACATAAATCAAGCTCATTTTCTCATAGACTTCCATGCAATCAGACGTCTTTTTACAAACAGAGGAGTCGCCCCCTGATGGCCAGTAGAGAGAATGACAGTTTAAGGCACTTCGGCGCTTGGCTTCACTTTTCAGAACTGGAAGGCCGCCGCCTGGTTCCCATCTGTGTTTACACACATTCTACCATCTGTTATTCTCATTAGTGCAAGGCCTTTTTGCTTACATAAGTTAACAGTGAAATTCCATATATCAACATAATTAATATCATATCCACTGGTCGAGTGTGTTGAGAGTCTCATCTTACATATACCACCGTGTGTGTGTGTATTTGTGTGTCACGCTCACCATGCCAGAGTGAGGTCGGTGATGGTCTCCACCACAGTGTAGAGGGCAAACACGATCCAATACATCATCCATCGTACCTGCAGAGGCACACAGAAAGAACATTAAACGATAAAGCACCGCCTGTCTCTCGCTCTCCTCAACACCGTATGACCGCGTGATGCTGCGTCGCTAAAGCCTATCAATTATAGACATCTTGTATGTGTCTGTGGTCCCCAGAGGTCTAGATAGTAGCTCACATTATTCCAGAGACCAGACCAGAATATGTGGAGAAACCAGAGACTGTCTATGGTACAAAGCTTGCTGCTGTATTTATGTCTAGATGACCTTATTTGGAGTGTTGATGGAGCAGCTACAATGTTACCATAGCCTAGCACCATCAACCAGACTCCATTCAGAAAACAAGCACTTTAAAAGTTGTTTGCAGACAGACTTAACAAAGCATGACTTCACACTTTTTTACTGATCACCATCATTATAGAGTTATTTCAGCATCCTTTTTTATCTGTTTGTTCCAATTAAATCACAGCTAAATAGTTTATTCTGGGTTCACACAAAGCACTTCTTGATGATACGAAGAAGGAATGCAGGTTTAAGGCACTTCAGATTTGGCTTCACTTTTCAGAACAGAAGTTCCCGTAATCCTTCTCTTTTCACTCTGCTCTTCCCCTCACAGGCCAGGAGCGGTGAAAGACACGTTCTCTCTTTGCTTTAGTGCTCGTCCCTGCTGTCCTCCCTTCCATCCCTCTCTAACTGCTTTCCAGGCTCTTCTGGCTGCATTTCCATATCAAAGCCAGGCGGTCGACGGTGGCAGGCGGGCAGACGGTCACATGGCAGGCTGTGGTATTAGCCAGACCCGGGCCGCTGCCGCATGACTGAGCAGACACTGACACTAGCTAATGAAATGTCAGTGTGTGTGTGTGTGTGTGTGTGTGTGTGTGAGGGAGTAAAGTCCGTTTTGAAAGAGGAAGAACAAGAGAGAAACACACACAAACACACATTCACCTGTCTCACAAGCATACATTCTCAGAAACACACACACACACTCTTGCAGTATGACTCACATTACTGGTGGACTGGTTAATTGGTGACCTCATAGTGAACTCCACACACACACACACAGACACACACACACAGACACACAATGATAAATGTAAAGAGGAGGGAGATTGAAACAGAGCCAGTGAGATGGAGAGGACATCTAATTTATACGTTTCAATCCTGCCTCCACTGCTTCTGTCCCTCTTCTTCCTCTCCCTTTCATCTTCCACTTCAACCCCCTTCTCTCTCTCTCCCTCTATTATACCTGTTTTTTCCTCTTTGCCTCGCTCCTTCATCTCATCAGTAGGGAGGAACATTAAGACGTGACCCCAGTGAAATATACAGCAGCCATTTTGCCTTCCTGAGGCAATAGCAGACATTTACTGGCCCCGTCTGTGAATAACTGCCTTCCATTAAAAGAGAAAGGGAAGAAAGAAAAAAAAACACCTGACATCAGCTCTTTACTGCCAAAAGGGCCCACTGGTAATGTTATACTTGGTAGACAGAGCATGAAGACAAGAGCCGGGCAGCAGTTACAGACTGACCTATAGGGGGCGCACGTGCAACATCCCACCAGCTGGCTGTCTTTTTTCGGAGCCTCTTCTCAGAGAACTTTTCAGAAAATCGTGGAGACATCAGTGTTGAATAATGAGGAGAAGCTTGTTTGGGCTGTCTGTCAGACGGATACTATCATAGTGGCAGCAGAGTGACCAGGTGGACGCTGAATGTTTTACAGATTGAGGAAGAATGAGAACATTCTGTATATTTTTACAGTATATCTGTACCATTCAGACACTTCCATCAAAAAATACATTAAACTAAATTCCACTAAAATATAAATCACACTATTAACTTACAGTCCGAATATGAGTCTGTTAAATATTCCTGTCATATCTGGTAATATCAACAAGTTAACAAAAGCTTAACAACTACGATACTGAGCTGAACTCCTTAAAATAAATTATTTTAGATCAGCCCTCACTTTTTATTTTCACCACTGAAGTGTGAGTTTTCTCCGAATCTGAAAATCAAATGCCAGAACCTCTTGCTCCATCGATTCAATGCATAGTTAAAAATATGTCTAAAACACCTGTGAAAAATCGATGGAGAAAACTCCTTCATATTCAAACATATTTAACAGCCTTTTTATTTACAGTGTGGTGATGTATTTTGAAGATATCGTTGTCATAGAAACATTTTCAAAAGGGCTTGGAACGTATTTGTGATGAAGCACCCTGCAGACGCCTTTTCTGCCAGAAAAAGACACCATGTGGACACAACACAGACCGTATGAGACGAGTCTACTCGAGGGTCCAGACGGCTCGGCATAGAGGCCCATTTGTCTGGAAATAAATGGGAGTCAAACTGTGTAGCCTCGGGGTCAAAGGCTTTAACTGCCCTCATTCAACACTTTATCATTCCCGTGTTGGCAGCGGTGGATAGGTATCGGAGATGTAGTGAGGGATAGTGGGACAGCGGCGCTGCGTCTAACAGTTCACGACTGTTACTTGGGTGGAGTGAAGCAAGGGATGAATGAATCTGGATGGAGGGGAGAAGATAGATCCCACCCCAGAGGTCAGAGAGGTCAACGAGACTTCGGCTGACAGCATGCATGCATTGAAAACATTTAAAAATAAAAAGGTGGCTTTGTCATCAACTGGAGTAACCTCTGACAGGGCGTGCTGCGGCTCATGTCACATAAAAGCAGCCACAGGCGTGTTTCAGCTGTAGAATAGCTGCTCTGTTTCCTCCACGTACGCATGAAAGCATTCACACATGTGTGCTTCATGAAAAACTAACTCCGTCTCATGGATTGGTTTTGGTTTAGATGGTTGTGAAAAGGCTGGGAGGCTTATTTGCACAACAACGAGCTCGTCCTCCAATGACATCCACGTCTTACCTCGCTGAAGGTTAGGGAAAAAAACAACTGTTGAAGATATCAGTGAGCTTACTCTTCTTGTTGTCTTCTAAATTCGAGGAGTCTCTGACTGGCACTGACTAAATATTATCTCATTTAAAGACAAACACGAGGTGAAAAGGTGGGCGAAGACAAATATGAATCCAAAAGGGAGTGGTGATGAAGAGTTGGAGTAGTTTCTCTCAATAGAAAAATAAACTCTCGTTCCGGAGGTTTAAAAATACCACAAAATATGGCACGACAAATTGGATTTGGTTATTTTTATTTAGTTGTGTTTTGTTTGGTCATTTTGTTCTCTTTATGTCTGTATTTTTAAGCAATTGATCCATTCTAGGTTGCAGTATTCATTAATTCTGGTTTTTAAGTCAATTGGGATTTTTGCTGATTCTCTGTAAGAACTTATAATTCTCATCGAGGCTCGAGAATATTATTTTTTACCGTCCCAAAAAGATATTATCCAACCATCTCAAAGTTGGTGTAAAGCATTAAAAACTCTAAGTGCTCTCCTTTTTACTTTGTAATTGTCATCTACAGTGGTGATTTGCATAAAAACACAATTGGGTTTTAATTGATAAAAAACATCTTGGCATTATTAGTTTTAATGATGTATTATGAGCTGCTCAGAGCGAGTGTTAGGAAGTTAAACGGCTCATAATTCCCCCTCTAATAGCCATCTTATATTGCTGTGAAAACCAAATACTATATTTCACAACATTACATGTGAACTCATCATGATAATGCAATATATATCTTCTAACACTGAGATGTAAAATCAAGCAGGTGGTCCATTCATGCTCATGTACTTACGTATTCCTTGACGTTTTTTGTCTTGACAGCTTTGTAAGAGTAGTATGCCGGATACAAAGTCCCGAAAAACAGCCTGCAGGGGGAACGACAGAGAGAACAGCATGAAGCCCATCACTTCTGTTAGAATCACATCATGTTGAATAACAACAATTACCCATTTCCTAATATCCCCTGCAAACCCAGAAACACAAACGCAGTGCTGAAATGTTCTCAACATGCTGACCACACGGACGTTCCTGCCTGAATGCGGTCGAGCGTTCTCACTTTGATGCGTCGTTGTTTTCCCACTCCCACAACAAAGTGAAAGATCACTTTGGGCTGCACTGATGCCCACAGCCATACACAGGCGGGTTGAATTAGTCTCGCTGGGTTTTTCACATGTTGGAAGAAACACTGATAATAAAAATTGCTCTGTTTTACGGTTTAAGCCACAGTTTCTGTCTCCGCCTTCGCCGTCTGGTTTTCTACAGTCCTACAGTTTCAACGCTCAGAACCCAAATGGCAGCACGGCGTAATCCAAAGCGTATTGAGACAACAAAAAAATGTGATTCCCCCCCACCCCGTTAAAAGTCATCATCTGTTCCTGCAGGATAATCTGGGGACTTATTTATATCCTGCCATGATCGAGTGTTGGGTTCTGACCCAGAGCCTGAAAACCACTGGAACACAAGACAATGACTCAATGTTTCCCCTGTAATCTTCTGCAGCGGTTTGGGAGTAATGTGGGGTTTGGTTGCATGTCTGGTCCCAAGCAGGTTTTCACCAATACCTCAACATATACTGCACTATTCTTTTTCTTCTATTCATTTTGTTAGGAAACAAATATTTTTTTGTTAATTAAAAAAAAACAGTGAACTTGAGACAATATTTACGATGATCCCGATAATGAAAATTCACCTTAAATCAACATATTGCGTTTATCACAATCCGCCATACAATCCTATATCATGATCCCCATCACTAGTATGCAGATATTATTATGCTAGTATCCATCTCATTGGTGAGATAAACGTCACAATAACAGAGAAAAGGACCGACCGCTGACAGTGAGATTAAGAGTATAGGCAGCTGAACAACCATCTACTGAAAAGAACAGAGCTTTCTTTCTACCCTGACACACACACACACACACACACACACACACACACACACACACACACACACACACACACACACAGCAGCAGCAACAAAATAATGAATATCCACATCCTCGCTGAGAAACACAGTAACAAAGGCAGTTTGTCCAATCGCTCTGTTCTAAGCTGCACACCATATATCCTCCCTGACAGAGCTGTGTGTGTGTGTGTGTGTGTGTGTGTGAGAGAGAGAACACGGACTAGATGAATTTATAGCAGGACACTCCTTGCCTCTCTAACATTCTTCTGCTCCCCCCACACGGATCCAGCCATGTCTGCAGCAGCACACTGTGTTCTCTGCAGACCTGCCTGGGATTCATGCTGGAGCAGCGCATACTGCAACAGGAGCTTTGTATTAAACAGGTATAACAATGCACACACTCTATTCCATTGAGATGGTGTATATTTATAACTTTGATTCATGCACTTTTCTATTGGGCCAAAGTTTTCACTCGACCCGATGATCATCAAATTGTTTTGTTGTATTTTCTCTTCCCTCTCCTAGACCACCATATTTACAATTACCCCCATGATGGAAATGAACCGTGATCACCTGTTTGTCATCGTGGTCCACATTAAAATGTCGCTCTATGTTTGAGGACTGCGGATGGAAAAATGAGCTTCTAGCTAAATCCGGCATATTTACACAAAGTGATGTATTTGTGCCAAGTGTTCATCAATATGCATTGTCCTCTCCAAATAAACAAATAAAGTATATAAATAAAACAAAATCCTATCCCTACTCAGGTCTGGACATATTGTAAACATATGGACAGCGGGAGGGAGCGGACTACAAATTGGTAAAATATTACCAGTGTCTATAGGCATCTATAGGCAGACTATATATAGAAGGATCCAGATGCCACAGCATCAGCGCTCAAACTGAGCTAAATCATGAAAAAAATAATGTAAAACCAGTGATACCACCATAGCTGTATATTTATTTGTTTTTGGTTTGTACAAGAAATGAAACACCTCCAATACAAACCGAGTTACCTCATCACATTGATACAAAAACATCTCACGATGCCACAGAGCAGCAACTGCTCATTGATTTGCAACACCGCCTGCAAGGGTGTAATCCACCCAGAGACAGAAAGGGAAAGATAGCCCGGTAGAAAACAGTGTGCTAGACTCTCAGACAGCCGTAGTGAAGAATTACACGGTAAAAGGTGTGCTGCACTCAGGGACAATGATGATATAGATAATTAAATGCCCCTGGACTACCTCAGTCGCCCAGTAAATGACTTAACTGTTCTCAAGACGGACTGAAAAACTGAGCATAAAATCTAATTACACCTCTCGACTGGTAATACCGAAGCCCTTCTGAATGGGATCAACAAGAAAGAAAGGGGGAGAGGGAAAGAAAGAGAGAGAGGGAGAAATAGAAGGAGGCATGATTTAACTTAGGGCAGTCATGCTGGAAACCTGGACCAACTTGAGCTGCTGAATTTAAACTGACCCAGTATTTAAACTGGCATCAGTGGGAGAGAGGGAGGAGGGGGGGAGGAGAGAGGAACTCTGGTTTGCTACTGTAAAGGACTTCGACACACCAAGCTTGCAAAAAAAATAAAATGTGAATGTTATACGTGGCACAATGCATACAAGGTCAATGCAAAGATGCAAATACAAAGCTGCTGAATCAGAGATGGGGGAAACAAATCTCCTGTAGGTCTGTGACCCCCCAGAGGTCTACATAGCAGCTCATATTAGTCCAGGAGCCAGACTATGTGGAGGAACCAGAGACTGTCTGTGGTCCCCCAGAGGTCTACGATAGTAGCTCACATTAGTCCAGAGACCAGACCAGAATATGTGGAGGAACCAGAGACTGTCTGTGGTCCCCCAGAGGTCTACGATAGTAGCTCACATTAGTCCAGAGACCAGACCAGAATATGTGGAGGAATCAGAGACTGTCTGTGGTCCAAACAACAAGGTCTCTGCTGTATTTATGTCTAGATGACCTTATTTGGAGTGTTGATGGAGCAGCTACAATGTTAGCATAGCCTAGCACCATCAACCAGACTCCATTCAGAAAACAAGCACTTTAAAAGTTGTTTGCAGACAGACCAAACAAAGCATGACATCAGACTTCTTTACTAATCACCATCATTATGTAGTTAATTCAGCATCCATTTCATCCATTTATTACAATTAAATCACAGGTAAAAAGTTTATTTTGTCTTGCTAGATACAGTGAATCCACACAAACTCAGACAGGATCCACACATCCATACGTGAGGTCGCAAGAAGGTTTGCTTGAACCTCCTTAGACAAAAGGGTTCATTCTACGTGTCGATGTTCTCCCCAACACCTTAAACAAACCTCAAAATCCATGGATTTCCCCTTTATCATAAATGATCAAAGGCATCACACAAATGCTGCCACTGCAACAGCTGCCAAATGTCGCCAACTCTCCTTGGAAATGAATGACTGTTGGCCACTTTTGCTGCTCATAAATCTTTCGGTGTGGTTGCACAGTTGATGTAACTGTGCTGACAAATCTCCATCTGCTCCTTTTCCCTGATACACTCATTGTCTCCAACACTGCACTCATCTCTCTCGCCATTATTCTTGATCCGTCTCCCACATGCATACATCCCTGCTGCTCTCAGTCGATCCTGCTGTCGTATCTCCAAACGGCCATCTTCACACGCACTAATGCCAATGCTAATTGACTTCATGTTACATTTCATTTTTAATGGATGGAAGTGATGCTGTTGGACACCAGGTGGCAAACTCTGGAACCAGAAAAGTAGCATACAGGTCCTTTTATTAATTGCATTTGTTGAGCTTTATTGTTAGCCAACACCTACAAGACGTATGGACGTGCCAGTGCCTCTTGATTACAAACAAAGACAACTATTAAGTCAAGTGGTCCGTTTACATCCATGTCCAAAATGTCATCATTAAATGATTCTATCCTATTAGACATCTGTGTGAAATTCTCATAAAGAAGCATATTGATTCCTCAGTCGGTGCCAAACATGTGTTTTGTGTAATCAGTTCAATAATTAAATCCAACTGGAATTTTGTGCCACATTTAGGAAAGTCCCCTGAAGGCGTTCCTGAGATATCCACGGCTTTTGCCGGCACAGAGTTATAATAATACCGTGAAGTCTGTTCACGGCATAGGAATAAGAGTGGGTTTTTTTAGCATGACCACCATCTGGTTTGCGTTTCATCTTCTAAATGTTTTACAAATCTGAAGGGATGTTAATATGCCGAGCATCTGGTTAGATGCATTGATACTGTGGACCTCTTTGATTGCCCTGTTGCCTCAACCCTGACATGGTTGCACGGGACTGATGAGTGAATGAGCTACTTTAAAAGAGCATAGAGTCCTTCAACTTGGGTAAAATGATTAAACATAAACAGCAACACACACACACAGACACACGCTGTATATAGTCTTCCATGCAGAAACACTGACCAGAGTCCCTTCAGCAGCAGGCGAGTCGCCAACAACCACAGCAGTTTATTTTCCTACAGTTGCTATAGAAACAGTACGGCTGCCAAAGCTTGCATGCTCTCTGTTCATGTCAACATGGCACGGTGCTGTCTTTGCACAAATGGAGAGAACAATAGTGCCGAACTGTGCAGCCCAGATAAATGAAAGTTGAATGAAACCCTGCTCTCTCTTCCACTAATATGTGGCTGTTTGTAGTGGAGAAACTGGAACAGCAGCCAAGTCTGCACGGCTTCATCTGCCCTCGTTGTGCAACCACATACGAGTCTTTACTCTCCGAGCACATTTGAAGGCCTCGTGTTTGGCTTGTAGATCTTAACCATGCTAATGAAAGACCAATGCTGTGATAATAGCCGGTATTTTGTCTCAATTGGTTGTAATTTGCTTTGACTTTCACATGGCCGGGCCCACGGTGTGGAAGGAAATAACAGTAACAAAGGAGCTCACCAATCAACGAGCGCTGTCACAATACCAAAACTGTCGTTTAGATAAGATACCCTGGCTAATTATCTCCGTAGGGATTAGACCTGGGACGATATTCATATTTCATGTCACTTGTGGTGCCAAAAATAATTGTGATTCACTATATTATCCCGATTATCATCCAAATAGAAAGAAAGAAAAATTGATGGTAGCATGGCTATTTAAAAAACACTGGTTGATGCAGGCTGTCCATGTCACACTGGTGATGATTCTCTTTTAACTGCACCTTCTAGTAGGGCTGGGCAATATATTGAAATTATATCAATATCTGGATATATTGTAATAAGGCATAAGTATATTTTCCTCTTCTTGAAGGCTAAACTTTCACCATATTTTGTGAAAATACAAATGGTTAACCCTTCAATGGTGTTGAAATATCAATATTGAGGTATTTGGTCCACATCCTCCAGCATTATCTTCTAATATTGACTCTTAAATACCATAATGGAAACCAACAGTGAGTGTAGCCATGTAGAAGCGTGCCGTACCATGCAGTAGAAATGCAGCATATACCTGTACTTATACATGAGCTGTACTCTCCTCGCCAAGCACCCGGACCGCCTCATCACAGCAGCACGGCTAGCATTTATTAGGTGAGAAAATCTCCTGTTGCTACTTTATATTACTTCCCCCATTTATCTGGTGCAAAAAATATATAATTTGCCTTCCAATCGCTGTATCCATCTACATTACTTTACACGTTAAAAAGGTCTAACATGTACATTTATGTCGTTGAGAGTTAGTACAGACCCGCAGAGACACTTAAACTAAGTATCTCCATAAAGCAAGCTCACACAAAAGAAGTTGAACGTGCACTGAAATGTTCTTGAAACAATTTAATGAAAAGCAGGGCCCCCTTCTTCATACCAACACTACATCTCTCTCTTTCCCTCCTCATTCACCCGTCTTCCCATTTCAACACCCCCCCCCCCCCCTCTCTCTTTCTCTCTGCATGCAGCTGAGAAAATAGCCCCGTCGCTTTTAGATGGACCTTGACTCTGGGCTCCAGGTCAATTTCCCTGGTTTCCTGACACCGTACACCACCAACAACCAGATGGGAGGGAGGGACGATAAGCACGAGAGCAAAGGAAAGGAGAGACAGGGAGAACAAGAGCAATAAAAACAGAAGACATACCGAGAGGGAGAAGAGGAAGGAGAAACAGAGGAGAGAGGGGGGGGAGATCTCATAGATTTGAGCTTGCACCATCTGGTTTGAGCTTCAGGAATAAGAATTTGATTACATGACTTTCCCCCCTGAAAACACAGAGGGAGGATTGTTGAGAAAAGTGCTGCTACAGCAAACCAGACTGGTTACAGTCCAGGTCTGTCCGTTCAGGGTTTCCTCATGGGGAAATAAATGACATACATCATTAGACTGGTCTCACAACTCTCTGAATCTTCCCACATTAACATACTGACTTTTCATGTGCAAACTTTAGCTCAGTTTGGCATATTTCTGGAAGCAGGAAAAAAACAAGATAGCCTAGAACACCTTCTTGCAAGTGACTTGCCATATGCAAGAAGAAGAAAAAGGTCTTATCCCTTTTAGATCTTATCCACAGTCATATTGTTCACATATTTAACAACACATTTGTTATTTTATGTCAAAATCCAATGTATTTTTCTTACTTCCAAATTATGACACCTGCTTGCATCAACTAGTACAAACCGATTGCATCTAATGATATCATGACATCCATCCATCCATCAACTAATCAGAGCTAGAGAAGGAGGTGAGCTAATCTTTTCAACCCTCAGTTCAAATTCCTCCCAACGTCCCGCCTGTCTGTCTTGTTGTCACCATACAGCAGATAAGAGACTCTGGAGATTATGATTCACTAGCGCTGAACTCTATTAGCTGAGATCTGAGATCACAGCGACATGGCTATAAGAACTAAGTCCAACAAGTTTAGAAGACACAAAAGCCGGTCAGAGGTCGAAACAGATCAACAGTGAAGCAGAGTTGAAGCAGTAAAGCTCCGGGCAAACCTAACGCAACCTGCAAAAACTAGACAAACCACATAAAGACCGCCTCCCCCAGATGGAAGTCACTGAGTAAATATACACAGTGAACCTCTCAGCAGTGGAGTTCACAAATTGTCAACTGTCATGTCATCTTGTACCAAAACAAACATGGACGGCAGCCAACAGCTCGCACTGTTGATATGCAGACACTTTTGTGTTTGTGTGTGTGTGTGTGTGTCAGGAGGAACCCAGTTTGGTAGTGTTCTGTCTGTGCGGCTGTGATGTTCTGTCTGTGCGGCTGTGATGTTCTGTCTGTGCGGCTGTGATGTTCTGTCTGCGCCGCTGTGATGTTCTGTCTGTGTGGCTGTGATGTTCTGTCTGTGTGGCTGTGATGTTCTGTCTGTGTGGCTGTGATGTTCTGTCTGTGTGGCTGTGATGTTCTGTCTGTGCGGCTGTGATGTTCTGTCTGTGCTGCTGAGATGTTCTGTCTATGCGGCTCTGATATTCTGTCTGTGCCGCTGTGATGTTCTGTCTGTGCTGCTGAGATGTTCTGTCTATGCGGCTCTGATATTCTGTCTGTGCCGCTGTGATGTTCTGTCTGTGCTGCTGAGATGTTCTGTCTATGCGGCTCTGATATTCTGTCTGTGCCGCTGTGATGTTCTGTCTGTGCTGCTGAGATGTTCTGTCTATGCGGCTCTGATATTCTGTCTGTGCCGCTGTGATGTTCTGTCTGTGCTGCTGAGATGTTCTGTCTATGCGGCTCTGATATTCTGTCTGTGCCGCTGTGATGTTCTGTCTGCGAAGCTGTGATGTTCTGTCTGTGCTGGTGAGATGTTCGGTTGCGGCTGTGTGCCAACATGAGCAACCCACACCACACAACCCGACCAACACTTCAATAAAATAAAATGTGACGTCACTCCTAGAAAACAACAGACCGAGAATGTATTTAAAGGCCTGTTAAATAAACTACTAACATATGATATGGCTTTATATGCATATTTATTCCTTGTTTTCTAGAGACGTTTTATAATTCGGTGTGCCTCGGCCAATGAAAGCACAGCATGCATCCTACAGATCCTGAAAGGCTTGTTCTTCACTCTGCTGAGAGGGACGAGCAGACTGCAGCAGCCAGATTATAAACAACATTCCACCTTAAGACAAAAGAGGCTGCACAGTTTAAAAGTCAATACATTTCCACTCATAAGCACACGGGTATTTCTCAACCATTAATCACTCAGGTATCATAAACACCTGCACTCTTGGTGCGATCAACTCCATGGCCCGTCAATAAATAGGTCAAGGCTTTTTTAATGCCTCAATAGATTTGGCCGCTACATTTCTCACATCCATGTGATTATTGTCACCATAGAGGTCCACATTCTTGGGAAGAATATCAGTTGCTGTTGGCATGGGACGATGTGAAAATGTCATGTCACGATTATCCAGAAATAATTGCTAGTCAAGATTATCATCAAAATGTGCTTAAAACTATTAAAATGGAACATAAACATACTGGAATCACTTTTTTTTTATTGCATCCCTGATAGGGTCATGCATCACATTTTTTTTGTGAAATAATACTAAATAAGATGATCATAAATCATACGGTCTCCCTGCATAAATGAAGAATAAGTTCTCCTCCTGGGCTGACAAGGACAACACTAAACGTGAGACTGGAACAAAGAGAAAGAGCTGGACAAATATGGGAGTGGAGATATACACATGAACCATTCCTTGCAGGCTGCCGTCTAAAAATAGTTGGCCAAGGAGTGCTGAGTTGAAAATCGGGGTCTGACTTTTTTTTTTTTTAACTGTTGCATGCCTCGGCAACGTGCATGATTGTTGGAACAGATGTGTATGACAGCGTGGCAGAGTTAGGTAAAGAAAGAACAAAGTTATTTTACTGAAAACCAATTAGAGATAAATGGAATGAACAAAAACACAGAATTATCTCAATTTAGGTGTTACATTATTTGCTTTGCAGATATCTGCAGGTTGTAATGTCAGTGAATCATTTGCTGCAGACAACGTGATACCAGTTAGGATGACTAACCCAATCTGGCTCAATTTTGGTCTCATAAAACTGCTAAACAATGGACAGACAGTACTACAGCTCCAGCGCCATTAATCTAATGCGAATGGAAATCCCCTCAAATTAAAGCTGCAGTTAGTTATTTAGCCTCAGACTTAAAAAACAGAATGTTCTAGCATGAAAAAAACAGGCCAAATAGTGCAATGTATATTGGAAACCAGCAAAGGGCTGAATCCATCGTAAGCAGACTACGGCACATTGTGTTCTTCAGTTGCATTATACAAAATGCAGCGATTAGAGCAAGAGAGCAAGAAGAGCCTATGGGCCTGAAAGCCTCAGCCTTTAAAAACGCTCACGTGCTCCCTATGACCAGGGTCTTGTCGACCTGTAAGGACCATCTCTGTTACACAAGAATGTGGTATTTATCCCACAACTCAGGACTCTGGTTTGGCGGTTGCATGAGCAGGAAAAGGGGAGAGGGTTTTTCTTATTATTTCCTCCACACCCGTCTGTCTGTTCCACCACATTCCTTTCCTCCGACTTATGTAACTAGTATCCTTGAATGTACACCGGCAGAGAAAGACAAAGGGGTAGAACGAAAATGAAGGTTGGGGATTTAAATGTGACATTTTTACACCAAAGTACACACACATCTAGTATATCACACTTCTGCTTTATTCACATGGGATTCCAGTGGCTTCTTCACCATAGATAATTGACTATCCAGGAACCAAACAAACCCATGCAAAGCCACAGAAATGCGTTTAATGTGGTTAAACTCGCTATTCTTTCTTGTGCTTAAACTCTGTTGTGGTTGCTAGGCTACAACGGGCACGGCCGGCTAATACTAATAATACCCTGAGATGACAGCTGTACCTGGCACTCCTTCACGAATGAACGTTGGGAAGAAAAAAAAAAGACTCCACCTCATCGATACTTGAAAAAAAGTTACATGTTCCGGCTGACTCACCAGCAGTGTGTATTCATAAACAACATGGTAGCATTTAGCTTTTTTTTGTCTTAGCCACAAGGCTAGCTATTTTTTTACTTAACAAAAACACACAGCTGCTTAGTTTCTGACGTCTGGTAGGTGTTTATTGTTGATAAAAAAAAAAGTCTCCGCACTCATCTTGGTTTTTAAACACTAAGGTCACAAGGATGCTAACAAGTTAGCAACAAGCAAGCTAACAAAGTTTCTGCTTTCCCTTTTTTTTGCGTGAGGTAGAACAATTTTAGCTCACATTCAATACTCTCAAAATGATCTCAGTACTTACACAACGCTCCTCGAAATCATCCAGGACACCATGTTGTCGAGTCTTTGTTGTGTGGAAGATGATAAGGTAAATGGCTAAAGGCTAGCCGCGCCGCTGTTAACGTTTAAACTCCCCAAAGCCAAAAACTTCACCGAGCGAAACCAGCTAGCTTATCTCGCTGTACACCGGCTACCCGACATGTCAGGAAGGGAATAAAAAACGTCCGATATCACAGCTATGTTCTTGTAGCCATGGCTAATCGGATGGAGCGGCGTATCCAATATGATTCCTGTTGTTTTAGTAGCAACCTCTCATCCCTCTCCAGTTTCCTCCTTCCCTCTACTTTACTCCCCAAAACCCCCAGCTAGCCAGTGACGTCACCAGGAAGAGAACGTCCTCCCCAAACCTTCCCCCATTGGCCAGCTCAGAATGTTTACAACGATCGCGAGCTTGCTATTGGTTGGTCGCGCCGGCCCATGTGACTCTTGCGCTTAACAGAATGGGTGGAATGTCGAGCTCCACGGCCTGTCCTCTGATTGGTCAATCTCGGATTCGTGGCGAATTCCAACCAACCGCTGAAGAAAGCGGTGAGGTGGATTTTTCCGGGCGTTGTTGTTGTTAGGAGCACAATTTAACTCGAACGCAAATTACTTTATGTCAGTATAAGCAGCTTGAGTCTTATATATATATATATATATATATATATATATATATATATATATATATATATATATATATATATATATATATAATGAAATAATACAATGTTAATAAACTGCAGGAGCGACCACATAAGTGCGACCGCCCCAAAGGGGCGCAGTGTGAATTAGAACAAGCGCTCCTTTCCTCGTTGGAGACGTAATAACTGTAAATTAGTTTAAGTCATTACAGAATCCATTGGCATCTGTTTGTTATATCATTAAATTGATCCAACAAAGAGTCAGACTTTCTCCTTTTAATTCAATTATTGTTATATAATAACCCTTTGAGTCACAACAGACCATGTCACAGATTGTTGTACATATAGGTGGGTCCTCCACAAATAAACTCAATAAAACAGCATAGAACAAAATGTTAAACGTTTCAGGGGTTCTTTGCTTATTTATTTATTTATTTTTGAAAATGTGCTTTGTGCAACATATGGCATGTCAAAGCATTATTGCCTCATCTCCATATTGTGTGACATCTATCTTGCTGTATCCTGTATGCAACGCACAATTTTAATGACATAATGGATAATATTTCAAGACTGTAATGTTAGGGAAACTGTACTGAAGCGACAGCAAAATACTACCAAGAGATGGTTGAGGAAGACATTATTATATATATATATATATATATCGTCTTGTGTTTGCATTTCAGGCTTTGGAAACTGACTGGATACCTGAAATACAAACGCAGTGGTCTGCCTTTGTCTCGCTCATTATGTAAACCACACCAGTCTTTAGGTCCTAATCATATTCATTACAGTTTTCCATACACAGCGCTTGGCAGACACAATCCCATCTGTGAGCATGAGCACGTCTGTCTCTTTGTGTGTGCATGTCGACCCGTGTGTGCAGATATCTGAGCACACAAACATGTGTTCTCAGCTTGTGACTTTATAGATTTGCATGTATATCTGTGCATATTTGTGACCACATACAGATATGTTTTTGTGTACATATGATGTGTGTATGAGGTGGAGGGGGGGGGGGGGTTGTGTCCATAGCTACTTGTTATTCATGAAGGAGGCTGCTGCAGTGTAAAGCAGTGTGAGGGAGATTCCCAGTGGAGGATCAGCATCAGGATCACAGCTGAACAGAAAACACCTCGGCACCGAGCGTTCAGCTGCTGCATCGTGTGACACACAGCTGCAAAATGCATTCGCAAATAAATCAAACTGAGCCGAGACACACTGGAAATCAGCCACTGGCAAAAGTTACATTATGATATCGGTGCTGCAGGAAAATTCAATTTTGCAGCGCATCAATATTCAGTGATACATTTAATGTGACATTAACATCCTGTTCATCATA
Source organism: Chelidonichthys spinosus (assembly GCA_029853015.1). Lineage (NCBI taxonomy): Eukaryota > Metazoa > Chordata > Actinopteri > Perciformes > Triglidae > Chelidonichthys > Chelidonichthys spinosus. The sequence continues at coordinate 16,049,488 of CM056842.1, read as the reverse complement.
TCATCACTATATCAACAGCTATTCCGTGTCCCTTCTGTGCTTCTCCTTTGCTTTGTGAGTGTTACAGCGTTGATACGTTGTCCTGCAACATTCAGGTACCTCGTGAATGGCGGGAATGCCCATTAAAATCAGGCAGGAATCTTTATCCGACCTTTGGTCCCATCTGCTGACTTGAAAGCAATTAGTTAAAAGGCTGTTTCACAATATCTTGAGCAAACACTTCATCCGCTCTGGAGGCTAAACAGGAGCTTCAAAGCGTTTCCTTAAGAGTTCCTTAACTGTATCCATAACCTTAAAGCTCATATACGTGTAGATTGTTTTTTGTGCATGCAAACACATCTTTAAAATGGTTTTCATGGTAACGTGTCCTCTTTTTCTTCTTTTGTATTTGTTTATTATAGTGCAATACAAATGATCAACATGAAAACCAAGGTGTAGATCATATGATGGTCCATCAGAAGGGGCGGGACTTAGCATCTTAGGACTTCGATAGATAGATAGATAGATAGATAGATAGATAGATAGATAGATAGATAGATAGATAGATAGATAGATAGATAGATGCACCTGTTCAATAAACATGACGCGTAACTCTTCTTCTCTTCAGCATCTCCCCCCCCCCCCCTTTTTTGTTTTTACAGTTTCCCTGCACATCTTCTCTGCTCCTCGTCCTCCATCATTCTGTTTCTCTATCTTTCTTTCTCGTCCCCTCTTGCATCCCGCCCATGAGGTCGCTCCAGGCTATTTGCTTTCTACGTGCCTCACACACAAACCTCAACACTGTCCTTAAGATCCCTCCACTCCTACTACACACACACACACACACACACACCAACCTTCCCTCTCTTGTTCTCCTTCTGTTCCTCTGCTTTATATTCTCCCCTTCACCAGCTCTCTCTCTCTGTCTGTCTGAGGCTGTAAAGGAGCAGCACAATGCTAAACATGAATCCACACTGAAACAGACAGAAACCAAACATGTCTGTTCCATTTAAATGTTGACATACAACACAGCGCGATTAAAGATGTGTCAAATATCAAATAAGCAGCAGATTATAGAGAATAATAAAAATAATGTATTTATACAGCACTTATCTTATAGCCTATAAACACAGGGGGGGTATAATAAATCAATTAAAACGGAAAGAGTGGGATGATAAAACAAAACAAATAAACATCTTGAATATTCATAAATGCTTTCTGAACGATTTAGAAGTTTTAAGAAGGGATTTAAAGACCAACCCAGGTTTCCAGATGATGCAGGAGAAGAGCGATCAATGGCGTCGCCAGCAGAGCTCAAAAAGCACAAGGAGTGGTCACCTCTATCAGCTGTTAGAAGATAAATAGGACTTTATACATCCCGTGTGCTCTGACGGCTGAGAAAAAACCTGCTGTCATTTTAAAGGGGGTCATATAGTGTGTTTGTAGTGAATGGGACATGCTAAACCACTGGTGTAGTCCTTTCAACGGCCCTTTTGTTTGCTTTCTCCTTTTTTATTTGCTTTATCTACTTCCTTACATGTAAGTTACTCATTCATTTCATTCATGCAACTGTTATTTGCACAAGGTAGTGCAATGAGGGCTGTTAAGTTGGATCGGCACCCTGTGTACACAGGACACACATGACAAATAATGTATTCTTACTTTCTTGCTATATTATTATTATAATTATTATAATCATCAGCAGAATGTTGCTAAACTGCATAGCCTGTAAATACATGTTTTTTGTACATATTTTGATGTTTAATTATTTTATTTATCATTTATATTTATATTTTTTTCTATTTTAGGTCAATGTGTGAAGGGAATTAAATAAGAATTGAATTGCTCAATGTGAACTATGTTTATACTGCGTGTGAAAATAAAAATCTTGAGTTATTATTATATTATTATTAGCTAAAATCAACATTGCCACAGTTTGGTGTAACTTCAACATGAAACACTACACTACGGTGTTTTTTCAGTAGGTACTAGAAGCAAAAGTTGCCTACAGCGGGTGTGAACAGGAGCAGTCGTGGCAGTTCTACTAGTACGAGCGGTTATAGCATAGTAGTTTTGGCGAAAACTAGTGCCAATAGGATTCAACTGAGCGGAGGGACACGACCGGTGCTGCGGCCTGTGAATGCCTCGGGATCCTGCGGAGAAACACCAGTATGGATGTCGGCGGTGATGCGGTTCAGTGTTCCACCGTTTTTTCAAGCCGAGAGAGAGAAAAGAGCCTGACGCTCGCGCGGGTGGAGACGGCTACACATTTAAATCCCCCCGGGTCGGTTTTCCCCCAGCGTTGTTTTTTTTTTTTGTTGCAGCATCTAACTTTTTATTTTCTTTCTGCCGTTGGACTCTTTAAGAACTGGTTTAATGTCGTAAATGACAGGTCTGTAAGGGCGTCGTTGTTGGGAAGTTTTTTCGAGGAGGGGGGTGGCGGTGGTGCTGCTGCTGCTGGTGGTGGTTTTTTGACCAGCTTTAGGGGGCCATGGCAGTCGAGGCTCGACCGGAGCTGGTCGGGAAGCGGTTCCTCTGTGTCAGCGGGGACGAGCCGCCTGAAATCGGCGACAGCGGTCGGTGGCCGTGGAGGTCCGGAGTCATACGAGCCGTTAACCATCTTGACAGCGACAATCCCGACCTGACGGTAAGGCAAAAACAACACAAAAACCGCTGACTTTTTCCCCCTTCTCTTCTGTTACATTGCAAAGCAAATGGGGGAGAAAAAAAAAATCTCAACGGTTGGTTTTTGGTAGCTAAGCCAGCGAGTTGTCGGCTAAAGCCAGGCGGAAATTATCCTGTTAAGTTATTGTCATTGTTCCGCCAAAAAAAAATAAAAATAAATACGTGTCATTGTGTGTGTAAGTTTGACTAGTTGTGAGTTAATAGGGAGGCAAACTGCCAGTTTGTTGGGGTGGGGGGGGATAGCAAACAGCTAGCGGTGGTGGACGGCACTATTTACATCCAAATCCGACCTCTCTCACTCATAAACCCGCTGACGTTCCCGGAGCTCGCCTATGTAATCCGAATACTTCTTCTTCGAGACATTAAAAAAAAAAAATGACATTTCACAATGAGAAACGTGTGTCGGAATTTGAGCCCCCCCCCCCTCTTCTCCAGCAGCTAAATGCTTTAATCTGCTGTATACTGCAAATCAGCTGACGGGCGGGTAGGTATGGTTAGCTTTCTAGATCTACCCCCCTTACAGCTAATCCCCCATTATCTCGTGGTTATTTGGTCACAATCCACATTATTTGAGCGTGATAATCGACCGCAAAGCCCCCGTCTGCCTGCCTGCCTGCATGCATGCATGCATGCATGTATGCCCCCCACCCGCCACCTCCTCCTCAACAACCCCTCCGACTTGGACAGGAATGCTAGGACTTGTAAAAACATAAAACTGGCTTGCTGCAGGCTGAACAATGGGGCAGTTTGTCCACAATTCCCAAAGACAAGTCCACGTTGTCACTTGTGGAGCATCCAGGAGAAGGTGTCCTTTTTTTGTGTGTGTGGGGGTGGTGTAATTATTTAAGGGATGGAAATATGTGCAATATGTTGCCCCGTCCTCCTCCTTTTTTTTTAAAAAACATCAATCTTCTTAATGGGTAAACATGCCAAAACCAGCACCAGCAGACAATAAAATATTTGCCCTGACAAGCCTCTTGGCTTGGCAAACACACCGTACAGTGAGCCTGGTCCCCGTTTTCTTTTGTTCACACAAGCCTTTTTTTTTTTTTTTTTTTTCTATCTGCCTGTGCAGATTACCGGCCAAACCCTGCACAGCAGCACCTCATCTGATTATCTGCTGTGATTTCTGTGTACATATGTGCCATTTCATCGAAGACAGTAGGTCATCAGACATTACAGATCTAAACCTCAGTTATTATGCACCAGCGGGTCGAGTCATCTGTGGTCGTACGTAGTATCTGAAAGCGTACGATCTCGTCTTTTTATGTGACTGCAGATATACTCTGCCCTTCACTCGTGTTTACAGCAAGTCGTCTTTATTTTTCGACGAAGCGCAGCAGCGAGGTGACACACTTCCACCAATCAATTACTTTCTCATGTGTAATGGCACGCTCCCCTCATCTACTAGCTATGTTACTTGTTTATACGTATCGCACAGCAAACTTGCTCCCAGCTTCCTAATTCCCTTGTAGAATTGGTCCTCGTGTGTGTGTGTGTGATGTGATTGAGGCGGTGAGTAGTGTTCTGCTTTAATTCCATACAATGGGGCACAGTCTCATTAGCAAGGGGCTTAACTAGCTGAGTGAATACAGTGGAGACGGATTGGAGATTAGATTAGGCGAAGTGTGTCAAGCCAAGCTGTCAGGCCTTTGTCAAGTGTATGTGGTCACTAGTGCAGGAGGAGGATGCTCTATGGCTTATTGGTTACTTCTGATCAGAACATGCAGCGATTCAATGCGTATGAATGTTAATTGATGTAGAGAAACGTTGGAAATTAGCAGCCATCAAGCACCAAAGACGATAACATTTCATTTCTCAGTTATACACAGCTACAGCTGCAAAGTGAAGCCAAGTTGAAGTGCCATACACTTGCATTCCCTCTACTGGCCATCAGGGGGCAACGCCTGGTTGCATAATTAAGTCAGATTGTATAGAAGTCTATGAGAAAATGAGCTTACTTCTCTCTGGTTTTATTATCTCAGTGAACATGAGTTCATGGTCTCAATCTCTAGTTTCAAGTCTTTTTCAATACAGCATGATGTCCGTTGGCTTTTCGTGGTCTAAAACGATAATAACGTGATTGTTTTTAGCGGTTTGGTTGGACAAAACAAGCGATTTGGACGATGTCGCGCAGTTGTTGGGTCACAAATCACTTGAGGTCTCCTCGTCTCTCCGAGGGCTCTCCACCTGTTTAAACCCGACAATAGTTTTCATTAGCTCGGCACTTTGGGCGAGTGATGATGTCGTCTCATGAGCTGAATAATGAATGAAGGGTTCAATTAGTAAGCAATTGGCAGATTTATCAATAATGAAAACAATCATTCCAGCCCTGGTGCGATGTGATTAGATTATTATTTCTCTACAACTTTAATATTGGCCTGATTGGTGATTGGTGCATCCCGAGTGTATAGGATGTAATAGCATGTTATAAAGAGTCACTGTAGTAACTGCATGGCTGCAGCTTTGTACATATATATATATATATATATATATACTCCAACTATTATTTGGGGGTTATCTATCTGCCCTCAGTCCACATTACACATGAATCTCATAGCCAATTAGTAAATGTGATATAATGCATGGTTGAGGCTCAGTCCTGTTTTTAGTTTTCATATCTTAACGCTGCTTATTAAAGCTATAGAACAATTACATCTAAGCTAAATGTCATCACTAATAATTATTGCGGTTGTTCTCTCACGATACATTTGGTATCATTGTTTGAGAGCTCTCTCCCCGATTAAAATCCAACAATACTTAAAATGAGCTCAGCTCCTAATGAAGGAGAAAACATTTCTGTTTCGGGTCCTGGCATCGCAAGAAATGTCTCGGAAAGCACTGGATGACAGTATGCCATTAACTGCGATTGTAAATATCTTTGCAGTGACGCAGTATTGGCATGGCAGTGAGCGCCTCGGACTGAAAACAGAAAAACGCATGACAGAGTTCAAATGGCAAGAGACTGATGGATAAACGTTACAAGGGAGAGCGGTGACTTGCAGACACTTGGGGTTTATTTTTTTTTCCGGCGGGACTTGAGGGACACGAGCCGAAAGGAAAAAAGAAACCGCTCAGTCGCAGAAGCCTACGCTGGCACATTATGCATAAAACTGCCACACTCATCTGGATTCACAGTGAATGGAAAGAGCAGGGCAGCCAGGTCATTGCCTATAGGAGCCTTTGTTTTCCATTACAGTCCACTGTGTGTGTGTGTGTACAGTAGCGGTGCTGCTAGTTTGTTTTTAGGGCCGTGGCCTGAGGTTCATCTCTGGCTAATCAGCAGAAAATAACAGGCTGTGACCGCGGGAAGAACCTTCCACATACAGAACCCATGTACGATTGTTGCAGCGCTGCACGAAAACGTGTTTTTAAGAGTACAGCCGAGAGGGAGGCTTTCACCTTCCGACATACGTGGTTGTCATATTATGATTAAGGATATGAGAGTGTGTTCTGCCACATCTCCCGCTCATGATCCGCTGGCAGAACCACGTCGATTAAACTGAATCGTAAAGGATCCACATCAGTTGGATCCTCTGAATCAAGAATAGAAGTCCAGCATGTCTGGGCTGCATCTGAAGGAGTCTTGAATAGCAGTCTGCAGGATGTGGTCGCTGGATTGGAACGCAGCTGTTGTATTGAATTATGAGGGGAAATTGGACAGTCTATTGTACATTATTAACCTCCCAAAATTGTCCGGAATCCTAGTTCATCATTATTGTTTATTAGAAGTCTTTGCAGGATCGTGATAATATCATCTATTTCTGTTTCTCAGCAAGCTATCGGGACAAACATTTGTTTTGTTGTGATTTCAACATCAGTTTGATTACCATGACGACTTTATTGCCCAGCCTTTATCAAAATATGAGATGGATGAATGTGGACTCTCATCACACACAGCCTGTACTCCAGCACATATTGTGATGTTAGATCCTGTGTCCACATAGCGCCTTTAATTGGCAGAAAAACAGCCGCAGGGTGGCGGGCAGCGCTTCATCCCAGCTTTACATAAAAATAATTACAAAAAAAACCCCTCCGAGTGCTTTTTTTTTAATGTTTCTATGACAACAATATCTTGACACCACTCTACCCACTGTTGTGTGATAGACTACCATCTCCTCTTTGATTTTATTATGCATTTGTTTGTTTTTTTCTCCACCGTGAGCACCGACCGGAGGGATGCTGCTTCATACTTTTGTATGATGAGCTTGTCACCTCTCAATCATGAGCGTTAGAGCAAAGAGGACGCAAAGATGTCACCAGCAACATTCAGCGTCCGTCTGGTCTATCTGCTCCCACTAATGGGCTTCTCAGTCTTTGTTATTGTGGTGTCTGTCTGACAGTCACGGCCAAAAACGAGCTTCTCCCCTCCTTTTTTTCTACGTCACCTGCAGGGATTGTCAACTTGAAGTGCTCGGAGCGAGAGAAACATTACGCTTTTTTCGAATATACGCTCTGAAAAGACACTGGCACTCAGAAAAAAGGCGCTATATGGACGTATGAAGAGCAATGATAGAACTGCTTTCAACATATATGTGTGTGTGCAGACATAAACCAGGCCTAGATGCATTTGCAGGGATGTTTATTCTCACTTCAGGTATGTTTTCATGTTTGTAGTCGTGCATCTTTTATGCTGATGTCGACAGAAACCGTCCTCATGCTCCCTGTTGCTTGTTGTCGGTAGCTGTAATAATTAATTTCAGGGAAGGGGGGGGGGAGCAAAATAAAAGTAGTACGGTGCAATCCTGACGAGCCTTTATTTATCAAGTTGACATCTGCACAGTAAGCTGCATTATTGCTGTGTGATGTCAAGGCTATGTGGTGTTTGGGCAGCGCGGTAACTGGATACTCGGAGTGTTAGTGGTTTGTTTTCTGGTGCCTAAGGAAACAAAATGTAATCTGAAGCCAGGATGGGCTGGCTGGATTGCTGGCTGGATGGATGTACCCTTCCCCCATCTCTCTTAACACACACACACACACACACACACACACACACACACACACACACACACACAGTGCACTGTGCTACATACGGCAGCCATAAAGTCTCCTATAGGCTCGCAGGCTTCCCAGATAACCCTGGGAATACATTAGTCTGTACTACTCGACAGCTGCTGTGGTTTCCTGCAGGACCGTACCAGACCTGAATGGTGTACTGTGCTACACTGCCTCTATTCTAATCGCAGAGCTGCACTTTTAAGATGCATAAAATGCTAAAAATACATCATGTCTATTATGAAAACTGACAAAATAGCACCCATGGAACTTAATAACAGCCAAAATAATGAGTTCTCATAAACCCGAGGCTTGTAACGCGTACCACGCGGACTGCAACGTTTCTGTTATGCCTGCTTAACGGCGAGTAGGGATAAGATGATGTAGGATTTATTGCAAACAAACGCATTTTAATTGTGGTGAATTTCCATTATCGGGCATGATCGTAAATATATCATCAGTGACTTCAATAAGCTGCCATAGAAGTGAAATATTGAGCCTCATGATTAAAAAAATAATTGTTTCTAAATGTATTTATCCTTTATCTATGCAGGGAGACCTTGTGATTTTCATTGCGGCCCATGCCTCTTCATCACTGCTGAAATGTGTGCCGGTTATCCTCCACAGAAGTCTTTCTCAGCCGCCCAGACTGAGTGCGACTGTGTCCTGAATATGAAATGAATAACCTCAGCCTGTCCCACTGCTGTTATCTCCTTCACACCATTAGACAGCCCCGGTGAATGAAATCCACACTTCACTCATGTGAGATGGAGGAGCCGATAACGTCTTGTAGCCCACTGTTGATATATTCAGACTCCCCTTCTAGTCTAGAATGTGGTATTCCTTCCAAATGTCTAGCACACTAATAACTACTACTGTTAATCCTACTAGAGGTCGGCGTGTTTTGATAAACAGCCTTGACGAAGCTCCAATTGGAGGACTCGTCAGTCCAAGTCCTACCTAAGGACCCAGAGCTTGTGTTTTGGAGCGCTGCTGTCAGGGAATACTGGCCCGGGCCTCTAACGAGACTGTTTCACCAAAGAATGCGAGGGAAGCTATTTCGGTGGAGTCGGTAATGAGGAGGTTGTGCTTGTTCAGTTTGGAACGTCTCCCAAATGGATCGAGCAACTGTGGCAACTGAAGTTTGGCTGTGTCCTTTCTCTTGAGTAGTAGGCTTATTTCTGGGACTTCCTGTCCGCCCCCCCAACCCTCGCCCCCCCCCCTGAAGTCGACCTGTAACTTGTTCCTACCTTTCTGCTGGAGAAAGCTGGGCCGGTGGAATGTTGTCTTACCTGTCTGCACGATACGTCTGTCTGCAGTACCTCGGCGACTCCAGTTGACCCCTAAATGTCGTACACTTAATCTTGTCATCATCAAATTCATTACATTAACATGGTTGCTCTGTGCCAGTGGGACACTGTAAGGGGATGAATGACAATAAGCCGGCAGGTAGTACTTGAATTTCAAACAGGGCCCCTGTTAGGTCTCTCTAAGCAACAAAAAGAAGGAAAAAGGCTTGTGAAACTTGTGATTATTAATATAAATTGCATATTGTGTGACGTCTCCTTGGAGCGGTGGCATCTGTTACTACTACTAGTATAGACAGACTCTTCACCCCTTCGTCACTGGGCTGAAAACCCCACTAACATGTGGCTGTCTTCAATCTGCATTTGTTCCCGGCACTCATCACTGCATTTATGATACGTGACACCCAGATGGAGACAAATGTTTGCCCCTTTTCTGGTGCAATGATGGTGGAGTGCATATAATACATTTATTTTCACATAAAACCAGTCATTTGTACCTGATCGAACAGAAACAAACTCACCATAACGGCAACAAAACCTTTCTTTAAGACTTTCCACTGTTCCAGAAATCACCAGCTGTGGTCTGCTGGTTTGAAAGAGAGGCTGAAGAAGTAAAGGACTCATCAGGAGAAAAAATAGACAGCGTCACGGCATCCTGGAAATTGGAAAGGAGGCTATCGCCTATTTTTAGTGTGTTTTTAAAAAAGAAACCCCAACGCATACGTGCTAATTTTGGAGGGAAGAGCGTACTAGAGTGTGTCATAGCTGCTAAACCCCGTCAGCGTTAGCCCTGTCCTCTGCTGTTGCCCCCCCTGGGCTGTCTTGTTTCATTCTATTCTCTATTGTGCTGCGCTGTTGTATGCGGTCCTGTTCTTCCAGTCCAGCTCCAGTCCACCCTGACCCGTTCTTTCAGTTCATGTCTGACCTCCCCCGTTCGGTCCCAGGATGTGCTCTGACATTCATTGGACTAACTGGATAATGTGTATTACCAGGCTTTGACAAAATACCCACGCTGCCTTCACAAAGTCACCAGAATAAACCTGGTCATGCTTCTGTTCATATAAGGTTTATGCTCTTATCTCTGCATGTTGGGATAGTATGGGTATTGTTTTATTATGTAGACAATCAATAGGCTTCAAATCCTTAATTGTAAAGGTATATGACCTTTCCATTCACACTGTAACTTCTACTAGAGCTGAAACAGTTAGTCGATTAATTTCTAATTAATGTATTACTTTGAAATTAAATGAATGGGCAGGTATAATAGGTTCATTGTTTCAGTAATAGACGCTGTCATCTATATTTTAGTTTTGGTTCATAAATATGCTTCTCTTCACAGCTTTGGTCTTTACATTTGTCTTGACTTTAATTCAAACGGGCTGAAACGCACGCTGGCACATTCAGCCTGGCATTGTGCTGTTGGTGCATGACTCACTGGCTGGCTTTCTGATATTACAGGAAGAGAGAGGGAGACGGAACGAGGGAGAGATGGACAGATGAAGGGAGGAGAGAGAGAGAGACATGTTTCTGAAGCAGAGGAGAGAGGGAATGTTATTTGAAAAATGAGGAGAAAGGAGTGAGAGAGGGAGAGAGCTGTGTACTCTCATTAGATGTTTGGTTTTCCAGCCAGCCAAGCTCTCTGGCAGAGAGAGGAAGAGAGAGGGAGAGGGAGAGAGAGAGAGAAAATGGGAATGTGAGAGAGACGGAGAGAGAGAGGGGTTTCTTTCTCCTCTGTCTGGCCTCTCTCCCATAGCAACAGTGGCTTAGCCACGTGAACGCCAGTTCCTTTGAGTTCACCCACTGCACAGAACTTAACTCCTTCAGCGCCGGATTACAGCACAATACGGCAGCGCAGAGCCGGAGAACCTAGAGATGTAGAATAAACGTACAGACGATGTTTCCATTGAGACCATTCCTCCATCTGAACTGGGCTGGATTCACTGTGGGGCCGGTTCAACTGGTGTACCCCACAGAAAGTAGAAGAAAATAGAGTCCAGGGTGTGTCTGTATTTATATATGTATGTGTACTGTGTGTGTGTATAATAGACATACAAAAGTATATGTCTGTCTTATCTGTGCAGCACTTTGATTGGCTGGTAAACACACACACTGAACACACACACACACACACACACACACACACACACACACACACACACACGTACACTATTTACAACATCATCATATATATGGTCATAGAACATGGTGGTCCAGAACAGTATACTATCATTGTAGATAGTGTCTGTCTGTCTGTCTGTCTGTCTGTCTGTCTGTCTCTGCACATAGAGCAGAATGGAATAGAACCAGCACATAGAGCAGAATGGAATAGAACCGGCACATAGAGCAGAATGAAATAGAACCAGCACGTAGAGCAGAATAGAATAGAACCAGCACGTACATCAGAATGGAATAGAACCGGCACGTAGAGCAGAATGGAATAGAACCGGCACATAGAGCAGAATGGAATAGAATGCTGTTATACAAAGTGGAGTGGAATACAGTCACATAGAGCAGAATGGAATAGAACCGGCACGTAGAGCAGAATGGAATAGAACCGGCTCATAGAGCAGAATGGAATAGAATGCTGTTATACAAAGTGGAGTGGAATACAGTCACATAGAGCAGAATGGAATAGAACCGGCTCATAGAGCCTGGAATAGAATGCTGTTATACAAAGGGGAGTAGAATACATTCACATAGAGCCGAGTGGAATAGAATGCTGTTATACAAAGTGGAGTGGAATACAGTCACATAGAGTAGAATATGTGACAGAATGCCGTCTTGTAGAGTGAATAGACTACGACCGTGAGTAGAAGCGTGTGCAGCATGTGCAGAGGGGAATAGATAGAGAACAGTGGAATGATTGTTGACCGGAGCCAGCGTGGGACAAAATTGGTTTCTGTGGGTTTCCTGACTCCACTGCTCAACTTCACTCTGTCGAAAGAAATGCAAACAGAGAAATCAAATCTCCCGGCCAAAGAAAAAGCTAACTCATGTCATCACTGTACACCAGACACAATGTTGAAATACAGGTTAGAAATCATTACAATGTTTAGTGTCATTTGTTGGCTTTGTTTTGATAAACCTCAGTCGTTTCTCTAATTACTATTGAGATATTTTATTACGATCATAATGATGTTTGTTAAAAAGCACAGTATTCATCATGAAGACTGCTGACTGCTGCAGTGTTGATCGGCCTTGAAGACTCGTATTGCTTCCACCTGTGAGTGGTGTGACTTGGTATTTGACGTGTCTCAGCTGGAATGTGAACCGCAATTAAACAAGTTAACTCTTGTTACCTGAGAGGGGAAAGCTTCCCTCCACAAAGATTTCATCTTCTCGTTCACTCGCATCTAGAGCTCCAACCAATACCGATTTTCATTATCAATTAAAGCTCGTTTGCTTGTTTAGAAAATGAACTGAATACATTTCAGAAACGCGTTGCAGATTAATTTTCTGTCAATCTGTGAATTGACTAATTTTCTCAGCATGGTATCCTGGTTAACAGTACTTTTTGAAGGATTGTGTTGCTGTTACCATGGCAGCAGGATTTGGAGAAGGCATCTGATTGACATATTGTAAATTAAATGGTGTTTCATTGCTATAAACTAAACTTCAGACCTGTTAATGGTGCAGTTCCTTTTATGTGTAATGCAGCATCCAGGTTTGATATTTCTTCTATTATTAAAATGAATACATACGTATAAATGTATAGAATTAGAGGTAAAAGACATTGTCAATCAAGTGTAAATCTTTTTAGTCCAGCAATAAACTGTTAAACAATTCCAGTATATAATGTATATAATCATAGAAGTGAATTGAGTAGATGACAGATGCCTGATCCGGCTCGTATCGGCCTGATATCCGTATGGGAGCATGCCTACTGATAGTCCGACAGGATGGCAGAAATGCAGCACCGCTGCTGTCACACGTATCATGTTGTGTCTGTCACAAAGCCGTGCAGCTTGTCAGACAGGCAGACTTTCTGTCGTACAGCCAGTCAGCCCGGCTTCAAACCGTCAACCTCACCAACCTGTACGGCACGGGTGCCTCTCCTCGGCTCGCACACAACGTCCGTGCACACACATGCAGTTGGAATGAGGCTGCAGCTCAACACACCTTGGAACAAATGTGTGTCAGGGGAGTGACTGAACAGTCAAACACACTCTTTTGTAGTGAGGCGTGGTTGTAGTAAGTAGAGTCCTGCAGTGTGATGAAGCTTGTGAATGGAGAGGGGAAGCTGTGGTTAGAAAAGATCTTTCTTAATTTAGGCTTAATCTCTGTATTGTAAGCCTAAATGAAGATGACAACCAGGTTTCATCCATCATGGCTGAAATAAACACTATTTCTGCTTTTGTACATGTTGTGAAGTCACCAGGAAACCATATTGAATGAACAACACCAAGCTTTATTCACTGTATCTAACAAGACACACATTGGCTGGTTTACTACAACCCAAACTAAACGATGTTGTTGTGATTAAATAGCAATAAACAGATAAACAAATGATGCTGAAATAACTACAATGTGATGGTGATTTGTAAACCGTCTGCTAGGTCTGTCTGCAAGGTGGCAAGCAAACTTTTAAAAGGCTTGTTTTCTGAATGGAGTTTGGCTTGATAGTGTCCATTAACACTACGATGTATGCAAGCTTTGGGTTTGGTGTGAAAACGCCATCATGAAGCCGGAGATGTCGTGTTGTTCTGCAGCCTGGAGGGGCATGTATTCTGCTGCTGCTGGGAATTTTACTTTTTTAACTATTTTTGAAATGTCCTAACCTCAGCAGAAGTTTAGTCTAAGATTTGCATAAATTAAGCTGTTAAAAAAAGACAACGCAGTCCATGTCCACTGTGTTCAATCTGAGCCAGAAAGCATTAAGTCTGAGCTCAGCGAATTAGCCGCGTCAAATGTTTGTGTCATCTGTTGTTTGAACACCACAACGCACTCTGGAGTGTCATGTGTGCAGGACATGTGCTGTGTGTGTGTGGGTGTGTGTCCTGTGGAGGATAGTGGATGTAGTGGTGTGTGAAGTCCAAAGTTTCTGTTGACATTATGGGAGTACATTGTTACAGCTCCTCCTACAGCACCAAGCTGCCTCTGTAAAGCCACACTACCTGGACCATATCTGCCCTCTTCTCCCTTGTCACATTATATTGTAAGGTGTCTGTTATTTTGTCCAATTCCAACTGCATGAGCCTTTTTTTTTGGATCTAAATAGCACATTTAAGACACTTAAACACTCCTTTTTGTGTGTGTGGTTGTCCATTCATATTCTACCCACGTGGGTTTCTGTGTTCAACCAGAAACCAGCTGCATTTGTTCTCTTTTGGTCTTAATGTTGTGTTTACGCATCCCAGCTACTACAGTGTAAACCCACAGAAGCATTCAGCACAAAAGGTGACTTAAATATAATGTGTGGGCGGTCCACCTGAGTGGGATAATGTTGTCTCCGCAGCGCCGCACATGCCGGCCTGTGAGAGATTTCCTTTTTTTTTTTTTTGTGCAGCCTCGACAAAAGCCCGCGAGAGCCGAGATGTAACACAAGATTGTTCCTTGAGAATCTAGGGCAAGGTTCCTTCTCCACACATGTGCCGTGTGTGTGTGTGTGTGTGTGTGTGTGTGTGTGTGTGTGTGTGTGTGTGTGTGTGTGTGTGTGTGTGTGTGTGTGTTTAGCTTGCCTGGCTGCTTCCAAGTAGGCATGCATATATTTATTGTGCGTGTGTACGTTTACTTCACTGGCGCTGTGATGGGATTAGTCACAGCATAACAGTGTGTGTGTGTGTGTGTGTGTGTGTGTGTGTGTTTGGACCAGGCGTGTGGATTCGTAACTTTTTTGTCTGCATGTGTGCATAATCATGCTGTTTTTTTGTGAATGTGTGCTCTCCCTACATGTGTGTTTGTGTGTAGTAGATGAAGACAGGGAGGGGTGTTCTGCTGCTGGATCCATTGATTGGTTCCATGCAGACTGAAACTTGACCTTCACAGCAGATGTCTGTACGGCTGCCAAAGTCATGCACGCACACACACGCACACACACACACACACACACACACACACACACGCGCACACACACACACACATGCAAGAAGACGGGAGTACACAGCTCCACTCTTATTAAGTTGCTCTTGCTTACAGTGTCTTTCAGCTACGTGTCTTCATCTGTTCACCACAACCAGCTCTCCTAATCTCCAACATTATCCACCAGGATTATTTGACAAGCTTCCGTCCAACTGGAATATGGGACATATGAACATTTCATGTCACGTTTAGGTATGGGACGATATAGGACTGTTATAGCAGAGTACAATTTAAAAAAAAAAGAAACTCTATTTCCATTACTGGGAATAATCCTAAATATTGTCGTGAGTGACTTGAATTAGCTGTCTAGCTCACTATCATGGTAGAGGAGTGAAAATAGAGCCTGATTTACGAAATATTCATCCTTTTATTTATGATTATTTGATTGGTTTTCACTAAAAAGAATCTTCACTACAAAAAGATATAGATAAGATGTATATATCTTTGACTTTGAATACAAATATTTGTTTCCTAACAAAATGTTAAATGATTCCAGTGCGTTTTTTCATGATTATTCCCATTCTGCAATAAAAATCCTATATCATCCCTTGTCGTCATCCAACTCACGATTGGCTTGTGATCAGCTGGAAAAGGAAGCATGATGGGAACGTTGCTGTTCTCAGCCAGAAGGACCCGAGGGCCCCTCTGAACGTCTCTGAGACTATAACGGACCCAAGCATGAGGCCGTACAGCGTCAGTGCAGCCGGAGCTCCATTAAGACCAGCGCAGCACAGTGTGTCAACTTCCTGCAGTATTTCACAGCTCTCAGGCAGCTTTAGCATGATGGAGAGAGGGACGGAGACGATCTGCACAGTGTCTGCCTGTCGTTATTAACCCGACTGGTTCTTTGGGCTCCAGCGGGGCTAGATGTTTGACCTGCTGACGCAGACAGAAATGATCCTTCTATGTTCAAAAATAGGTATTTTGATGGACACATGGACAACAACGTAGGTTTATGACGATATACATATACTCACAATAAGTTCATCATAGCTCACTATGATGGTAGAAAGGAGGAAAATACAGCCAGATTTAAAAAATACAGGATGCAAAGTATATATCTAGATATCTATATCTAGTGGCTAACCACCAAAAACATGTGATTTTCTGTATTTATATAACTTTATGGCATGTTATTTGACATGCCTTCATTCTTATGTTTCTTGCTCATAATAGTCAAATGTTCCTGGAAAAGTATCTGAATCTGGGCTAAAAACAAACTCTCCATGTGCAATTTCTTGTAGATTGTAAAGTCCTTTATTATACGGAGAACATTACCTCGGGGGGCAAAAGGTTGAGAGTTGAGAACTGTTACCCCCACGGCTTTACTGTAACAGCCGTAATGTTGACAAGTAATTACTTGTAATGTTGCTGCTTCCGGTACGACTGCCTCGGCATGGGCGGTGTCTGTTTTCATACCTTTTTATACATTCCTGACATTTCACCGGGGTTTATAGTGGATGACACGTTTGTGAAAAAAAAACAAAACAAAAGAAGGAGGATCAGCTTTGAGATGGGGCGATATATGATTTTTATCACGGATCTCAACCACAATATGTCGATTGTGGTGACTTTTCATTGTTGGATTGAGTGGAAAGTCTGTCTAGTTTATGGTAGAGAAGAAGAAAACACAGGATTCTCAAACACACAGAGCTACAGTGATACTGTAATATCTTGATCTCTGTTGTTTGGACTGCTAGCCGTGGTGTTGATTCAGTCGAAGCGATGGAGACTCTGGCCTCTCCTCTCCTACCTGTACTTAAAAGTCTTCGAGTAATAGTTTTCACGTGTGCTTTATTGATTTATGTCTATTGGCAAAGAGGTTTAGCGATTAAGTCCAGATGGTTTCCATGGCCGTTGCCTGCCAACCAGGAAGAAAGCAGTTCCACTTTAGAATAGTGACCATAGTGAACCCTTTCACACGAGCAGTCATAATGTTAAAGCTTCGAGTGGACACCCATTTGGCACTCTGCTTGAGCTTTCCCGATCAACATGAAACCTTCTCACCTACTTTGTTATCAGTGATAACAGCTAAAGGCCGGGCCTTGAGTCAATAACGTCATTCATTAACTTCACACTGGAAGTCTGATCCTTCTTTTTCTAAACACTGCAGATTGTGATGCATAAAAGGTTATCCTAAATCATGACAGGCTCTATTTCTTTCCTCTTCTTGGCCATGATCGTGAGCTTGATGGTCAAAAAATGTTTATCCCCATCTGAGATAAAGTCCTGTTTTGTCCCATCGTGGCTGCAGAATACAGTTCACTGCATATCAGTTTGATTATTATTCAAATAATTTGATCTTCTTTGGAATAGTGTCACAACCGTATCCCTTTATTACAGTTGTCGTAAAGCCCCCATACTCAGTAATGAGTCTCTGTTTAAATAAAAATGAGGTTTTAGTGGTGAACCGACGTCAGACGGAGTGAAGCCATGTGTGTCGTTGTTTTTCTGACTTTGGTGCCACTAACCTGACGAAGACAGTGAGCAGCATGAATCAGTGCTGACTTTGGTTACGTGAATGAGGATCCTGTGCAGATGGATTTAGTGGGTTGAGAGTTGAGTGTACACACACACACACACACACACACACACACACACGAGGAGAGTGCAGTCATGATTCTGGGCTCTGTACGCTGCCTGGCTGCTGCTGGAGAATCCCACACTTCTGTGTTTATATCATAGACTCTATATAAGAAGTGGGCGTCGTCATGGTTACGTCACCCATTGGTTTTTATGGACTACGGGGTCGCCAACTTTGGTGAAGGATCAATGAAGGAAGTGACTATATTTGGACTGTGTGAGGAGCGACGGGTGGATCTGATGAAAACAAGCAGCAGAGCGGCATCCTTACTGGATCTGGATCCATCTGGTTTCTGGTGTGAAGCTGTTCACAAAGTTAGAGTCATAATTCAAGGTCAACTTTACAGCTAAGTGTTAACGTCATCTAATAGCTAACTGCATTGGTAGCAACCTGCCAATCACCAGGAAGCCCCGCCCCTAAAGCATCCCCTGCTTTTTTTTGTTCGCCCCCTGAGGACCAGCAGAGGGAATGCAGGTTGAATGCGCTTCAGTGAAGTACATGCGTGTACTTATACCACGTCTTTCAGCTGCGTGTGACCAGAGAGCTCTGTTGATGAACAGTTAGCAGCTAATTTACCGTACGGTATATATATATTTATGTGTTATTTGGCTACACTACAAATTGAAACTGGTGGCTGTTGTCTGTTTATACGGCCGTATGTGTTTCTCAGACAAAAACCGTACTTACTTTGTAAACAAAACATGTTAGCTCAACAGCTGAAGTGGAGACTGTCAACAGGATCAACGGAGGCTTGTTGTTTGCTCCACTTTGTCTGATGACTTGTGTTTATTACCAGAGGTGGACGACTGTGAACTTCAGTGAAATAATTAATAATTATTAATAATCAGTCTCTCTGTTAAAACTTATATATAATACCTATTCTATAGTCTGTGTGTGCACATGGGAACGTGCACATGCCAGTGAAAAAAATGCATGCGAGGATGTTGGCGTGTGCGTGCTCCATTTTGCAGGAGGCAGGCTGTGTGTGTGTGTGTGTGTGCATGCGCGTTTGCGTGTGTGTGTGCGTGCGTGTGTGTGTGCTTGCTCTTTTCCAGCCAGGAAACATGCAATTTGAAACGGTGGGATGGTGGAATTTCTAGCCCACATGCTGTAGCAGGAGACGAAGACACGTGAGCCGGTTGACCTCAAACCATCTCTGAGAGAGAGAGAGAGAGAGAGAGAGAGAGAGAGAGAGAGTGGGGGGGGGGGGGTGGAGGAGAGAGAGAACAGCACAGTGGTGAAATGCAGGCACAGCCAGGAGAAATGAGTGTGCATTAAAACGAGGGAGGAAGAGAGGGGAAGGAGAGGCTGTGAGCGAATAGTAAAAGAGAGATGAAAAAGGCCGTTTGTGGGATACGGATGTGTTTTTGTAATCCAGTCCCAGTGATGATGGTTCAGTTCCTTACAGCAGGGCATGAAGAGGCCTGGCTTTGGCTGTCTTCACAGAGAGATGGAGGGTTACTGTGTCTGGTTTCAATTAACATGCTCAACAATCCTGCTGTGTTTGTGTCTTGGCTTTCACACATGAACATGTGAGGGCTGTGCGTGCTTGTGACTTAATCTGCACACAACGCAGGAGGCTAGGTCGCTCTACTTTACTTTTTTTTTTAATGCGTAACTTTTGCCACGAGGTGTTTTGTGGGTTGTTTTTTAGTCAGAAACGGAGACCTTTTTTTGACAACAATGGCGTTCCTGATAGGCTCTTTGGTGTCATGTGACACTGGAAGAAAACAAACCTGTTTGAGCCTCGGTTACCGTGTGATTACCGGTGGGTTAATTCAACATGGATAATGAATTGCAGGCATGCTGACTGTGTTGTCAGTGCTAGCAGCTGTTGTGCAGTAAAAATGCTGCATTTTATAATATATATATATGATATATATAATATATATATGACTGCCTGCATGTGCTAAGGTGGAATACGGTGCAGAGCTGTGAATGCATGGGTGTAAAACAGAGGACTCTTTATTTGCTTGATGCTCATCAACATATGCTTTAAGTTCCTAAAACAGCAATAAAACATATTCTAATGACTTTAATACACACATTTAATAACATCACAGATATCACACGATCATAAGAACTGGCTCCATATTTCACTTCTCTTCTACGATCATGAGCTAGACAGCTTTTTCAAATCACTCGTGACGATATTTACGATAATCCAGGTAATGGAAATTCACCACCATCAATTTATTGTGTTTTTAAAATCCTATATCGTGCCATTCCTTCTATACAGACATGATATCTCAACATCCCCTCATACACACAACAATAATCCTCATCACTGCTTTTGACATTTATGCTGACAGATATATGAGCGAGTCTATAAAAAGCCCGGCACACAAGCTTCACTTTTAACGCCGGCTGCCGGCTAAACAGCTGACTGCTCACCTCCGTCTGGACGGCTGTGTGTTTGATGTGAACCACAGCGAGGTAGCATTTAGGGGAGAGGAGAGAGCAGCGTGATGCTGTAAATGTTTTCTGTTGGTCGGCGTGAGTCATAAAGACGAGCAGCCAACTTACTGCATGGCTCACGACCTAAATCACACGCACTGGCTGCTCTGAGCTGGATTTAAATGTCAAACCAAGGCCGTGTTGTCACAATGATATGCATGTAAACCCTCCAAGACAGAGATGCAGGTGTGTTATTATTATCATTACAGAATCACAGTGTCTTATCTTATGTATGGTGACGTAGTTCTGAGTGCAACATTGGGAAGGATTTCATTTCTCTAGCTCTGATTGATTAATGGATGCCGTGATATTATTGGTTGGTACTAGATGATGTAAGCGTGCATCGTGTTTTGTTTTCCAGGAAGAAAATTAGTTGGAAGATTTGGATTAGTTTGGTCGTTTATTGTTAAATCTGTTAACAATTGATTGGTTTAAAAGGCCTTTTTAATTTCAGCTTGAGAGCGGTACTTGATATGGCATGTAATGTGTTATTATTATTTATTTATTTTTTTTTTTTACTGTTAATCCAAATGAAAGGCAGATGATCACATATACAGTTGGTGTTCTCTGTAATTTGACCAATTGTTTTTTTTTCTCCACTCCATAATTAGAAGCTCCTTCATGTTTCTCACCCGTTTCTGCTTCACTTTCTATCACTGGAAGCATTTTCGGAGCTTGTTTACTGGGACATGTGGTGAGCAGTGTCTTATTTTGGAAACAACAATGGATGAGAACATAAAAACAAGAGTTTCACCCCATCTACTCCCTTTTTGAAGAAATTCTTTTGGTGAAAATCAAACAAATCATTTCTACAATAAGAGGTTTTAATGAAGTTAATTTGGTTGTTTTCGTTCCTTAAATCTTAAATTTGAATCGCCTTTTTTACCGGTACTTGTTATTGTAAGAAAGATGTCTTTGTTTTAGATAAGCTTATAATGAAAATCATTTTTTAAAATCATCTCTATCATGACAATAGAATCTTTAAATATAACGTTCTATCTAATCCCTGATGTGAAGTCGTTAATGTCGGAGTGAGGGGTTTAATCTGAGACTGAAAAGTTACAACACTGCAAACAGAGACGAGCTTTTTCCCTGACGCGGCAGAAAATGTGTCCTGCTGCTCTGCTGGATCAATGTCAAACACACACCCACACACACTCCGACTTTGTTGATGTTTGAGTCAAATAGTTTTGGGTTGAGTCACAGCTCGTCTCCCCCTCTCTCTCTCTCTCTCCGATTCAGTTTTTGTTGCCAGCAGCTGTCTGTTTAAAGCCGTTGTCCACACAGACAGATGCAGCTTCTTTAGCCGTGAACTAAATCTACAGATGTTTTCACATCGCTGACCCCTCTTCCTTCCAGTGAAGGAAAACTTGACTTTCAGCAGTTTTAAAGATTGTTTTTGGACGCTCGCTGCTCTGTCCCCCTGTTGCAATGTGGACCTTTTCCTTTCCATGGGTTTTGGCTTTCCAGCAGCAGTAAACAGGCCTTGTAATAGCAAGACCATTCTTATATTTTTGGGGCGCCAGAATAGCTCCGTGAGGTTTGAGCCTTATGTGCCGTGTAATTAAACTGGAACTTAATTTAAACCAAACAGTGATTAGATTTTACAAGCCAGCAAACACAGACAGCGCCGCAGCTCCTACACGCCACATACATGAGGTATTCTTAGACATATTTATGTGTTTGTCTTCGTGGGTTAGTGCAGGCAGAGAATAGGAGGAAAGTACAGCCATTTAACAATATGAAGAGGCCACGCTAAAGCTCAAGCCCCTGAGGTCATAGTTTTGGGGGGCAAGTGTTGCCCACAGGTTTGTTTTTGGACCCGGACCCTCATGTGGGGTCAGGAGCAGGGAGCTGATGAGAATGCAGACTTCTGAAAACCTGTTTTTCATGATGTCAGTCATTAGCCCTGACATGAACCAGGAGAAGCTTTCAGTCACTCTCTTCACTCCGTCGCGGTTCGGCGTCATAATTGGTAAAATGTGACGTATACGACGTCTAGCTTCAGCCTAGCGTCTAGCTTTGTCCCTGGCCAGGCTTTAAAATACAATAAAACAATACAATAAATACAGTTAAACACCTGATAGAGATGCTGAGGTGTTTAAATGTTGAGAACATTCAAATACATCGAATAGCACTGACACTGTTTTCTAGTCCATATAGTGGGTGGATGTTGACATGTGGAGGTGAATCAGGGTAAGTGAAACAGCAAGGAGAGAGGAGAGGAAAGTTAAAAGCTTGCATATGATTAGGGGGGAGAGTATGGAGGGCAAAACGAGAGGACAGAGTGGACGTGAGGTCAAGGGTCATCAGCATGTAACAGTGATACGGAGACACATGCAGCCGGAGGGCAGCCAGGCTGCCTGTCTGTCCCGTCTGCTGTCTCACAGTCTCCTGTTATCACCGGTCCACCTCCCGTCGTCCTCGGCAACAGGCTGCTGATCATCTTGATCAAAAACATCACACTGATCGAGACCATTTTAAATGCCGTCGTTACTCTCATCAAACAGATGTTGCTGCCGGCATCGGCCGCACTGGAAACAATTAGTCACTTAATGGATCAGTCACTTTTTAAATTTAATCTTCCTCAATTAATCATGTATAAGTTAAAAAAATGTAAAAACCGCTACCTGATTCCAGCGTCTCCGATATTAGCTGCTTTAACTGTGAATTATCATGGATTTTTATCATGGATCGCAATAAGTGGATTGTGACATATTTTCATTTTTTGGCGGAAATATCGCCACCAGTGAAAAAATGTCTAGCTGCTGTCATGAAACGCAGGTGAAAAATACATCCTACAGGATACAAAAATACATTTATTTAACTGTTTGGCTTAATTTATGCAGGGAGACCTTATTTCTTGTGAAATCACAATGAAAATATGGTATAATAATATAAGGTTTAGTGCCATTTTAAGAGATTCAAGCATATGTTGATCAGGTGCTTGAACGCTTCAGATCTGATCAAGAATTGATTAGCAGGAATCTTCTCTGTACTCCTGCTGGACTATGAGAAGTTATATGTTGCATCTTGCATCACATTTTGCTTTGTTCTGCAGTTCTAGTGCATCTTTATTACGGACTCTTCTGTGTTTAGTTTGCATCCCTGCAGTGAAACCCAGGGACGAGGAAGACTCTGTCGAACGGCTTAATCTGTCCCCTGTGTGTGTGTTGGTGTGTGTGTGTCTGTGTGTGTGTGTGTGGTGCTAATACCTTGTAAACAACTGGAGGCCTTCTATTGAGGTCTGCAATTAAACAGACGATGGCTGCAGCAGTCGAGTTGGGAGGGATCTTCTCCGTAGTTAGATCGTCCAATCGACACGCTAATAGATAGCCAATACCTGATGTGATCTCTGGGGTGGGGGAGAGAGATAGGGTGGGCTTGGTGCTGGGATCACGACCTGTCCATTTCATTAGTAGCAGTAGTAATGATAGTAATGATGCTGTGCTGTGGGAGAGTGTTTTCTTCTTTCATGTTGCTTTGCTGCTGTGAAACAAATGGCAGGGAAAAACCTTGATATTCATAAATTGCATCCACATTTTGGCGAATTCCAAGATATTCCACATTTCACAGCTGATTCCATTTTCATTCTGCATCATGGAAATGGAAGAAGACTTTTTGCACCACGCTGCAGTGTTTCAGATTTTCCACTTTGACTTCACGGCAGCGTGTTGGTGGTGATTTATTTCCAAACTGTATGCAAACCAATGAAACGCGCTGTGGCCGACCTGCTGTCGGCTGCCTACATTGTCACTCAGCTCCGTGTTTCTATAAATGCCGTTCAACGGGTGTTTGGCTGCAGCAGGTGAGGAAACGTGTGCCCGGAAACGTTTCTGTACATTAATAAATCATTCAGTTTTTGCACACCTGTCATTGATGATTTAGAAGCCGGTTCCCTGCCGTCGTTATCAACTGCATTCACCAAACATGCCCTCCAGCATTTTAAATGTGAGACCGGACGCTGTGTGAGATATCTGGAGGCTGATTGACAACTCCGACATCACAACTCCTGTTTTCTGAGTCTGCTGGTGTCACAGGGATCAGACGCTCTACTGATTAGCTGCTCTGCTAACTGCCTGCTGTGTGGGATTGACTTTCATTTCTGGCTACTGCAGAATTAATTGGCTGTATTTCAGGATTCTATTGTACAGGTTGATGCTACCTGCTTCCAAGGCATGGAAAAGTGTGTCTGTGTACCATTAACAGTGTTGTCACTGGGTTCATTTACCGGCTAGACTCCACTCTCCCCCGGGGGTCTGAACCGGCAGAGTGCCACAATTATCAGCCCTACACACACACACACACACACATTCATATGGCACTAACTTATTCATTAGCCGGCAAAAGCAGAATTTCCCCACTGGGTTTAACTTCTCAGCTGCCAAAAGATATATAAATACATATATATTTATATTTGTTTACATTATCTCAGTGCAGACTGGTGACCTGCCAACCGCACTAGTCAAGCTGAGGAGAGTTGTTCTGATAGAATAGAATAGAAAGCCTTTATTTGCTCAATACGTCCACTTATTATACACAGTTTTGCACTAAAACCCCCATAAAAAGTCATTTTACAACACCATCGTTTGAATTTGTTCCCATACATACATCAATATATAAACACTTATACGTTATATGTGGAATATTATGGACTGACACGAATGCAGGGACAGAAGGAGAATATTTAACCCTTCTTTTGTTTCCTTAAGATGTGGTTCGAAGCCTGAATCGGGCAGCAGCCGTTTAAATATGTGGCGTCTGTGTGTGTGAATAGATATATGACCTTGTCTCTCATAGAACAGTGTGAATTATTGATAAGAGAGAGACTGTGGGAGAGAATAACAGAGGAGGGGAATACTGATGTCTGCTCGCCGTTAGCTCACTGTGTGTTTGAGGCGTTGGGCTCTGAACACTCGACCAGATGTTGTTCTGTATGCACATCCAAGCTTCACATTACACTCCCTCATTGTTCTACATGCCTGGCATCCACACACAGTGTTTTTTTTTTTCTTTTCTGGTGGAATGGTGGTGGGTCACACCTAATGCAGTGCTGAGTGCAGTTTGTGAGGAATCGGCTCATTCTAACGGGATTGAAAAGGATGTCAGGATGCTACAAACCTCATTAAACAAACACTGTAGAAGAAGTTACTGTATGAAACCCTGCAGTCCTGGATGAACGTGTCTGTCACGGCTTGTTGCGGCTCGTCTCTGCCTGGATTCAGTCTCCGTGGTGCCTGAAGGCCTGTGAACCACTCCTGGTGGGAGGCGCTCGCTCCGCTGCAGCCGGAGGAAACACGACGGCATGCGGATCACTTTACAGCCGACGTCATCAGAAAACAAAAAAAAAAAAGTGCTCGTGTCGTTTTGTCCCAGCCCTCCAGACGAGTTAAACGTTGAATTAAAACTCTTAGCAGCATCTGAATGTGGAGACGGGATCATGGACGTTGGAGCGACCTGTGTTTCAGTTTAATGAGTGACCGTGTTAACTGGTGACGTTCAGCTCGTAGCTATTTAAGTGAATGATTGACGTAGATGATAAACACAGATGTATTTTAGATGCTTTTAACAAGATAACCCACATGTTGGTGTAGGAATTTGAAGCAGATTTTATTAATATTGTGAATCACAATAATTCTGGTCAGGATAATCGTCCATCTACCTGGACTCCAGCTCGGGATCTCTGTACTTCCTGTCTGCATGTCTACTATTACTATCAAAATAAAAGCTGTCATAGACTATTTCTCCTGGCAGTTTTCTGGCGAGGCATGGGACAATATCAACATTTCATGTCACCATTATCCTAAAATAATCCAGATTTACGATAATGTCCCGATATTGACATTGTAGCTGCTCCATCAACCCTTAAATCACGTCATCTAGACGTAAACACAGCCGTGACCTTGTTGTTTGGTCTGGTCTCTGTACTGATGTGAGCTTCTATCGTAGAGCTCTGGGGAACCACAGACCGCTTTAATAGATTTCCATCTATGATTCAACGGCGACAGGAGGAGAATCTTAAACGCCGATTGGCTATCCGCGTCTCGTCATTCACGCCACCCGGCCCACGGCTCTTCACATTGTTCCACTGACTTTGTATGCGATCTGTGCTCCGGTGTGAACACACCTTGAGAAGTACTTGGCGTACAAAGACAGTGTGATGTGTGTTTGACAGCAGTAATAACAGAGTAGTGTCCGAACAAAAACCTCCTCCTGCAAAGGTGAAGACATGGGGAGAAGACGGGGAAGAGATGAAAGTGTGGAGGAACAGACAATCCAATTTTCCCAAGTGCCTCCAGTCATTTGTCTCGTGCTATGAAACAAGAGACGTGTGTGTGTGTGTGTGTGTGTCCTGAGCCAGTTCATTCACGGTAATTAACGTCACTAGAATAACAGCCTCTGGAAACAAGTTGTTCGACTCGCCCGGCTTGTGGAAGCTTCTCCTGGGTGTGTGTGTGTGTACGTGTGTGTGTGTGGAGTCAGATTTCAGACAGGTAACACTGGAATCCTTCCTCACCCTGAACGCACCACGGGAGCAGGGACAGGAGAGAGTGATCGCCTGTCACCTCTACAGTACACACTCTTTTTTTTTGTTTTATTCCACAGACGTGTACAACAGGAGTTTTTTTAAACTTAGTTGATCAATCCAAAGCCCCGTCTGGTTGCTGTTGCTAGGTTGGGCAAGCTTGACTAATAAGAAACATGCTGATGCCAGTTCTGTTTATCTGGGTGTGTATTAGATTTCTGGGCGTCAGCTTATATAGCTTCTAGATGTTCACATGTATGTGTATACAGTATGTGATGAAAAAAAACAACAACACTCACAATAAGTTGATCGCACATCTATCCGAGTGCAACAGGGAAAGCGTAAAAGACTGATGGTTTTGCTTGCTCAAATGCTATTGGAGCACATTGTGAAAAAGGGGGCGGGGCTTAGGAAGGGTCAAGGATCTCAGTCCAACCAGAGAGGAAAATAACGGGTGGGAAGGGAAACCCAGGAATCTGCAGGAATCTTTGCAGCCTTTTGAAGCACAGCGTTGGCAAGAAGGCAAGAATGCCACGGCACCATCCTCCAACCCAACATGTAGTGTTCGATAGAGATGTTTACTGAAGGATGTGGCCATATTCTTTTTTTTTTTAGAAAACACTGCACATTGTGTACAAGGAGAAAAAAACGTGTTTTGAAGACGCTGCAACCGCCAATTATCGTGATAGCTTCATGTGATTATAGTCGTAGTAGAAACGATTAAAGCATTTAATCATTTTAATAAAGGTGTGAGCTGTCAAGGACAGTGATGACGTGTGTGTGTGTGTGTGTGTGTGTGTGTGTGTGTGTGTGCTGGTGGAGGTGTGACGCGGTTTATATGCAGTGAAGGAGGAAACTAAGGTCACCAACTGCCCTTCCCCCCCTCACCATCCCCCCCTGTACCAGGCTGTTCCTCTGTAATAGCCTGAGATGTCAGAGACCATTTGTCTTGTGCAACACACACACACACACACACACACACACACACACACACACACACACACACTCTCTCGCTCTCGCTCTTGTAGCTCTCCAAACCCAGTGCAGACCTACTTTTGCATGCTCGCACAAATAGAGGTCTTCTTTGTTCACGACGTCAACCCAGAGCTCTGTGTGTGTGTGTGTGTGTGTGTGTGTGTGTGTGTGTGTGTGTGTGTGTGTGTGTGTGTGTGTGTGTGTGTGTGTGTGTGTGTGTGTGTGTGTGTGTGTGTGTGTGTGTGTGTAAAATTGCTGCCCAGAGGCCTCCCCTCTGTCCTTAGAGCTTTCTCTTTTACGAACACACACACAGGCACATTTCTTCTCTCCCCCTCTTTCACTCTTTCCGACACACACACACACACACACACACACACACACACACACACACACACACACACACACAGAGTCTCAGGGAAGTCACATGAATCAGTAGTAGGACCCATGTTGTCTTGTTGACCTCAAGTGGTAATCTCCCGAGCCTGTGTGTGTGTGTGTGTGTGTGTGTGTGTGTGTGTGTGTGTGTGTGTGTGTGTTTATCCGTCCCTGTGATGTGCATGTCAAGGCTTTTTATCACTTGCACCCAGCGACCCCATTATGACAACCAATCTGCGCTGCCCGACCTGTAAGAATACGCATTAATCAACGAGCCGAGTCATGCAACCGGCAACCCGCCAACTTTCTGAGTTAGAGCAACTCACTCTCAGGACTGGGATTAACATACTTGAGTGACACAACTCTGTGTTTAAATCTTCTGACTTACTATTTACACCACTATAATCACACAACTGTCTGATAGCAGCTGAAGTTTGGCCTCCAGACACGTTATTATGCAGCATACACAACAAGTGACCATAAAATGAGAGACGTGAACACAACAGGATGGATATTAATGTGGGAATTAACTTCCAGGTGTGTGTGTGTGTGTGGCTCTCACACACTTCCATCGCTCTACTCTTCGATAACCTTTCACGTGTCGTCCATCTTAAACGTCCCCACGTTGATGTCATGTCATGTCCAGATACTTCAGAGAAGCCGTGGCGGAGGTCGGTTATATATATAATAAAAAAGGTCGATATATAAATCATTTTAAAAGCTGGAATGTGAATTAAATGTCATGCGTTTGGTGTCGTCCACATTAAATAAATCCACAGGGAACAATCTCCTGTAGACGAGTCAGAAGAAACACATCAGCGTCTGAGTAATAAATCCAGTTAAGTCATGTCTGAGATCCTCACTCTCAGCTCACACACATCTATAGATGTAGATCCACCGATCACGTGCACAAACATCACCAGCATTTGAAATATCTGCACTTCTGTGCGGTTCCAATATGATGTTCAAACATGGACATAAACCCTTGTGTCATCATGTCAGTAGTTAATCATCTTTATATCGAATGTTCTCCGATATAAAGGAATTTAAAAGCATCTCATTAAGTGTAACATATGAATAAGGAAGTTGCTTTCTGTCCAGCTGCTGCTGGTTGTGGTTTAAACTCAGCTCTGTTGGAAGTAAAGAGGATGCTTGTTCATACAAGAGGCAGAGTGACTGATGGATGTTTATAATATGATGAGCTACTGATAAGCTTGCATTCATAAACTTATCGGCTTAGGTCACTGCTTTCTGCCCGGGCTTATTTGACAGTGATTGTTATGGTTGATCATGTTGTAGGGATCGGCATGCATTTACATTATCGGGTTTTTACACACAATCATGGTAGAGAAGTGATTTAAAAAAATAATTCTTTCTTAACACAATGCAAAGTCATTCCAGAATGTTTTAGCACAATAATTCAAGAGATTTATGCATATTTTGATGATTATTAACTATGCTGTGAGTATAAATGTTGAGCAAAGTGAGCTTCTTGGCTCATTGCTCCTATGAAGTGTAATCTCACGTCTGACAGCCTGCATGCAAAACACACATTGATGGGTTTGGCAACGGTTGCTGTGTTAGAAACGTCCGGCGGCAACATCTCAGTAGGTGTTCTGCACAGAGTCGCCCGTCCCGTCTCGTTCTTCCTGTGCAGGACGGATTGAATGCTAACACACACACACACACACACACACACAGACACACACACACAGACACACACAGGCGTGCGGGCTGGAGAAGGCAGGAGGGATTTTCCCATACTGCCTCTGCAGCAGCTGCCCTAGATTCCACAGAACGATTGTCTCGATGCAACTCTGCTATTATTAGAGCTGTATTATCAGGAGAGGTGGAGCGAGAGGGGAGGGAGAAAAAAAATAAAGCATAGCTTGTTTTTCTTTCACTTTCTGCTGAATATTCAACACTTATGTGTTGTCCACAATATCCCACAGACCCTTTTACAGCCAGCTTGATGCTTGTAATGTCTCGCTGGTGTAACGTTGCAAAACAAATACCTCATATTGGGTGTTTTCACTCACTAATAGCACACATCTGGAAAGTCTGTTTGTTCAGGTCAGGTTTCTTAGACAAGCCTGTTGCAGTTTGTCGTACTCCCTTTGTTCATTTGATGCTCATCACAGGTTCCCAGAGTGTGTGTTTTTGCACTAAACACTAACGTTAAGTGGTGTTAGATAGCTGGCATCATCCGCTAGATAACGCTCATGTTTCCTCAGAGTGTGGTCAAGTAGTCAAGTGAGCCTCTGTTTGGGTAGATTTAGATCTTCAGTTTATAAAAAACACACACAACGTCTGGGACTGAAAGCCACAAACATGGGGAGGGAAGTCAGATAAAACTACAGCGTTTCCACTCTGTCGGTCTGCGTAATCTATTAATTTACTGATATAATTCAGTTATTTACCACATAAAATATCTGTCTTATTTGTGAGTCCAGTATGTAAGCTTATTTGATGAATATCAGGGTCATATTTTCATCATCCTCCCATGCTTAATATAGACCATAACAAAATGTGGAAACACATTAGAGATGAAACTCGGCCTGAAATCAGTGGTTCAGAAGGAATCTTTTTTTTGTGTTACATCTACACCACAGTGCTATTTTGGGATCCCTCCCTCCCTCTCTCCTGGGCCCACACATCCTTCGTATGGAGGAGATGAAGGAGGAATAAAGGAGCAGGGAAGCTGGGTCACATCACTCTGCTCAAGGCTGTTTACTTTGCCTCTCTCTCTTCCTCGCTCTCCATATTGTTCTGTTTATCTCTTTTTTCTGTCTGCCAGGTTTCTTTTTCCTCCCTACTTTTCTCCCCCTTTGCTCATTTCCACATATCCATTTCTCAAATCTCCTTACTTTGTGTCGTCGTCGTCGTCGTCGTCGTTGTCGTCTGGTTCCCATGTGGGTTTGACAGCGAGAGAGAGATGACCTTGTCGAGGAGGGGATGTCTCTTCATGCTGTCATTGGCTATTACTTCAGCTCATGTGCTCTCTTATTCCATCTCTCCCCTTCACATTACTTCCACCCGGGTGGACCTCCACAACGGAGCCTCTCTTGTCTCCTCCGTGTCTGTGGTGTCGGAGCGTTAACCCGGTTAGACTTCCATCGTTATTCCGGAGTCTTGTTTCACGGCATCGAGGGCGTTTTTATTCTGGTGATATCACGGAAACATGAGGGATCTTTTCCTGAACTCTGTCTGTGGACTAGGCCTCGGCCAGTCTACGATGTGTATCTGTGACGGTATAAAAGCACAGAAAACACAGAGTGTCATAACGCTGCACTGCAGCACTCGCAGCTGAAACGTTGCCGCCGAGCAGCGGAGCGAGGATTGAAGACATTTCAAATGAGAATCGATGCATCATCTGTTCATCTGCCTTTAGTGAGGTCGCAGATCACACGATTCAGAACAAATATCAGCTGATCATAAGTCTTTATTTTAAGGACGTTTTTGATGATTATTGGGATCATTTGGTGAAGTGTTTTGGCCAGGATACTCGTGACTTCTGGTATCTTCTGGGCTTGATGTCTGAGAAACATTCCCTGGGTGCTTTACGGTGTTTTCTGTGCAACCTGGAAACACATCAGTGTTGTAATTTGCATTCTAACGATGTGCTGGATTGCGCGGGAGCAGAGCTGAAGAGCCGATGTTTCACTTAAAGTGTAAACCCTGGAAGCAGTTGAAGTGTCAGAAGTGAGTTCAAGGTTACATGAAGTGTCTTGAGTGAGAAGGAGTTGAAAACACCCGAGCTGTCATTTACAGAACAGCTGAAATGTGAGTCTGGTTTCTGTGTGAAGGTCTCGGTGTGCGAGTAAACAAACGGTGTGTCACCATGCCAGACATTTGCATATAGTGTGGGTTTTGTTTTTGTGGATTTGGTCGGTTTCTCGCCCCCAAAACTACATTTTACATTTCTCTGCAGTTTTTTTTTCTCCAGACGATAGGGGCGGGATTCAACCTCGGTGCTCTAACCGGAGTATGGATGTGGATCTAGTCCTGCTAGATACGGGGGTGCTAGTCCATTCAAACAAGGAAATCTTCAAAAAATCAATCCTGAAACGGACAATGAAGCAGCTCAACATCTTCAACACATCCTCCCCTGCATCGCTTCACCATCCCTCATCCTCTCATCCTCTCCGTCTCTCTTTGTCCTCATTTGTCTGCATGTCTTCTCGTTGACCAATAGCCCTGCCATTCTCCCTTGTAGCAATTTCAGCAGTAATGAAACCTCTCTCTCTTTCTTACACACACACACACACACACACACACACACACACACACACTCCCAGTCTTGTATTAGGAGGGAACACCACAGCAGCTTGAATTCCTCTTTTGCATGATGAGATTTTTCTTTCTTGCCTTTTGGTAATTGCTAAGAGGAGCCAGCCAGCGTCCCAGCGAGTCCGAAGCTGCTTCAGATATTTATGCACCTCTGGGGGGGGACCGTCTCTCTCTGTCAAAGTCTGTGTCTCTCTCCCTCTCTCTCTCTCTGCTCTGCTGATTGATATTCTGTAGCAGTAGAAAGAGGCAGCAGCAGCAGCATCATTTGGTCCGTTGTCAGGGAATGGGAGCCTTGGTTACGGCGTTGTCAACCTGGTTGCCGTTGTGGTCCGCTAGTCACTCAGTTTCCAAGCAGCTGGACTCTCCTCTTCTCTCCGTTCATCTCATCCTCCTCTTCTCTCCGTTCATCTCATCCTCCTCTTCTCTCCGTTCATCTCATCCTCCTCTTCTCTGCCCTCGTCCCTTAGTTGTTTTTGACACATTCGTCTCCATCTCTGTGCACCGAAGACTCATCTCCCTTCCCTCTTTGTTCTCCATATCACGTTCCTCCCATCTCTCTGCTTTCCTTCCCTTCGTATCCTTTTCATCCTCCTCTTCATCGTCTCTTCTCTGTCGTGCTTAATTTTCTGTCACCGGTTATGCTTTCCCTCTTCATCATTTTCAATCTTCCTCTCCTTTGTCTGTTTCCTCCCCCGTGCTATCGAATCCATCTCTTTTCATCATCTCCTTCCTCTATTTTTATTGCTCTTTCATCCGTCGCACAAGTATCATTTATGCTTTCCTACCTTCTTCTTTTTTTTTAAATAAGAATGATCAAATGTCTTCTAATAATCAGCAGCGGTGTCTCCTTTTGTCTTGTATTTTCTTGCCCTCTTGTGTCGGTTTACAACCTGCACACACACCACTGTCCTTCCCTTAAAGTCGCTTGCTTTTTCATTTTTAATCAAGTCGTTCCGTTTTTTTTGCCCCGTTCCTCCTTTTTTTTTAATTAGACGTTCTCATCCCTTGCAGCTTCTTCTTTATTTATCTTTTGTTACACAATGAGTTCTTTGTTTTGTTGTCTTCAGCCATCCTCCTCTCAGGACCTGCAGCTCTCTTGACAGATTCACATGACTCGCTGCTGTCTTTATCGCCATCCTTTGTGTCGTTTCCTAAATATAACACTGACGGCTCGGTGCAGACCTCATACGCCACTCAGGCAACCCCTTGCTTATTTAAAGTGCCCTATCCATCAGGGCTTGTTGATGCGATACCATTGGCTGTAGGGCTGTCCTCTCTTGTCCTCACTTTCTCCCATATACTGTAAAGTATTCCCGTCCGTTATTAGAATAACACTTTGTAAACAGTGATGACGTACAAGTGTACTCACGCTGTGGAATCGCTTGTCGAGCTACGTAAAACCATTAATCACCAACATGCTGAATGTAACCTAAACAAATAGCGAGTGATTCAATATTTCGTGTCCACATACGTGAATTTTCTGTTCAGAGCATGAGGTCACTTCGAACGTCAAACACCAGGACGTGGACTTTTGGCCTTATTGACTTTAGAAAAGGACTTAAAAACACTCCTCTGGTAGTCAACACATTCAATAGCTTGCAGGCAGAGACGCCGCCGGTGTTTAGTTTTAATGGGTGACCGTGTTAACTGGTGACTCTGAGCCAAATGTGTGGGTGGTGGTTGCTCGTATTGACGGCAGCTGTTTAACACACAAACAGAACATTTAGTCAAATAGTAAGGTAAGTCTTTATAGATACACACACGCATATATATATTTATTTATGCATATACATAAATATATGTTTATATATTTATAAATAATTATATATATACATACACTAGTTGTATTGATGCATGCAGACTAAATATTATGGTGTAGCCAGATGTTTGTTCTAACTTCAAAGCTTCCATGACAGCATTCCAAGCACTCATCAACACTATGCCAGTCATTATCATTAATGAGGGCCGTAATTAATTTAATGACATTCAGACTAATGTGGCTTGTTTGTGGTGACGTCGGCTGTGACGCAACATTTCCTCCAGCAGGAGTAGAAGGCTCGGGTTCAAATACCTCTAATTCTGTGTGTGTGTGTGTGTGTGTGTGTGTGTGTGTGTGTGTGGAAGGCAGAAAGGTTGGGGGAGGTAAAGGGATAGAGGAGTCCCTTGTAGCCGGGCTAGTCTACATGTTTTCTGTGCAGTCAGGCTCAGTAAATCAGATTAGAGTTACACTTACTGTGTGTGTGTGTGTGTGTGTGTGTGTGTGTGTGTGTGTGTGTGTGTGTGTGTGTGTGAGACTTACAGCAGGACAAGCCTGCAGAGATAGAGAGTGAGAGGGTTATATCGCTGATTGAACATCTTATTAAATCATCATAAAGGGCCACAACGGCTTCATTGCTGCATAATAAAAGTATTGTGACCTGATTGACTAATACTTGCAACCAATATTTAACTTCATCACAGATAAGGCACATATTTATTTAGTGAATAAATAAGAAGATCATGAATCATAAAGTCTCTCTGCATAAATAATGATGACCCCGATAACGGAAAAAATTAGTGTTTTTTTAATTAAAAAATCCCATATCGACCCATTCCTGTGAGTAAAATAAGAGAAAGGAATACATCAGGGAGGTGGGCTGCAAACACACATTTAATATCAGTGGAAGTCGTCACAGACCCTGTCCTCATCTCCTCTGGATTCTCTATCGGTATGTGTGTTTTTCTCCGGCGCTCTGTTTCGCTGCTCTGTCTGCATTGGTCGTTTGCTTTCATGCCTCGTGCTCATTGGCTGCCGGCGGCCTCCCGTGCAGCCAGCCAGAAAGCTTCTCTGCAGCGGTTAGTGATGGGCAGATTACGCGCCGCTGCACCGCTAAACACACGTTCACATACATACCCATCTAAACGGTCGTGTACTGTATATCACGGAGACAATGACACTGTGAACGGACCCTGTCCGTCTCTGGCCTCCACTCAGCTGTTCTTCACTTCACACTGGAGGTTTCCAAAGTACAAACCTGTAAGAGTGAGCGGCTGTCTTACTTCATGGGAATTGTAATGTACAGAAATGGAAGAGCTGAATAGAGGTGGTAAATATGCGGATGGCTTCTTTAGGCATCGTTTCACCGGTTGTCATAGGTTTGGACTTTCTGAAATGGGCATATTATTATTGTTGAAGTGTATATACATATTTAGATTATTTTCTTTTTCTTTTTAATGTAATACAGGCCAAATACACAAACACAACAATATGAGGACATTAAATATAACCGCAAAAAGAAAGACACAATCCACTGAAATAAACAGTAAGAGCGTATTTACTGTTGTTTTTTTGAGTCTCATTTCATGTTTTACAATGAGGCAGACACCTCTGGCTCTGAAAAGTGAAGCCAATGCTGAAGTGTCTTAAACTTGCATTCTCTATACTGGCCATCAGGGGGCGACTCGTCAATGAGAAAATGACCCTACTTCTCTCTTGATTAATTTAAACGAGAAAGGTGGTCTGCTTCGTTCCTCCAGGTCCAGGTCTTGGCCTTACAGCGAGATCTAACATCGCTAACATTGCTAACATAGCTAACATCGCTAACATTGCTAACATAGCTAACATCGCTAACATTGCTAACATCGCTGATATCGGATGCTCTACAGTGTTTTCAGCCTGGCACCTGCATCTCCTTTGTTCTCTCTCCGTCTTATTTCTCCTCCTCGCCGCGGTTCACAGAAGCCCACTGATTCAGAGCCCGTATGCGTGTCCACGGCCAACGCTCGCTGCTGCCTCCCGTTACTATAGCAACAGAGCCCCCCCCCCCCCATTCCTATGGTGTGTCATATTATAGTCTAGTGCGCCGTGTAGACCCACTACAGCGTCGTCGCCGTGTCAAGGTTATATCGCTGAGATTCATCTGGTCTTCACTTCTCATTGCATCCTTAATCAGGCGAGCGTACTGTATGTGGTCGTAATCTATATGCAGATGAATCAATGACAACCGTCGCAGAATGCCATCACACACACCCCACACACACACACACACACACACACACACACACACACATGGATTCCTGCCACTTGCTGTGCATGTCTGTGGTGTTTTCTGTTCACGTATCAGAGATCCGAGGCACATAACTTTATGCATGGGGAGCTTCACAGGATCCAGACTTGTCACGCAGCTGCTGCTACTCCACGACACACACATGCACACACACACACTACACACACAGACACATGCACACACACAGAGCGAGGTGATTGACACAACAGGTTTACCAGGAATGTCTCACTCTCCCTGTCATCACTCCTCATGCAGCCTGACAGAGAGGCAGAGTGACATCAGCAGATTTTTTGATTTTTAATTTTACAGAGATAGACGAGGGTTGGCGGCTGTGTTATGGTCACATGATTCCTGCTTTTAACGAGAAGGAGGACTTGACGAAACACGCTATTTGGTGCAGAATGATTAAAATTCAGATGCTCACAGTACGGATTGTATGGAAGTCTATGAGAAAATGACCCATTCTGTGTTCATTTAGTAAATGATGGTCCATTTATATTAAGAATAATACATTTGATTTATAGGAACTCAGTTAAAACAATAAAATACAGTTAAAACAAGCAAAATACAAATAGCGTTTCCAGTCTTTAAAGTCAAATAGACCATAAAGCCTGGTTTTAAAGTATATTTCCTATAGTGGGGGTGTAAGGAGCTAGCTAGAGGCTACACTGCTACGTTTGTTTGTCTTGTGCTCTTTCCTT
This sequence comes from Chelidonichthys spinosus, assembly GCA_029853015.1. NCBI lineage: Eukaryota > Metazoa > Chordata > Actinopteri > Perciformes > Triglidae > Chelidonichthys > Chelidonichthys spinosus. The sequence goes on along the minus strand of CM056842.1, from coordinate 16,012,490 downwards.
CACACTCTATAAAAACTTATAACTCTCTGTCCTTACATGACCTGTGATTGGCTCATAACCGTTGGTGTCATATTGAGTTTTAATGGCCTGGGCATAACCTGAGCTGTGCATGCATGAGTGTCTGCATTTATGTGTTCCCGGTTTAATTGAGGCAGAAATGCTAGTGTAGATATCACACATACACACACACATGCAATAACAATAGTAAACATCATTGATTGTTGCAGGCTTGACGATGATGTGCATAAACACAGTTCAAAAACGCCGCCGGTATGAATTTCCACTGCTTTGGCGTTGATTTATATTTTTTAAAGAGACAGGTAAACATAGGATTTAAAAAGAAGTCTAAAAATACCAATTAGAATGCAAACAGCCTCCCCTCTGTTTAGTGTTCTGTCTTCTAGCGAGAGGGACTCCGTCGCATAATCAGCAGCTCCATTTGCATTTCTCCCCATCTCATTCCCCCTTTTCAAGCCCACACAACAGATCCTTGTTTACTCCGAAGTGACCAGCAGCGTCTGGCTGAAGCCCAAACCAAATAACTCCAGGATCCTGTTTGTTTGAGGACGTAACACGTAGGTTAAAATGACTGGAAGCACATCTGGTCCTTTTGAAAAAAGGTTTATTTATGAAATAATCAACAATGATTACAGACAGTCCACATATTGTATTTATTAGTGTTTCCACTCATTATTGTAATTACATGAACCGAAATGTTCACTGAAAGGAAATTAATCAACTATTATTGTAACTATTTTGAGCTTTTCTCTGTTTTCTATCATTAAGTTTGGTTCATTTAGGGCTCCAGTGTTCTTCAAGACCCTCGATTACTACAAAATAATCAACCTCCCCACTATAGATGACATTAACAAATTAAAAGTATAACATTCAGACTTTTTGACGGTTTACGCTGACTTCAGGATGCTCAGAATTATTTTTGGGGAAGATGGTGAAAAAAGTGAGTCTGGAGCCTTGAAACCAGGAACGTAATACGGCACTTAAATTAAAGATTATTGATAGAAAATGTAATATATGAATGTATATAATGTTATATAATGTAAGCAATACAATTAAGATGTATCTAAAAAGGAAACAAATGAGCTCTGTCTCCTGTAAAGCACCGTAGTGGTCGAAACAAAATAGAAAATCACAATAGAAATCCCTTTATCATAAGGCCAACTTTATATAAATCTGATCACTCGATTGATCGATGGACTAACTGTTTTCTGCGACCTTCAGTCCTGAACACCACCACCTGTATTCACAAACACACAACAAATACAGAGAGGATGTTATGGATCACTTAGTGAAAATAATTGGTAGTCGTGTGCCTAAATGACACTGAGTTAACGTGAATAATGAGGAATGTTAATGAGACGGAGAGCGGCGGAGGTGTGGTGGAATGAACTCCAGATGAAAGGATGGATGGAGGATGAGCGAGCATGTGAGAGGGTGAGATTAGATCTGCTGAGGGAGGAGAGAGGGGGGAGGGAGGGAGCAGTGTCCTGGAGTGACTGCTATTGATAAAACAGAAAAAATAAAGTGACACAGACGAGTGCAGACGGAGGTGCAGAGTGAGACGGAGGTAACAATCAACGCATGTGGACTGCAGTAACATGAAACAAAGGAGGACACGCCGAGGTAGCCGCCTCTGTGCCTGCTGGCAGGGAGCGATCACTCAGTCGACTGCAGCAGTGCATTATGGGAGAGAGGGGGGAGGGTGGGAGGCTGACTGAGGAGAGATGCACTCGTTGATCTCTCTGCCTATGGAGGGGGGAGGAGGGGTGAACGAGGGGATGAAGATCAGACAGAAGAGGGAGTGAATATGAAATGTAAGAGATGAAGGAAGATGGCTCACACACACACACACACACACACACACACACACACACACACACACACACACACACACACACACACGCTTGGACACTTGTCATACTTGCACAGGAATCCTGTTAGCTGATGTAAAGGAATTGTTGAATCATTCTGTTCAATTAAAACACCTCCTCTTCCTCCTTGATGTTCTTCTTTTCCTCCACCTTCATCCTCCTCCTCTTCTTCTTCTTCCTTAACGTTTTTCTCCATCTTCTTCCTCACTACTTCCTCTTCTTCTACCTCATCCTCTTGTTCCTTCCCTTCATCTTCCCCTCCTTCCTTGTATCCCTCCACCTCCTCCCTGGGTTCGGCCTGCGATGACGATGATAACGAACGCCGTCTCCCTCCGTGTGCTCCTGCAGGTTTACGTGGAGTTTGACGACGAGGAGTGGGAGAAGAGAGAGTGGGTGAAGGTCTATGAGGATTTCCAGCTGTTTCTACTGGAGCACCAGCTGGTCTGGGCCAAGAGGAAGGAGGGAGCAGCAGCAGCAGCAGGAGGAGCAGGTGGAGGAGGAGGAGGAGCGGGAGGACTGCTGCAGGGAACCAAGGCCAAACACATACAGTGGCCTGCCCTGGTAAGACCTTTGTTCTCTATTTGTAGGAGGTGGAACTTCCCTTCCAGCCTCAGGATCCTCACTGGATGTTTCATGTGTCTGTCCTTGTGGTGATGCATTTGTCTGAGCGGTGGCCCTGCTGTGCTAACCAGCTGTCTGTGTTCGGGATGTCTGCTGAGCTTCTCAAGGACGACCTTTGCTGTGAAGGACGTTGTTTGAAATTTTTCAATCCTATTAATTGTTTTGTGATTTATTCCTCCGAGCATGTTTTCTTGTTTTTACCTTCGCTATGCTCTTCCACTAGTCCAATAGTGACTGGCATTTACACAGCCAAGGTAGCAGTGGTGGCCACGAGAATCAATATGAGGATGAAGGGCAACATTCTCGTCGTGGTCATGGACGATGAAACGAGTGGTTTAATTGCTTGGACTTCCCGCGTAGTCGCGTGCAGTCGAGCCAGACGGCAGCGATCGAGATAAGAACGAGCACAAAAACAAAACTTCATCTGCTATTTGTTTAAATGCAGCAAATAATGATCCGACACTGAGCAGACTGTCTAAAAAACACAACACACAAAGAACACCATGTGACTGTCTCGGTCAGCGCCGCATTCAGTTATGGGTCTAATTATACTTTTCAGATGTTGTGGAAAGACACGCACCTTGTGTGTGTGTGTGTGTGTGTGGTGAGTGTGTGTGTGTGTGTGTGTGTGTGTGTGTGTGTGTGTGTGTGTGTGTGTGTGTGTGTGTCATTATGGGTGAAAACACCAGCATTGTGAAGCTCTGACCTCACACAAACCCACCGGTGCTTTGGTGCGGTTCCAGCGTGGTTCCTGTGGTCTTTTTGTTGTCATCTGTATGTCACACTGTTCCTGATGCACACACACACACACACACACACACACGACTCCGTCGTCGACGTGTTATTTTTAAGTCTGTTGCAGCCAAAAGTGTTTGCTGATGGATTTTCAGTTGATAAATGTTTGACGCTGCGTCGTGCGCCTGACAGCGGCTGTTGTTTTGATTATGTAATAGCAGAGCACCATCTGGCACACGCACGGGAGATAAGAGTTCAAAGACTTCCAAACACACACACATTCATTTTCCTGGTTGTTTTTCTCCCTGTCTGGCTCCTCCTTTCCCACTCATTCGTCATATCGCTGCCTCTCTGCAGCTATTGTCGTAGCAACAGCATCAAAGTCTGGTTCAGACAGACAGAGTGGGAAATGCAGCCGTAAGCCTCCAGAAGCATCGGATCACTCTGATTTCTGCAAAGAACATGTTTAATTATGCATTCAATTCGAATGAACAACAATTAAATGATTAGATTAAAAGCAGTTAAGCATTGAAAATAACCTTCTGACAATCAGATCTTATATTGAGGATTTGTTTGTTCTGAGCCAATATTCATGCAATTTCAACTATGAGAAGTAAGATGTTAAAATAAAAAATGAGCCCACCGTTAATCAGCATGATTGACGAGTGAATTTTCAAATCCGTAATAACTCTTGTCTTCTCCGAGGATCTGTCACCCGGCCTCTCCCTCCTCGCTCTGCCTGCTCACCCTCACTCTGCTCCTCACTCCACCAGAGTGCACTTAACGATATGGATATGATTTACATAAGATAATAAAAGATAAGATAACAACGTTAAGCGGGACACGGTGCTGTGATACCGTCCCACCGAGCACGGACTCTTAAAGGGGAGACGCTGTCTGAATACGGGAGACGGCGCTATGAAACGGAGACGGTTTTTAATTAAATTAAATCTTGTATGAAAGTCGCTGATTATTATTGACACCTAGAGACGCAGATCGGTCCTCACACACAGACCAGCTGATTGCTTGTCTAGTTATTACGTCCTTACATAAGTCAAGCCATGTGTCACACACACACACACACACACACACACACACACACACACACTCTTTCTATGTGTCTTTCACAGATTATTCATTCATCTCTTTATGTTTTAATGAGCTCTGCAGACAGACAGATAGTGATTTTCTGCCTGGTTCTGGTTCCCCTTCTTCAACTCATAATGTAACTCATAACACTACTATTTAGGGATGGGACTATTTTATCGTGGATCGCGATAGAAAAAACAACGTGATTTTAAAAACAAAGGCCTCGAGGAATAATCCGAAACAACAGACCGACACAATGCTGCTAGTTTTATTTTTTTTACATTTTATTGAACCATTATTTTTTATTTCTCATTTACGATCTTCACTAAAAACAGATGCGTTCTTGCTGTGAGGCAATAAAAAAGTGTTTCTCCACAAACTGTAAGGTGGAGTGATGCCAGCACGTTTTCGCTGAGATAATATCGTGAATTGTTTTGTCCAATATGGTAATGTTCCATCCCATGCAACCTGATATACATGCATGTTATTAAAGTCATAGTTAATTGTTAATTAAAAGAGTATTCAGTTCACATATGAACGTCCTTTTAACGCTAAATAATCATCCATGTTTATCAGTCGGTAGTTTCAGCTCCACACGTGGTTTAGAAGGTCATGACCTCTCCTTTTTAAAGCTGATGTCAGACAGGAGTCATAGCGTGGCAGTTTATGCATCTCCAGCTGCTGTACATCCACTCAGCCCGCTGTGTAGTTTATACATCCTCCTCCTCCTCCTCTTCCTCCTCCTCCTCAGCAAACGAGCTGGGAGCAACAAAGACGCAGTAAAGCAGCCGGATCTCAGCGAGGGGAGACGCAGAGGAACGGATGGGCGAGTGCAATCAGTAGCCGGAGTTGTCTCTAGACCGATCGGGGATCTGTGGTCGTAATGAGAGCGGCAGTAAGAGTAATAATAGATCATGTGATGCTGGCGGTGGAGACAGCTGCAGCACTAGCTGGAGGTGGAGCAGCAGGAGGATGCAGTAATCTGATCACCACAATAAGACGTATTAGCAACTGGTTGTTACCCATCTGCCCTCCGTTTCTGAATGTAGTCACTGTCATGTCTGCAGTCTGGAACTACATTAAACCTCACAGCAATAATAAGGAATTATGATAATAACAATAATAATGGAATACATACGTGATAACACACAATAATACATCATTAAAGTTTAATTTGCTGTTAATAAGTGTCTCTACATGATTAATTCCTGAAATGTGGAAGTATTGCTACACTACAACACTCTGATAACGCCCACGTATCACATGGAGGTCACAAGCTTAGCGCTGCGTAGATCTATTTCTATTTCTGTTTTCATAGTAATGAACTGACTGTAATCGACTTCCTTAGCGTCTCTGTCAGTAAACTCAGTACTTACCCAGACAAATCCCCCCTGGACTAAGGGGAGAATACCACAGCGGTTATGAACCCCACATTAAACCATTTTGCTGTGATTTAATTTCAATAAACGGATAAAAAAAAAAGGATGCCCAAATAATAACAACATAATGAATCTAAGAAGTCTGAAGTCATGCTTTGTTAGGTCTGTCTGTAAGACGACAAGCAAACTACTTTCATAGTGCTTGTTTTCTGAATGGGGTCTGGTTGATGGTGCTAGGCTACGCTAACATTGTAGCTGCTCCATCAACACTCCAAATAAGGTCGTCTCTCCGTGGTCACTGGAATATTTCTGTCAATACCTCAAAGCTATTGATCACTGATTCCCAGCCCCACACACACACACACACACACACAACACACACACACACACACTGCATGTCTGACTGTCACTGCTCTGCTTTCCTTTCATATTGTTTTTGTTCACAAATGAGGAAGTGCTCGCCCCGCATTCACTTCACTTCACTGCAGAGAGTGTGTGTGTGTGTGTGTGTGTGTGTGTGTGTGTGTGTGTGTGTGTGTGTGTGTGTGTGTGTGTGTGTGTGTGTGTGTGTGTGTGGAGGAAATGAGTCTTGTGTGGGTTTCCTGTCTGCTGAAGGACTGATAAGGTGTTTAGTGAGGCAGGATTTTGCCGTCTCCTCTTTTTTTTTTTTTTTTTTTTTACTGTCTTCGCTCTTCATTTTCTTCTCTCACAATCTCATGTGGCAGCGATGTAAACGCTCCAACTTTAAAGTGTGGAAATGTGTCATTGTGAAATTGGTATGGGCTTTTATATTGTGTTCCTCCAAAGAAGAAGAAGAAGAAGAAGTTCCTGTGTTTCAGTGTGCCGTCTTCACACACTCGAAATGTCTTCCCGTATTCATTCACACTATTTTGACTATTCTTTAAAGTTTAAATAAATTTGTGATGTCGTATCTGTGATTAACTTGCGTGGTTTGTATCAGCCGCTCGTTCTTGAAATATAGTTTCAACAAGAAAAATGGTGGAAAGTAGATTTGAGACAGATTCTGTTATTTCTCAGTGATTCCTCGTGGAGATTTGACATTTTTTTCCTGCGGCGTTGTATTCCAAACCACTTGAATTGAATCATTATGGTGTTTTTAGCTGCAGGCCAGAATGTAAGCAGTGTTCACGTGCATTGCATCTTCCATTAGATCACATGATGCCAATTCCCACATGATCTAGTTAAAGGTCTGTCTGTGTTATATCACTGATTTAATCCTGTCCACTTTATGGATAAAACGCACTCTCAGCATCGTCGTTTAGGTTAAAATGACGGGTTTCTCTGTGATGTACAGAAATGTTGCCTGAATAGCAGCCTTTTTGCTGAACTCCTGCTGGTTCTGTGGCGTCGACATTTCTTATCTGATAACTGTCTGTTTGCTGCTGAGCAGGTAGAGAGAAGCAGGTTTTTTTTATTAACACAATGAGAGTGAGTGAACCAGAACAGTGAAGTTAACAGAGCAGACAGCTGGACAACGAGCTGAGACTCTGTGAAGCTCCGTAAAAAGCAGAGGGGAGCTGCAGATTGCGTGTATGTTGTTTTCACAGGTTTGAATCCAAATTTATTGCAAATTTGAACCAAGAAAACCAGCAAAACCAGCCTCAGATTCAAACGAATCACGAGGAGGAAGTTGGGCAAGTTGCACCATCATGTTTGTCAAGTTGAACCTGTGAAATCATATGTGGCCACATCCTGTATACAGTATATATATACACATCATTAAAATGGGGTTTGTTAGCAGCCTCTGTGGTCTGTGGCTCTCATCCACACAGGAGAACCACGTACTGGTCTCTGCAGGTTTCTCTGCTGCTTCAGGATCCACAACGACGAGAGAATGTAGTCTGCTTCTGAGTCTGGGTGTGACATGTGGTCTGTGATGACACATCTTCCTCCTACACACTCACAGCGTTGCACCTTTTTTAATGTGAGGACAGCTGCCCCCATGCAGGAAGTGATATAGCCTTCTGATGCAACATAGGTCTTTAATATATGTGGCGTAGTAGTAAATAACACCAACGCTGCTAAAGTGTTGAATACAGACGGGGAACCCTCTTTAATTCCCTGATATTACCTTCAAACTCAGCCTGCAGCTAATGAAGGTGACCGTGGCGTCCCCGACACAACAGCCTGATGTGACACTGATCAGTGCAGATCTCTCATGGCTCCCACGGGCCTGACTCATGACGTGACTGAAGCAGAATGCCAGCATGACACAACAGCACAGGAAATAATGAAGCAACGCCCTCACATGACTTCTTGGCTCATGTGTGTAACATCTACTAACACCAAAAACATGCACTCGACCATGAGTTGTAGTATTTATTTTTTCTTGGTTTAATAAGGGTCATATTGCTTTGGGATGCATGATCAGATTTAAATTGAGCAGAGAGGAAGAGAGGTTGACTCACTAGCGATGGGACGATATAGGATTTAATAATAACATTATATTGATTATCAGGATAAACCTAAATACTGTCTAGTTCACTATGATGCTAGACGGGAGATAAAAAGACCTCAATTAAAAAATACAGAACAAAATAATTCTGTTTTCATCATTCGTTGATGCAGAGAGATCCTAATTAAGATTGTTTTTCCCTCCAAAAAAGCTGTTTTCTTATCTGTGACACAATAAAAATGCTCGTTCCTTAATAAACGAATGATTCCAGTGACATCTTAAGCATGGACGTGATCACCTGTATCTACGCTTCCCGAGCCCCTTCTGTGTTCACACTAAGCGTTACTGGCACGCTTGCATCTCTGATCCAGATATTACATCATCCCCACGCCTCTCTCCCAGGCAGCGCTGTGTGAACTCATTAAAGACGTTCGCTGCAGACTGCCGTCAAAGCCACAAAGTGAATTCCAATGACCGGCCGACACCCAAAGGCAGAGGGGAGAGATGGGTGGAAGTGGAACAAAGGGAATGAGAGAGGCTCAGAGGAGATGGTGTCGGCCGTGCTGCAGCATGTAGGAGAGAATAAAACACTTTTCATGCCTTTTCTTTCATGTGCTGTAGATGCAATAAATAGTACAGGTTAAAACCAATCAATTAACCAATTAAAACCTTGAGACTGGACCGAGGAGGAGGCGGGGCTAAAGGAAAACACTAGTGTACTTGCTCTGTGGCCCAATGATTTTCATACTCTTCATATGGATTCATAAAAAACACCGGGTTATTTAATCTTTATCAATACAACAGATCCACATCATGTGTATGCATGTATTGGCCTTTTGAATGGGGAGGTGCTTTAACTGGTGACAGCCGGCTGAACTCGCCACTAGATAGAGTGTGTGTCTGTCACCTCTGTAGCAAAGGCAAATGGTGCAGAGCCAGCATTAGAACTAATGGGACACACACACACACACACACACACACACACACACACACTTTCATGCTGCGATCTGGCTCAGAGCCCGTGTGCTGCTACACACCAACATTATCTGGCAGAGCTCTCCTCTGCCCTAATTTCAGAGCAAGAGAGACGCAGACAGACCGACCGAGAGGCTGGAATTTCACAGATCTTGTTTATGTGTGTGTGTGTGTGTGTGTGTGTGTGTGTGTGTCATACTTTATAGAAATGAACTCCAGAGGAGGTTTTTATCAGTAGCTGCTGCCAGCGGGGAGGATTTGATGCAAGTATCCCCGGCTGACGATATGCTATAAATATCTTCCCCAAAACAAACCTTCTCTCGCTCCCGATGATTTGTGATTCATAAGCTTGTGTCGTTTGTCTCTGTTCATTAGTTTCTACTCATTTTCACACAGAGATTCATGGGATAATACGGCCGAGATGAAGTGATTCACGTCAGTCAGACGGCTTCCTAATGGCAACCTTATTATTATTATTATGAGTAGTATTATTAGTATTATTATTATGCTCGGGATGCAGCAGTGGGATCACATCTAGTGAAATTCTATAGTTTTTATACCAATTTGATATGACGGTAAATAAACCCAAAGTACAATAAGAAATCATAGTACTTTGGATTTTGTTTGGAAGCATATACTAAACTTTATTTCTTTTATAACATAAAATAAAATGCAGCTGAAATTGCTTCACAAAAACAAATCCATGCAGGTAATAAACCAGCGAACAGAGCAAGGAAACGAGAAAGAATAACTAGTCATAAAGAAAGATAAATAATTCTAGTTAATTAAGCTAAAAACTGTTTTTTTTTTAGATACGATTGAAGACAGATTTGTTGTTCTCATTGTGGCATCGCCAGGAAAACGGTGTGTAGTCGTAGTTCAGTGTGCATTGTCGTTGTTCCTGTGTAGCATAAATGATACGATCACATGATATCTGATAGACTGGCATAGATGATCCTACGTGTTGTGAAGTCTCAGATACACCAGCAAAACAAACTGATATCTCGCTCTCTAACTCAATTCAACTCGTGCAAATGTTTGCGTATATATTTGCATTGTCATTGTCTTTGCATTGACTTTGTATGCAGTTGTGCAGAGTGGAACAACTGGAGCTGCGTTGCATTGCTGCGGCGGAAGGCCGAGGGGTTTTGAGCTCTCGTTGCATCTCACAATGATAAGAGACTCACAGCAGGCGGCGTTACAGTTGATAGAGGAACGTCTGCAGCATACAAAAACAGATTAAGATTGAGTGCAATATCTTTGTTTGACTTTTCAGACCACTCAAGTCCTTCTATGTTACCTAGCAACAATGTCCCACACACACACACACATGCTCACCAACAGCTATCAGCAGGCATCTTGTTATCTGGTCACTGGCTCTGTTTTCTATGACATGAGAACAGTGTGTGTGTGTGTGTGTGTGTGTGGTCACATGCAGCTCTCTGCTTCTGACAGCTGTGTCTCTACACTGTGTTCACCATTGTGCTGTATGTGTAACACCTCTTGTCTTGCCGTGTGTTGCTGCTGGAGTACACGTACGTCATCCACGGAGCTGCTGGAACAGTCCGGGGCTTGTGCCTTCCTCGTGAGATCGTTAGCAGGCCGGGGAGGAAACTAGTCAACTGTTTGAGATGGAGGGGTTTTTTTTTTTTTTTTTTTTTGGGTGGAAATTGGGTCAATAAAAAAATCCTCCCCTTTCTCTCCCCTGAGCAGATGGAGCTGGTCTACTGTAATCTCCTGCCTCCTGTGGATCTGTGTGTGCATGTGTAATTATAGCTTACCTTTATGGCAGCCGGGGCTGCAGGAAAATCACATCAATCTCCCAGAACAGAAGCGGAACGCAGGAGGTGCTCCTGTCCTCGCTGCTTTAAGGCCTCCGTGTGTTCGATGCCGGTGTCATGGAGACAGACATGTTCCTCCCTCCACCACGACACGCATGTTGTTCTACACGTGTAGCTGCTAACGCGCTTGGGATTGTGCTGTTTGCATTGTTGTCTGGTTTTATAACAGGTGGGTGAATATAGATTTAATCCTGCGTCGGTGGAGCAGATATAGAGTTTTAACTCCAATGTGTGGTGGAGTGTGGACCACTCAGCTTGTTAGCTGCACAATGTGTGTGTGTGTGTGTGTGTGTGTGTGTGTGTGTGTGTGTGTGTGTGTGTGCGTGCGCTGAAGTACTAGAGTGCAAATCTGCTGAGCATTGAACTGATTAATCAGAGCTGGTTTGTGGTCACCTGATGAGTTCAAAGGTGATTGTTGAGAGTGTGTTTGTGTGTGTCGGGGTTCAGCGGTTCAGATCTAAATAATTGTTGGACTCTAAATGGACCATAATGTACTAAATTGAAGAAGACTTGAAACTAGAGATTGAGACCATAAACTCATTTTCTCATAGACTTCTATACAACCAGAGAGCTGTCGCCCCCTGATGGCCAGTAGAGAGAAAGCAGATTCAAGGCACTTCAGTGTTGGCTTCACTTTTCAGAAGAGGTTGCCACCTGGTCTTATCCTTCTTTTCCTGTGATAAAATCCTGTACGTAGTTGTGTTTTTACACATTCTTTAACGCATATTTGTAAAATAAAGAGAAAAACAAGATATGACATTTTTATCTAAAAGGGTTTAAAAGGTATTTTTGAATTGCAGCTCAACTATCCACCACGTCAGTATGGAAGCTAGGGTTCATTTTCAGACCCTTGAAGATGAAGATTTATAGTTTATTGTTAAAGCTTTGACTCTCCCGGTGTGTTGTCTTGACACAGTAAGTGTTGGGAAGGAAACGAGTGTCAGTAAAGCAATACATTGGGAGAGAGAGGAGGGGGGAGTGAGACAGATTGCTGGAGAGGAGCAGGGAGAGAAATTCAAAGAGCGTGGTGAGTAAGAGCGAGCGAGCCTGCCACATACAGAGAGAGAGAGAGAGGGAGGAAGTGTGTGTCGGCCGGCCCTGCCTCCCTCCGCCCCTCCCTCTCTCCTTTCTCCCCCTCCTTGCGTCAGCAGCAGTTAAAATGTCGGCTGTGTAGCTCGTCCTCTGCTCTGCTTTCTCTCTCTCCCTCTTGGCCATCTGTCTTTTTTTCTTACCACAAGAAGAAACCACACGCTCTCCCTTCTCTTTGCCCCCCGTTTTTTTTATTTTTACTCTCGTCATCCTTCCCTTTTCTCTTCTTGCCTCTCCCTCTGCTCGTCGGATCAAAGCTAGTTTTGTCAAGTGTTTTTCTTCAGAGCCATTGCTCCTTGACGTTGCTTGGAGACGGAGGAGAGAGGTAATGTTGCAGATTTATATTCTCTGCCGTCGGTTTTTCCATCGAAAATCCAGAGTTGAATCGGACCTGTGAGACCGGAGCAACAAAGTGCCTGGGAGCTGTGGACGTTTCCCAGAATAGACTGTGTGGTCGTTCTAATCTGTTCTCTCTAGATGTTGTGTGTGTGTGTGTGTGTGTGTGTGTGTGTGTGTGTGTGTGTGTGTGTGTGTGTGTGTGTGTGTTGCTGCCTCGCCTGTAACACTCTGAAGATGCATAGCTTCTCCTAAACCTCCCCACTACAACTCATCTGCACCACAGCGTTGTCGAATTGTAGCTTGTAATCATTTGTAGTGTGAACTGAAGGGCAGATGGTGCTGTTGGAGAGATTCCATATATATATATATATATATAAACCAATTAATAGAGAGATCCTGTAGATTTTAGAGCTGAAAAGGTTATTTCCCCCCCCACCCAAATCCTGGCTACGTTCACTCCGTTTCCTCGTGTGTGATCAGAGAGTGGAGGCGGTGCGTTTGATGTCTGCTCACAGTGGGGGATATTTCAGTTTTGATTTATAGTATCTGTTTTGAGAAGACAAATCCACGACTTTCTTTGCGTACTGGGACTCTGATGTTCATATGAAAGGCCTCGTCCTTGTTTCCTCAGGACGACTGAGCCTTTGAAAACAGCTGGGAACATCTCCTGTACTTCTGGAGGAGCTTCAACGAGGCCACGCCCCCTTTTGGGGGAAATGTAACATAAGGAGAGAAAGCTAAATGATGCTGATGGATGGGTATATGGGAGGCTGCTGCAGTGCACTCATACAGTGTAAATCTCAATCTAAACAGTCGGTTGGTTATTTACACTTAGCTTATTGATACCTGCTGGTTCGATGAAATATGAATGGAGATCCGGATAAATAACATCCAGCCACCGCATCGGGGTCATTGATCCACTTGTGGACTGAAGGGCCAATCAAACATGATTTATATGTATAGGTGTTGCAAACGATCAGCTTCAGGCCACGTTGCACACTAATTATTACACGTGTAGAAAACACAAGGAATGACTTACAGTTTAAACACTGGATCGTCAGTTTTTTCTTTCCACTAATAAAAAGGGGCGTGGCTTCAGTTTCAGCTGTTTAGCTCACTATCATGGTGAATACAGGGAGACCTTCTGGTTTATGATCATCTAGTGGAAGGTTATTTGATTGTTTGTCACTGAAAATGAAAGTGATAAAATCTCAAGCATAAACAAATGACCCTCCTCACCTGAGCTTACGTTACTACAGCTGCAGGTTATAAATAACATTTGACTGCAGCTGTCAGTTGTTACTTTCAGGTTGATACCTCAGTTCCTCTTTGACGTTCATCACTTCCATCCCACCTTAAATAATTATCATGTGATTAATTATATGTTATTAACCGCTGACTCATTCTGCTGTTTGATATTAACGTTACATGACCTACATATATTTTAATGGTTGTTCTTTTGGGTGAATTTGGTCATGTGATCGAGGTTCTTACTGTTGAGCTGTTTGGAGTAAAACTCTGTGATTCTGATCAGTTCATTAAGTCCATTAAAAAGTGTGTGACAGTATTTGTTTACACCGACAACCTTGTTGAGATTTTCTTGTACTGACACACTTATTACGCTTATAATCACATATTAATCAAAGAACATCACACACATCAGAAGCATTAAAGAGCTGTCAGTCAGTTGTGATGATGATTATCCTGATAATGGAAATTCCTCACGATTAACTTATTGTTTGCTTGATCAAATCCTAAATCCTCCCGTTCCTCCTGTCGGCTCTTGATTTGTGTCAGCCGATTAGGTTTTTACCTGCTCCAATCTATCATTACTATATCGGCCTTTGAATACCAAATATAGTGAATATTGGTGCACCTGTAATATACGTTATCCTGGTGGGTGTTCTACCTTCACCACTTCATTATATGATTTCCTGATAATGTAATTAAAGGTGCTGACATCCTGGGTGAGCACCCGCTACACGCCGATGGTAGATTACATGTCAGGTGACACCCAGCACCCACCTCCCTTCACTACCCATTAGTAACAAAAACAACAACAAATAGCCTTCTTGTAACATGTACATCCTGATTTACAGATATACCTCTCACTCTGACAGATAAGTGTGTGTGTGTGTGTGTGTGTGTGTGTGTGTTGGTCACTAAGTGATCTTCTTCATCAGCGCCTTCTTCTTGCTGCACTTTGCCTTATTAATTATGCAACACACACACAGACACAGACACACACACACACACACACACACACACAGACACACACACACAGGGCAGTGGAGGATGTGGACTGATCTGCTTGATCAGAAAGGCTTTTTTCTCATGTCTGTTCTGGAACAAAGCTGTGTTTTGTCTGTGGTGATCTTTATGAAGACTAGGAGTGGGACGATAAAGGATTATATGTTTTATTTGTGGCACGACACTTTCATAATGGTCTAACGGAGACACACGTTTCCATGTCGGTCCGCTGGTTTTAAGTGTGCGTTGTGTTCTGACAGTGAGTGTGTCTCTCCTGCTTGCCGGTCTGGAAATACGCAGTGATAGAATGTTTTTTTCCTGGCAACACTCTGGCAGATGTGACCCAATTGCGGTTGAGTGGGATGTGTGTGTGTGTGTGTGTGGTGTCTGTCTGTGGGCGTATGTGTGGACAAGTCATTTTGGAGAGGATGGAACTGTCATGTCCTTTCAGTTGAAGAGAGAGAGAGAGAAAGCGAGAGAGGACATGAGAAGAAATGATGAAACATTTGAATATCTTTCATCTCGTAATGAGGAGTCTCTGTTTCCACGTATCCGTAGATGTTTATTTGGGCTGAGATGAATGCAGCACACATAAGCAGCACACGCCTGCCCATCATCAACATGACCAAAATTGACTTCCTGCTGTGCTTTTTGTAGTCTTTTTTTGTGGTATTTATTAAGCTCTTAAAGTTAGCAAAGGGGAGGTTTAGCAATAAACACAAAAGCAACAAAATAAACAATTTAGCTGTGATTTAATTACAACAAATGGATAAAAAGAAAGAAGCTGAAATGATTGCATATTGATGAGGATTAGTAAAAAAGTGTGAAGTCATGCTTTGTTAACTCTGTCTGCAAGACGACAAGCAAACTTTTAAAACGCTGGTTTTCTGAATGGAGTCTGGTTGATGGTGCTAGGCTACGCTAACATTGTAGCTGCTCCATCGACACTCCAAATAAGGTCATCTAGACATAAATACAGCAGAGACCTTGTTGTCTCTGGTTCCTCCACATGGTCTGGTCTGGTCTCTGGACTAATGTGAGCTACTATCTAGACCTCTGGGGGACCACAGACAGTCTCTGGTTCCTCCACATAGTCTGGTCTGGTCTCTGGACTAATGTGAGCTACTATCTAGACCTCTGGGGGACCACAGACTACAGGAGACAACATTTGTTTGCTCCATTTAGGATTCGGGAGGAGAATCTCAACGCTGGCTTTTGCGACACGTCACATCAATTTCTTTCTGGAGTTTAAATATTTAATCTGCCCCGCGTCTGTTTACATCTTTAGCAGAAGACAGAAGTGTATAGTTGAGTACACAGTCTCTGTTAACTGTCCCTTTACTCCCCTTTACTCTGAAGAGTGTGTATCATTGAGATGATAAACTGTTGCATTGTCTAGTAGACATGTGTTTTCACATGTAAACAACCAAATCAGAAGAAATATAGCTTTGTCAAGAAAAAGCAAGAAGAGAGGAAGTTTATCAAACGCCCAGACACTTTATAATAAACAGGATTTTACAACAATTATATTACCTCGACTACTACACATCCTCCCTTTTCCAATCCTGTCCAGGAGAGAAGTGGTTAATCATCCCCTCTGATACGATGTAGTGATGGTGGACGTGCAGAAGATGAATGCAGGTGTTGCTCTTGTGGTGAAGCAGGTGACTCATATTCTATTTAAACATCCTAATCCTCCCGAATACCATCGTTAGTGTGCGTAACGTTCTCATAATGTCACTGCAGTCTTCTAACGCCTTGATCAGGTTGAAAATGTACTGCCTCCTTTCGTTATAGACATACCGTAGGCATCTTTTTTTTTTATTGTTGCTAGGCAACTGCAACCACTGAATAAGTGCTAACATTAACCAAGACTTGAATTTACCAAATAATTCACAGTGCAGTTTAAATTAGACATTTCCACGATTGATGAAACCTTGTTTGGTGTCTATATGGAGGCAAGCCCTTCCTGCTCCTCCTCCTCCTCCTCCTCCTCTCCGGCGAGTCTAGCCACGAGAGCCGCAAATAAACACAAATGATCCCCCCGGTCGACCTCGCGTGTGAAACGTGAGGTGCAAATTTGCTTTGCGTTTTGGTGTCAACACAGCATGATGATGTTTCCACTCGGAGGCCCCTCCTGCAAAAACACTTCAGCCTCATCGACGACAATTACAAAAGGCTGCTGAACCCTGCTCCAGCTGATCGGGGCCTAATGATACTCTAAAGAACATGTTTAGACCCTTAAATACATCCAAATGATTTCCAGAATAACGTTCCGTGCTGCCGGCTGCATTCAGGCTGGGAAATGTGATGCGTATAGACGGACAGGAATAGAGCTACACACACACACACACACACTATCATGTTGAGCTTGCATATGTGCTCCTGCCGTGTGTGTTGTACTGCGGGTCACAGTGGTCATGTTTCTCACTTCTAATCTCTCATCTCTCTATCAGACTGACCTTGTTATGTAACCATAAATCACAGCAGCAGCCTGGGCTACACACTCACCAACACACACACACACACACACACACACACTCGTCTGCTGCTGCTCTCCGCTCTCTTCGTGACGGATATCAGCCTCTAAAATAGTAAATAAGAAGTGATGCGATGGCGGTTAAGACATCCTCTCCACAATGATGAATATAGCCATAAATAGTTTGACTGCGCTGCATTCCCATCGGCTCCAGATGGATATGAAGAGGAAATATGGAGGAGAATTGTGTGTGTGTGTGTGTGTGTGTGTGTGTGTGCCGTAACAGCTGAGCTCAGGCGGCTGCAGGCTGACAGCCGTCATCACAGTGTGTGTGTGTGTGTGTGAAGCATCAAAGTGGAGTGTACTGCCTTTGAAGTGTCAGCCTTCCTCTACTTATTAATTTATTCATCACTCTGGAGCTTCTGTCCCCGCTCGGTCTGGTTCTCTCCACCAACCGTCTCCGCCTCGTTTCATCATGTCCTCCCTCTAATCTCCTCCATTGCTCTGTCATTCATCTCCCTGCCTTCATTCCTCCTCCGCTGTATCTGCATCACTTCTCTGACATTTTGGTCCGCGCCATTATTTTCATTATCGGTTCATCTGCTGATTATTTTCTCCGTAAATTGTGTGAAAAATAGTGGGAAAACGTCTAGTTTCTCAAAGTCCATGGTGATTATTTAAATGTCTTGTCAGTTAAAAAAAAAACATTTACTGTCAGAGAAAAGCAGGAAATCAACATATTTGAGAGGCTGAAAACGGCTGTATTAGGAAGTTTGTGGCTTCATTTTGAAGGGTTATATCCATCAAGTTTTATTTTGTGTTGTTAATATTTTTTATTTTATTTTCTGTTGGCCTTGACGAACTTTATTGCCATTATTTTGATCACGTTACCCATGCAGCCACTGATCAGCTGATATCCCTTCCCAATCAGCTGATAGTGGTTAGAGGCCGATCAGATGATGCATTCTGAATTTAACGTTAAATCAACGTACTGATAACATTAAAAGGATTCAACAAAATAATTGCTGTTGTTTGTCATAAAGCACTGGAGCTCCAAAATACATGATCCTGCATGGTTTATTTCATATATAGATATGATGGAATTGATTAATTCTCCAAATGCCTCGCCCTCCATTGATCGTGATGTGATGTTTGCATGATCATATAAGAACATGTTGTTTCTGAGCCGTTGCTGACCATGTTGTGTGTTTGTGTGTGTGCAGGCGTTTAAGGCAGTGGTGGGGAAGAGCCTGTTGTCGTCAGTAACGGCGGTGGAATTCTTGTTAGACCGACAGCTGGACTTCCTGTCTGACCATTCAGCCTTCCAACCGTACCAGGTAAGCATCACACCCGTCTACACACTCAAAGGCCTTCAAGCCCCCTTTATGAATGACTTCTGTTCAGGTGACTTTTGTAACTTCCACCCATGAAGCCATCTGTAACAAACCGCCTCCCGGTTATTGTGAGATCTGCATTTATGCTGTAATGTTTAATTTTCTTAAACTACGCTATAAAAATTGAAGAGAATAGAATAGAATCTATACAATATCACAAAATATTGCGACCTACAACTTTCTTTCTTCCTTAAAGAGATCTGACCCCTGCCAAGAGTCTTGGTGACCGTGTACTTACTTACATAAAGTGCATACTTATTTGCACGTACACTATTTTACCACGGTCGTGTCAGCTAGGTAAATATGAATCTGCCGCTACATGTGCACATGTTGCAGTTTGCATGTGTTTAATAAAGCGTTTCACTTCTCTGTGAAAATGATGTGAAACCGAAAGCACTTTAGTGGTAAATGCATAAAAAGGAAAAACACTGACACACAAAAACTGTTTCCTAAACACCTTCATGGTGCAAAGTCACCTAAGCAAATGGCAGATGAACACAAAAATAAGATAATAAAAGCACAGTAGATGCTAAAAATGATGCTAAAACAGATACCATTAAGAAGAAGATTATTAGTTAAATACACAGGTTTTCAGTTGTCATTTAAAAATGTTCAGAGTCTGCTTCTTTTGGAGCTTTTTTGTTGGGTGTTCCATTAAGTTGGAGCACAGTTTTTTTTTTTAAAAGCTGGCCATTTTTATTGTGCGTATAATTGTGTGCATTTTTTTTTTTTTTCTAAACCGAGCCCAAGGAAGATCCAAGAGCTCGTGAAGGGATTATAAAAAGACTTTTATTTAGAAAGTCATTGTGGAAGCAGCGGGTTAGAATGAACCTCTAGAAATACTCGACCCCACGCTCACAATGGAGGGGAGGAAGCTGGCTAATTAAAGCAGCGACGGCTAAATGGCACTGGTTTTTCGGAGCATTTAAACGCTATGAAATGAAACCCAAACAAAGCTACCTGCTGTGGTGGAAGTGGTTTCTGTTGGCTCAAGCAGATGAACAGAACTAACTCGGCGTTAGTCATTCACAATCCGTGGTGAGGCCGGACGCTGCAGCCACGGAGCGGCGTCGGCAGCTCCATGTGGATGCGACACAGCCGGGCTTTAATGTGAATATGAAGCCGACTTCCGTCCTCCTGAGTGATTTTACACATGGATGCTCACGACCGACTCATACTGATGAGCACATACACACAATGGATACTGTTGCATCACAACTGGCAGTAAATCACAGCGATGTATGCTTCTGTGCTTGCTGTGTGTGTGTGTGAGTGTGTGAGTGTGTGTGTGTGTGTGTGTGTGATGCTGTGCAGCTGAACACAGCTTGTTGCATTGTGCTGGCTGGAACACTGTGTTCCACTCAGTGTCAACCAGACGGGAAGACTGTGTTATGCACTCTCGCCATCAGTCATCAGTGTGTGTGTGTGTGCATGTCTGTGTGTGTGTGTGTGTCTGTGTGTGTGCACGCTTAAGACGAGTCCAAATACCAAGAGAGGGACTTTTTTTTTTCATAGTCGCCCTCTACTTGCAGCCAATCAGAAGTCAGCCCACTGTTGCTGTGTCCTCTGGTGACTCATGCTTTGAATGTGTGCAGTAGTTTTACTGCGGCTGCTACTTTCTATGCTGACATTTGAGGTTTTTTTCTCGCTTCTCTTTTTCCCTGCATGTCCACGCCGATGGGGATTTAACAGATTCACTTTCCATGTTCTCCTCTGGCTGCTTGACGGTTGACAACCAATCTATAAATGCACAAGATGTGCTGCGCTATGATACGTCTGACAGAATGTTTTAATGGCCTCCCTCATGCTAGCGTTGTTTTTGGAGTAATTCTTGATGTGTTGCTGCTATTTGAAGTGTTTTTAGTGTCTTTTGACTATTCATTATTTTCATGTCTGGTTTATCATTCTGGCGTTGCTGTTGTCGGCACACAGTTCATGTTTGGAGTCTGGCTGGCAAGGCTGCACGATGACGCTACAGGATTATGGCCAAAATGATGGTCATCATTATTTTGGTCAGTTTTTGGGATTTATCGCAATAATTGATTTTTAGGGACAGAATATCTTTGTTGCACTTTCACATTTACACACTGCCTTCACTTCCATGTTGTGCTACATTCCTAAACATATAATTATACCAAAATATTATATACATTATATAAACGTTGCACTTTCAATATTCCGGAAAGTGTTACCCACCTCAGCTCCTTAAAAGTGAAGCCAAAACATCTGGAGCGCCCCCCGGTGGCTGACTGTTGGAGAAGGAAGTACTTGATTTGATATTGATCGCAGTCGATCATGTTCGTTTGATTGTGGGAAGCCAGAATTGTGATCGGGTTTTATTGCATCAGAGATAAGACGCATCTGTTTAGTGAAAAAAAAATCAAATAATCTGAAATAAGCTTGTTTTTCTTGCGTAAATAAAGGATAAACAAAGTCTCCCGATAGGCTGGTTCCTCCCAGAGCACAGCCGGTCATGAGGGCTTCAGCCTTTAATTGGCTTCACTGTGAAACCAAGCGGCTTTGTAAATACACTACACAAAAACAGAAAGATTTAAAGTGCAGCAACAAAACACACCACGGGCCCAAAGATAAACTTGTAGAGTTGTAGTGTATGATGTAATGGCTGCTGAGAAACAAGATGGCTCCATCACACCCAGAAACACTATTAAAGCATCACACTTCACTGCACACGGCGTTTCTGCTGCACAGAGGCTGGAGCAGCAGATGGATACCTGCAGCACTTATAGACACATCCTACACCAGAAGGCTTTATTCTGCTTTAATTCCACTCACCACTCCTCAAAAAATGCTTAAAATGCCATTAAAACAATCAAACAATCTTTAATAAGATGAGCATAAATCATAAGGGCCGCCTGCATAAATAGAGGATACATTTAAAACAATAAAACCAGGCTCTATTTTTCCTCTTCTCCTCCATGATAACAAGCCAAACAGCTTTTTCAATAAATGAAATTACCAGCACACACCCACATTCTACCCTCCCTCGACCTCTGCAGCAGTGCTAAGTGCAGCCATCTGAAGTGAAAGTGGGGCCTCAAAGTTGTGGCACTAAAAACTTGAGAGACCTACACACACACACACACACACACACACACACACTCCTCCATTCTTAAACCACTATTCCCGCACAGAGCTGCCTATTCTTCTGCAGACCTTTGAGCCCCACTGAGCAGTAAAAACAGTTCCACTCTCTCCCTCTTCACTCTGAGCGGTGAAGCCGAGGCCACGCCCCCTCTCTGTTTTTCCAGTTGGACAGGAAGACCAGAGGGAGGAAGAGGAGGAGGAGGAGGAGGAGGAGGAGGAGGACGGGAGAGAGAGAGGGAGAGGGAGAGGGCTACAATCTGTTTGGCATAAACTGCACAATGAAGTCACTGTTTTGTGGGCCAACCCAGCCTGCTGCTCAAGTCTGTGTGTGTGTGTGTGTGTGTGTGTGTGTGTGTGTGTGTGTGTGTGTGTCTGTGTGTGTGTGTGTGTGTGTCTGTGTGTGTGCGTGTGTGTGTGTTGCTAGAAAGTTATGGTGTGTGTTGAGGCTGCAGGACAGGAGGGGGAGAATAAAACTGTTAGTGCTGACTCAGTTTGACCAAATGACACACACACACACACACACACACACACACACACTCATTTATTGAATTCAATTAAAATGTGCTTTATTGGCGTGGGAAACAATACATTTCCACTGCTCAAACCAAGTGTGAAATTAAAACCAATAAATGTGCGCACTAGGAGTAAAGATCTGGAATGGACAGAGATGTGTCGCATTGTAATAAAATATAAAAATAAATACCGGTAGGCACAAGTTTCACAGAGGAGTTGAGATTTTGTTCAGTAATAATGGTAGAAAAAATGTAGGCATTACAGTTAAAACATATAAATACAAAGAAGTGACATTTTTTATTTATACTTCTCAGACTCTCAACTCCGTCGGGGCTATTTGGAGAATCCAATAAGAGCGTACTCCCCCCCCCCCCCCCCCCGGTCCCGCTGTCACACACTTAATCCCGGTGTCACGTGACCCTCGACAACACGGCGTGTGCTGACACATTGGTCCGACCCAGACACGCTCGCGGGGACACCTGTGGTGTCGGTTCACACGGCCGCCACATGAAGAGGGATCGCTTACATGCCGGTTGCTCCGGCTCACTAACGACCCACAATGGGCCTCCCCTTTAAGCAGGTGACAACTGATTTGAGCCGGGGTGAAATGACATCTGGGAGTGGTGGATTATCAACAGGAGGCTGTTCTCTGTAGATTTTGACTGGTGATGAGACAAACACAGGTGTTTCTAGGGAAATGATGTAACCGTGTACCACAAAAGCGTATCATGCAGGAGCTTATTATTATTATTTCTTACATGTGTTTCTTTCCACTGCTTTAAATGTTTGGTTTTCTACGCTTTTTGAAGCCTCGAGTTCAGCATTTCTGGCCCCTTCCTCTCGTCCAGTCTGGTCTCTGTCTCTTGTCATTCAGTCTCCTGTGATAAACAGAAGAAACCAACAGAAATGTAGACAAATTGATGGGAGCTCCCTCCTGCAGCGTTGCCATAATGTCAGACGGGTTTGTGGAGCCTCTTCTGAAATGTATTTTAGGCACAGTGATACATGAAATAGACACCAGGCCACAGCTACAGCATATCACACTAATATATGACTGTATTTTAACACCCGAGCAACGATATGACCATCAGCGCTAAAAGAACAATGATCAGGAACTCTCTCTCCCACAACTTGCTCCCTCATGCATCGGCGTCTCCACGGCAACGAGCATAATCCCTGAAAGGAAGTGTGTTTGTCGTGTTTAACACGCCATCTGTCTTTGTCTCCATATATCCAGTGTGTGTGTGTTATGTTGCTAATTATCCGGTGCAGGAGTCGGCCTCGTGTCACTGCGGTGTGTGTGTGTGTGTGTGTGTGTGTGTGTGTGTGTGTGTGTGTGTGTGTGAGCAACAAAATAGCCTTGAATCATAGAAACAATCCAAACGACAACAATGAAAGCAGTTATGCATAACGTAGCTTTAATTAGCAGATCATAAAAGGATTGCTGTGAGTTGTGAGCGTGTCACGTCCTGGATTAAACACCCTTTTTTAACTCGTACTTAACTGGAATAGCTTTTTACATTTTGTAACGGTCCATTGAAACAAACCGTCCACGCGGGTCGGCACAGAGAGGCATCATGCAAAGAGGTCCATGTTTAGAGTTTTATGTTGGATTTAATGAGTTGTTAGCTACTAAAACAGTCCATTTAAAGTAATTGTTTGTTTAGGTTGTGATAAATAAATTCCAGGTAAAAGTGAAGGTATCACAGGGGGAGCAATTCAGGGAAATATTCCTTTAAATATCAACATTTCTGTGTGGTTGTTTTCTCCATAAGTAGATACTTATTTGTTTAATATGACAGCATGTAAACCAGTTTTATTATATATTATGTATTTCATATGACCCACCCTTTAATCCGGCTCGGATCACGTTTGGGATTTGTGGTTGAATCTTTGTTTTCATGCACTTGATTCTGCGCTCATATTCCATCTCCCTCCAGTCCTGATGAAAACAGACCAATCGGTGGTCATGGTGACCATGTTGCCTTGGTAACACAGTCTCATGCGTGTACAGTGTCTAAACAGGGCCGACGGTAAACCAGAATAGATGGCAGCGGTGCAGAATAGACCTCCAACACGGAGCGGCAGCACAGGAGCGTGATTTTTTTTAGGGTTTTACTTTCACTTTGAGTCCATCCATCAGATGCAGCTGTGAGGCTCAATTAAATGGGTAAATATTAAGTGTGAGCTTGCTATAAATAGTTTTAATCCCTAATCTAGATGTTTCCGAAGTGAATATTCTAAATATCAGAGTTGTGTTCTGACTGTTTTGTGTCTGAGGTCAGTCCGGGGTCGCCGCATCAACATCCTGTTTACACGGCCGTTCATCGAACGTTGAACTGTGGAATCGACTGGATCGATGGAGAACAGAGAAATCGTGAGAGCGACACGTTGTGAGAATATATGAGAGGTTTGTGCTGACCTCTGCAGCGCTGCATTCCTCTGGGCTATTTATAGGCTTTAATTTAGAGCTGAACAAGGCTGGAAAAGTAGAACACTGCAGCAGGACCAGACAGACAGCCAGAGAGACAGACAGCCAGAGAGAGACTTAAAGAGAGAGACATGCAGCCAGAGAGAGACTTAAAGAGAGAGACTTAAAGAGAGAGACTAGAGAGAGAGAGACAGACAGCCAGGGAGAGACTTAAAGAGAGAGACAGACAGGCAAGGGTTAACTGTTCATTCTGTCGTAGAATAAAAACATTTCATCTATGATTTACATGTGATTCTCCACAATAACCTCAGTTGAACTGCACACACACACACACACACACACACACACACACACACACAGCTGAGTGTGCTACCATGTGATGACTGCGGTTTGGTTTCTCTTTGTTATTTATATGGTTTATTTGTGTGTGTGTTTGAGTGCTGAGGACTTTTAAACAACACAGCAAGACTGATGGGTTCCATCTTTGCTGTGTGTGTGTGTGTGTGTGTGTTGTGTGTTGTGTGTGTGTGTGTGTGTGTGTGTGTGTGTGTGTGTGTGTGTGTTTGAAAGGCCTTTTTGTTGTTGTTCCATAGTGAATTCCAAACAACTGCATTTCTGTTCTTATACTAGCTGAGTATAAGTTAGTATATAAGTGAGTACTATAGCTGAGTATAAGTTAGTATATAAGTGAGTACTATAGCTGAGTATAAGTTAGTATATAAGTGAGTACTATAGCTGAGTATAAGTTAGTATATAAGTGAGTACTATAGCTGAGTATAAGTTAGTATATAAGTGAGTACTATAGCTGAGTATAAGTTAGTATATAAGTGAGTACTATAGCTGAGTATAAGTTAGTATATAAGTGAGTACTATAGCTGAGTATAAGTTAGTATATAAGTGAGTACTATAGCTGAGTATAAGTTAGTATATAAGTGAGTACTATAGCTGAGTATAAGTTAGTATATAAGTGAGTACTAGAGAGTATAGCTGAGTCACCTAGCAACCAGCTGCTCTTGATAAGAAAGGGCTTAGACGAGGTAGCTAACATAATCTGATTAAAATATATCTAGAGATCACATTTTAATACGAATCACCTTTCTACGCTGTGCAACTCTGTAGTTCGTACTTATCTAGTGTGTGTACAGCTGTTCCGTCACCGTGGCGATACTAGTATCTGATGCACTGATCCGATGGTCCACAGCCGGTTCATCAGATACCCTGGCTGGTATATAAAAACCTGGCCAGAAGAGGAGATGTAGTCCTGATATCAAGACCAGAACGCTCCTCACATGCATGGAGGGTTTCACCCCAAGTCCACTGATGTACCGTGAGAGGTTCCATTCATTTGAACACGCCGATGGTTTAACGTCCTGTGTCCCTGTGTGTCCTTCAGGATGAGTTGGACAGCCAGAACCCAGTGTTGAGAGACAACCATCAGCTCCATGAAGAAGTGAGGGGCTGGCTCAAAGACCAGAAGGTCCAGGAAATTTTTATGCAAGGTAAGCGATGTGTAAAAGTGTGACAGCTGTGTGCTCTCCTCGTCATGGTCCAGACAATGACACTGTGGTGGTTTCCTGTTCCTTCCAGGTCCATATTCATTGAATGGCTACCGCGTGCGTGTGTACAGACAAGACTCGGCCACCCAGTGGTTCACTGGCATCATTACACACCACGACCTCTTCAGTCGAAACATGGTCGTTATGAATGACCAGGTAGGCACACCTTTACCTTTTTCAAAGACGAGAGAGAGAGATATGAGCGACTTGGCTGCTCACCTTCTTGTCTTCTGATGGTTCAGAAGCTACAGCTGTTGACGTATTTGTTGGGTACAGTTTCCATGGTTACAGCTGTTGTTTTTGTCCAGAGGGCCTTCAAGAATGATGGTTTTTGTAGGCCAACCAGGAAGTTGGCATCACACTGGTTTCCTCAACGAAAAGCTTGTTGTAAAGATGTTGGATTATTGCAGAGAAGTTTGAATATACACTTTCAACTCAATCACATGTTGGATGTTTGTGTTAGGAGGTGCTTGACTCCTGCATTCATGCTATTTGCATCAAACAAATGGAGCAAATATTAGATTAAATCTGAGGTTTATTAAAGAAAGTAACTTTCAACTGTAATGGTCATCCAACTTAAACCTTATGCATTGATTAGTTTGACGTTAGAAGCTCATTTTTGCGTTTAATTCTCTTCAGCTTGAGTTAAACCACAGACCTTCTCACAGGCATCAAACCAAAAACACATTTAAAAAAAAAAACCCATTCGCTTTGACACAAGGGAGCAGGAAGTGGGAAAATGCTGAGTCATTTCTGGGATTTGAGGAGTCATTCCTGCAGCACTCTCTAACCTCCACATCCGTGATTGTTGGCTTACCTTCTGGTTAGCTCATGTTCTAGTTGGTCCCAGCTGCTTCATTGCAACCTTTTGACTTATTTTCATTTGGATTATAGATGATTTTGAAGTTGATGCAATCCATGTCTTCATAGTTTTAGTTTCCAAGGCTACTTTTGATTTAGTTATTGTCTCATTTTTGGTGTGGAGGAAAGGTTCTCAACATTTATTAAGTGTCCCAGATATGAAAGTGAAACACAGCACCCTTTTTAAAAGCAGGAGGTTGACTCACATGTGGACCCGGTAAACTGGATCTGTGTGTGTGTGTGTGTGTTCAGGTGCTAGAGCCTCAGAACGTGGATCCATCTATGATCCAGATGACCTTTCTGGACGACGTGGTCCACTCCCTGCTGAAAGGAGAAAACATCGGCATCACTTCCAGAAGAAGGTCACGATCCAGCCAGAACAACAACTCCGCCCACGTGAGTTCATGTCTCACACACACACACACACACACACACACACACAAACACAAGATGAGAAATGTGAACATAATCGAATCAGTAAACACAACAGGAATAATGTCATTTTGGCCGAGTAAGGAAGGTTATTTCTGGCTTCATTGGAGGAACAAAATCCATAAGAACGTTGATTGAAATTCCCCGAGGGGGTTTCCTGAAAAGTAAAAAAAAAAAACCCAACAGATGTCATTGTTGCGCTGGTTACCAGTCAGCTCCTGCTGTGATGTCATCGGATCACTATTTAGGATTTGTTGCATGTTGAACAGTCAGTTCTGGTCCCGCAGTCATTAACAGAACCTCTCCTTGTCCTCATGTTCTCCGTGAATCATATTTGATTCTTCTTTTGACATTTTGTTTTCTTCTTGTTGACACATTAAAGATGGCAGGAGGGAGACCCGGTGGGACCACTGGCAACACTCAGGTACCCACAACCCACAACCCCCACCCTCCTCCACACTTCCAATCAAAACACTACATGATCTGTGCCTTATGCTCTCGTCACATTTTTGGATTGTTGTTCCATGAACTTTGGAGGAAATGATCAAGCTGAGGTGTCACATCCTCAATGAGTATTGGTGGGAAATCTCCACGTAGGACGGCTTATTAAAGCAAGGCTAACTTTATTAAATAGTAGATTTCATTCCAGGTGGAAGTTCCTGAAAAGATAAAACTTTAGACATAAGTGACATAAATAATGCACGTGAATAACAACATCAAAAGAACATTTCTTCACACATTTGGATTATTTATTAACTTCTAATTTCCATTAAGATTGAGAAGTTTTCAGAATAAGAAACAAAGCACTTAACGGTTTAAGTGCAGTTACAGAGACAAGTGAAATAATCATTTAAAGAGTATCTTCCTGCCTGCACTACCATCTAGTGGCTGCTGCCTCCTCCACACATGATGGTGCACACAGATGTGAATCTTTAACTCCCTGACCTCTGACCTCCGTGCTGTTTGATTGTGGCAAATAACGATATAAATCTGAGCAAAGTGAGTCAGGCAGGCGTTTGGATTAAAAATTAAAAGTAAAAATGTAAATGAGTGTGTGTTGAATAAACCGTCATGTTTGTTTACATGAGCTCACATGACCTTTTTTAAAAAAACACCCTCACAGAGTCATTACACACGAGCCCAAGCCAACAGCCCCCGCCCCGTCATGACCTCATCAGGACCCAACCCAAAAGGTTCCCAGGGGACGCTGGCCTCTCAGCAGCAGAGCCAATCGCAGCAAAGCCAGCAACCGGCCAGCCAATCGCACCACTCGCCGAGCGGCAGTGGGAGGGAGCAGAGGGAGCAGCGCAACTCTCGCTCCTCCAGGAGGAAAGGATCGGACAGCAGCGTCCCGGAGGAGGACAAGGACAGGAGAGAGGAGACGGCAGGCCGAGGTGAGGAGGAGTTCTTTTATAGAGTCCATGTGTTTTATATAAAAAATAACACAAATCCTGCTGCAGTAAATAAATGTAATAAATGTCTTCTTTTCATTTGTCCAGACTCCAAGTCGAAGGCCAAGCAGGCGGTGAACAAACGCAGGAAGGGCGAGGAAGACGAGAAGAAGGCGGGTCTAAAGAGGTTGAAGACTGACATGACCTCTGACCTGTCGGAGAGCAGCGACTCTGAAAACCCACACAAGAGGACCGTCCACTCCTCGTGCTCCTCCTCCTCCTCCTCCTCGTCCTCCTCCTCCTCGTCCTCTTCCTCATCCTCCTCGGAGCCCAACTCCGAGAACGAGCTAAAGACTCGCAGCAGCGACGCCAAACAAAGCGGCGTCTCAAAAAAGGAGGAGGAGGAGAAGCCGCTGATGCAGGGCCCCAAAATGAATGATTCCTCGTCTCTCATTGGCCGCCTGTCTCCGTGGGCGGAGCTTCAGGCGACGGAGGATAGCAAGAAGGGTGTGGTTAAGGAGACGGGCAAAATCCCCACAAAGGAGGAGGAGGAATTGGTGGCGGTGACACAGATCACCCAGTCGCCACGGCAACAGACGCCTGTGATGTCTGACACGGTCCAGGGCGGCAACATGGAGAGCAAGAGCACTGTGAAAGGTACTGATGATGAATGGCAGCTCCCATATATGTGATCAGTGAGCTTCCTGTTCTTAACATGTGATTGTATTTGTGCAGCGACGTCTCGATCCCAGACGCCATCGTTGTCCCACCTCGGCGGCGCCGGCGGCGGCGTGATCGATATCACGGACGACGCCCAGGCCACGGTGCACCAGGAGAGCTCGGAGGCCGTGTCGGCGCTGCTCGCCTCCCAGAAGGCCGAGTCCACGGCCCTCTCACCGTACCTCCCCCTGAACCCCTCCCCCGTCTCCTCGCCGCCCGTCCCCCCGTCTCCCTCGCCGTCGGAAGGAGGCCGCAGGACGGAGATCGAGCCTCCCATGCAGCAGCAGGGCATCATGGGAGGTGGCTTAGCAGCAGCCAGGAGCAACAAGATGGAGTTTGCGCCGTCTGAGGTCATCAGGTGAGAAGCGAAAGGCGAATGTTTAACCGTTGTAGTTGATGCAATACACCACTTCCTGCTTTCTGTGTGTGTGAGGGCTGATAGTGAGAGCACTTCCTCCTTTCCAAGTGTTCGTGGTAGAAACTGACCAGTTCACACAAACATGAAATCAGGTTTCACAAACCTCAGAAACTAGATTTCTCTCCTGGAAGATGATTCCCGATAGTTAGTCTGATATTAACTGAATGTCTTTTCTGTGGCATCAAAGAGTTAAAGTCAATGTTTTAAAAAGGCTTTTGCATGAAAACATACTTTAATAGAAATCTTTAAAATTTAACGACAGAAACCTTCGTTTTGTTTGATCGTATGTGAAATCCTTTTTTTTTTCAGGCCGGTCGCATCGATGCTTGAAAACGTGGTTCTGGTGGAGAAGGAGAAGACTGTCCTTCCTCATCACCTCCATCATCACCACCATCATCATCAACAGCTGCAGCAACACTACACATCCATCCACTCTGGCATTAAGAGCCCGTCTCTGTCCGAGGAGACAAGAAAACACCCCCCACAGCAACTGCCCCCCCACAAGATGAACACAGTCCTCCCGCCCGACTTAGCCAGATCCAAAATGAGCTCCAACCCGGCTCAGATGGACCCCCTGAAACAGAAACCTCAGCACCCCAACAACTCTCAGAGCCACCCTTACCCCAACACGAACCCAGCTGACCTTCTCAAGGCTAAGCCCCACCCGGGCCTGCTGGACATCTCCAAACCTAAACCCACCACCTCCCCAGAGGTCTCCAAACATAAAATACAGAGGTACGCTGACACCTCCCCACCTCCCATAGGCCGCTTGTCAGCCAAAGTAGAAACAGCAGAACCTCAGAGATCCGGTTTCAAGCCGGTGGCGTCGCGGTCGGAGTCGGGTGGCGTCTGCACCAGCAGCATCACCAAGAGCCCTCTGATCATCGACAAGAACGAGACCTTCACCGTTTACAGGGACCCGGCGCTGGTCCGCTCCGACGCGGAGAACTCCGCCTCCGTCTCCGTCTCCTCCAACCACGTGGCGGCCTATCTCCACCCCCACCTGCACACCCTCCACTCCCCCTCCCCGCACTCCCCCTGCCTCAGCTCCACGTCCCACCCGCACGCCGCCTCCCACCTCCTCGCCCCGCCTCACACCTCCGCCCTACCTCACCCGCACCTCCTACCGCCCGGGGTGCTCCCGGCCATGCCTCCTCCTGCAGCGTCACTCCTCGGGGGTCACCCTCGCCTCGACTCCCCCAGCGGGTTGGGCCACCTCGCCATGCCTCACCCAGCAGCAGCACACCAGCAGCAGTACCTACAGGTCTGACTCCATATATATCTATATACATATACAATATTGCACTCATGTACTTTATCGCATGAAAATGGTGAAAAATATACAAGAAGAAGAACATAAATACAAGAACTTTCAAGCAAAAATCAGAAAACAGAAGATAAATGAGTTTGTTTTTAGTCAAAGCTAAGAGATCGTTGAATAAAACAATCAATGTTATTGTTAGAACTATAATGGTGTTATTAAATACTCATATTGGTACTCGGTATCGGCTAGAACTGGAATCAAAGTACTTGATCTGAAGAAAAAGTGGTGTCGGTGTCTCCGCCTCCTCTCCCAGTTTATCCAACATGATGCTTGAAACCATTCTCTCACAAAGATAAACTAAAAAATGTAATGTTTGTCTGCAGGGTCAGGGCCCTCCACCTCCCTCTCTACTAGCCCAGGCTCATGGCGGGGCAGCAGGTCTGGGTCTCTACCCCATCCTCTGGCAGTACCCCAACGGAACGCCAACCTCCTACCCCCCAGGACTCAACCTGCCCCCCACAGCCAAGTGGGTCCACCCCGAAAATCCCGTCACCCTGAATTCCGAGGGCTCGCTCAGGAGGGTACGTGTACGGATGTGGGCTTGTAGCGTTAAATGTTCTTCTTTGGATTTCATATTTTGGCTGATGATTGTGTCGTTGTATCTGCAGAACACGGGCAGTCCGTGGATGCACCAGGCCGCTGGGAGCGCCGGTGACGGTCTGGGTTTGCTGAGCCACGTCCCCGTCCGGCCAGCCAGCGCCGACGCCCACCGGCCCCCCGTCAAGATCAACGCACACGCAAGCCCTCCACTGTCAAAGGCCAGCATGAACGCCCATAAAGAGTGAGTAGAAATGCCTTTAAATGCATGTTTGATATCAGGTTTAAATGCATTATTAAACCTGAAGCCAGTGCTTCTTTACATTTGTACAGAACACGCAGATCTCTTTTTATCCTTCAGTGATTTGCTCCTTGAGTGAATTCAGCTCCAGACTGGGAGTAGATGAGGTCAAGGGAGGTCTAAAACACTTTCATTGCATTAGTTCATGTTCAGCTCAGCTGCATTAAGAACCTAATCGGTGGAGCGGTGCAATATGGGGACAGCCTCAGAAAAAAAAAAGCCTAGGGTCAGTGGGGACACAAGGCATTTCTATTGTCCTCAAGGTGGTTCAAAGAAGCAGGAGAGACGCGGCACACAGTGGCCGCTTTGTACGTTAGAACAGCGTGCCCTTTTCCTTTTGTGGAGCTCGGTGTGTTCAGAGGGCAGTAAGTTAGCCCCGCGTCGCAGACAGGCAACGGCAGGTCAGTCACACGAAGTGAAGTGGCACTAATCCAATATGAAAGCTGTTCATTCAGCAGCTCTCCTTATGTAACCACCGGCTACTATTCAGACACCAGCCCGTACACAAGCAGCAGAGAGGAGAGCGCTCTCGTCTCATTAGCCTAGTTATGTCACGCTCATTAAAAAGTGCTGAACAGCCAGTCGTACTGTGATACCCTGCAGATACCCTGAACTGTTATCTACCCAAAAATCACTTACATATCTGCTGCTGTTTCCTGTTTCAGTGAATGTTTGACTCGTCTCTGTGCAGGGACGTGGATAAGAAAGGCTTCGTGGATCCGATCAGGACGTTGACGTTGGCCCAGCTGAAACAGGAGCAGACCGACAGGTGTCGAACCCCCACAGGGAAAGAGGTCCACCTGCACCGCCTCTACCTGGACCCCAACTGCAAGGCTCGCATGGCAAACGCTCAGGTACACTGCTCTGCTGGCATATATCTATAGTAGTAAGTAACAATAATAGTAGTAGTATGGTGGTTTCACGAGTCTTCATGCATTCTCTTTTCCAGGAGGCAGTTCAGGCAGCAGACCGAGCCAGTAAATACAAAGAGGAGAATCGGCAAATCCTCAAAGAGAGCATCGAGGTCGCTCCCTTCACGGCCAAGATCCAGCGCTCCGGCGACCCCGGCATGGACCGGGACAGAGAGAGGAGCAGAGATCCGACCTTCCCCGCCCGCCTACCAACTCTTGCCCCCCCGAGCACCAAGGCCAGCCACATCCACCCCCACGTCATCCAGTCGGAGAAGAGCAACTACTTCACCACGCTGTCCAACAGCGTCGTGAACGAGCCTCCAAGACTTTACCCCTCCAAGGAGCTCAGCTCGTACTACGAAAAAGTGTCCGGCGGAGCTCCGGGGGTGGTGGCCAGCGTCGGAGCTGCCGTGCCCAGCCAGGGAGCTCTGTCCCTGGGCAGCTACAGCTCCAAAGCCTCCCTCTCCAAGCCCCCTCCCCTCATTAAACACCAGCCAGAGGGAGGGGAGGGTTTAGCGGGGAAAATCACGGAGCAGCTCAGCCAGCAGGTGACGCTAGTCCAGCAGCAGCATCAGCACCACACGGGCGCTATAGACAGGATAGAACGCCGCAGCCCTGCCATGTCTCCTTCCTTGACATCTTCCTCTTCTGCGTCGGCACCCAACCACCACCATCACCACCATCACCACCACCAACAGCAGCACCAACAGCAGCAACAGCAGCAGCATCAGCAGCACCAGCAGCAGCTCAGGGCGATGCCATCCCTCCACCGAGCTCCTGTCTTCCATCCGCCCACACAGCACGCACTGGAACGCAAAGAGGCTGCCGAGCGAGAGAGGGAGCGGGAGAAGGAGAGAGAGCGGGAGAGGGAGAGAGCCGGCTACGGTGGACGCCTGTCTCCACCGACCCTCACGCCCATCCAGCCGGTCAGCTTAGCAGCAGCCGGCAGCAAGACCTCCGTGGAGCAGCAGAAGCCCCCCACGCTGCTTCCCGAACTCAGGGACGTCAAAGGTCACGGAAACGCCGCCACCATCACCTCCGTGGCCTCCGCCATCAGCGGAGACATCATGACTCCGTCGATCGACGTGTGGAGGGGCGGAGAGATTATTCAGGAAAGAGGAGCGTCGAGGGGAAAGCCCCAAGCTGCAATGGCATCGGTCATCGTGCGTCCGTCAACATCTATTAAGTACGACAGTCATGTTGGTGCTAACAAATCTGGTGCTATGGTCCTCAAGGAGCTCCCCCAGGGGAGGTTCTACCCAGCCAAGCTTCAGGGCGAAGGTCTCAGACTAGGGGACGGCATTAGAGACTCTGTAGCCGGCAGGATCATCCAACCCAACTCCAACTTGGACGACATGTGTGTCCAGTATAAACACACGTCTATGCGTGGCATGCAGGGAACTATGGGAGGCTGCATCACTAACTCCGTGTGCAGGACTCCCATTTCAGCCGCATCACCTTTCGGCATCGGTGGGACAGCCATCCCTGAGCTGGGCTACTCGGTCTTCGCTCGGGGAGAGATTTCAGCCCATAAAACGGGCCTTTGTGGCCGGGTGCTGAACCACTCGGGACCAGGAGAGTACCAGGAGGGGTTGGGCTCACGCACCACATCTCCGGGGGCTTCTCTGCCTCCCCCTAGTCCGGCAGGGACGCCCCGGCTCAGTCCGAGCCCCACCCTGACTCCGAGCTCCCTTTCTGGCTGCACTCAGCCTTACTCCGCCTCCTTTGTCCACCTTAAGAAGCACAAAGCTGCCTTGGCGGCAGCTCAATCCAGAAGCAACTTCTCCACTACGCCCACACCCGTCTCGACCGGAAACTGCTTCCTGCCCGTGGACTCATCCGACAAAACCCCCGTTTTGAACAACTCGCCCCCGCCGCCCTCCTCCAGCCAAGCCTCGACGTCTTCGGTCGACAGCAGTAGCAGCGGATCGGCGAGCGCGAGCACAACGACGGGCAAGTCCAGTCCCCTTCCCAACGGCCAGACCTCCGGGTCCGCCTCCACAAGCAGCGGGCAGCCTAACAACTACCACAAGCTGAAGAAAGCCTGGTTAACCCGGCACTCGGAGGAGGACAGGAACACGACGGTGACGACGATCTCCCCCAGTGCGAAACCAGAGAAACTGCCCAGCATCATCACCAGCACCAGCACAAGCAACGCCACCGCCATGTCGGAAATGATCAAACCCTGCACCGTCAACCTCAGCGCCTCCACCTCCAGCGAGGTGGACATGAGCAAAGACTGCGGCAGCAAAGTGGAGAGAGAGAGGCAGCTGGAGGAGAAGTTGGGAGGAGGAGCGCCGGGGGGGGAGGAGGAGGAGGAGGACCAGGAGGGGAGGAGCGGAAAGCGAC
This sequence comes from Chelidonichthys spinosus, assembly GCA_029853015.1. Classification (NCBI taxonomy): domain Eukaryota; kingdom Metazoa; phylum Chordata; class Actinopteri; order Perciformes; family Triglidae; genus Chelidonichthys; species Chelidonichthys spinosus. Next base: position 15,977,145 of record CM056842.1, on the reverse strand, counting down.
TCCCCCGTCGAGGCGAGGCAGCAAGCGGTCATACGAGTCCGGTTCAGAGAGCGGGGGAGACGACTCGGACGCCAGCGAGAGCAAAATGGAAGGCCGGGCCAAGCGTCAGCCGAAACCCACCTACAAGAAGAAACAGAACGACATGGCCAAGAAGAGAGGAGACAACGAGAAGGAGGAGGACGACGTGAAGCCCAACGGCATCTTCAGATCAGCCCGAGAGAAGACCAAACTCAAACTGGCCAGCAGCAGTGAGTGTTTTCTCCTCCGTCATGATGTCTAATAAAATGTCGGTACCGTTAGTGACTTAATGATGGCCCTCTCTTCTCAGATGGGATCCCACGCTCCGTCCTGAAGGACTGGAGGAAGGTGAAGAAGCTGAAGCAGACGGGGGAGTCTTTCCTGCAGGATGACTCGTGTGCTGAAATCGGACCCAACCTGCAGAAGTGTCGGGAGTGCCGGGTGGTCCGCAGCAAGAAGGGGGAGGAGCCCACGCATTCCCCCGTCTTCTGCCGCTTCTACTATTTCAGACGGTAAAACGCCTTACTTTTTTTCTGACGTTCTGATCTGTTGGAGCACCTCAAAGTGGTGGTGTTACAGTTTACCAGTATTTAGACATCCTGATTTTGAATTTCATCAGCTGAGCTCAGAAAGATGGAGACTCGGTGTTTTCCATCTTTTTGTTGCCTTAAAAAGCTGATTGTTTATAAACCGGTTCGCCGCCCGCCAGACTGTCATCTACCTGGTGAAACACCAGGAAGGTATGAAAAAACGGATCCCGTCCACGCCTTTTAGAGGCTTTGATCCCTTCTTGCGAACAATTTCTCCATGATGCATTGCACCTTTACTCCAGTTTCCTGTAAAGAGAGCACAGATGGAGAGAGGAGGGATGAGCTGTCATCAAAAACCCAGCCCTGGCTTCAACACATAGATTATTCATCATATGGCCTGTGCTGCGTGTACTAGCTCTGTCTCTGTTTCTCTCTCTCTCAAACACACACATTTACTGTGAATGCACATTCAACACACACACACACACACACACACACACACTTGAGTTGGATAAGCAGCAGCTGCAGTCTGGGGTCTAACTGGGGTAAATCTGCCAAAGAGGATTTTCTGCTCTATAATCTTTTCCTCACTGCAGAACTACTGCTGCTGCAGTGTCTCTCTCTCTCTCTCTCTCTCTCTCTCTCTCTCTGTCTCCCCCTCCACTTCTAATTCTTGTTCTGTCTCACCCCATCTCACCCTCCTCCCCGTCTGACCCGTAAACATTTACCTGAGCTGACACCGTAGACCGAGAGATGCTCATCTATAAAACATCCTCTCTCTGTGCCAGTAAATCGTTGCATGCCGTTCTCTGGAGTACAGATGGGACGATACAGGGTTTTATTGCATATCGCCATAAAAAACACTCACATTACGTTGATTGGGTGAATTTACATTATCAGGATAATCGTAAATATCATCATCAGTGACTTGAAAACGCTGTTTAGCTCACTATCACGGCAGAGAAGTAGGAAAATACAATTTGATTTATTTATCCTTTATTTATGCCGGGAAACCTTATTTTTTTCATTTGATTTATAATCATCTTATTTAAGATTATTATATATATATTTATTATATATTATTATTATTAATACCCTAATTATTTTTAGCCTTTTAATAGATTTAATAGATCAAGGATATAACGGTGATATTTCTCAGTCTCCCTTTCTGACAGCACTGAGTTTGTTTGTGAGGCAGAAGCATTTTGAATTAATTAATAATTAGTTTCATCATAGTTTAGTGGACAGACTGCTAATACGCCGTCTCTTCCCGTGCAGCCTCTCCTTCAGTAAGAACGGAGTCATCCGGATGGACGGCTTCTCGTCTCCGGACCAGTTCGACGACGAGGCCCTGTCCCTGTGGGTCCCCGGCATGCTGGAGGAGAGCCACCTGGACCACAGCACGGCCAAGTACATCCTCAGCTTCATCGGGGACAAGTTCTGTCAGATGGTGGTGACCGAGAACAATGCAGCCACGTGGGTCAAGAAGGATGGTGAGGCGTCTTGAGTCACGGCCGACATGTGGATTCAAAGACCCGGACTCTGTCTTTAAATGGATCCCTTTGTGTCGTGTGTTTCAGCCAAGGTGGCGTGGAAGCGGGCGGTGAGGGGCGTGAGGGAGATGTGCGACGCCTGCGAGGCCACGCTCTTCAACATCCACTGGGTCTGTCAGAAGTGTGGCTTTGTCGTCTGCTTGGACTGCTACAAGGCCAAGGAGAGAAGGAGCTCCAAAGGTCAGTCGTGTGTTTGTATCTTACATAGAATCAGAATCACAGCCGAGGGAGGATGAAACACGTTAAAGGTCACACGGAGCGTCTAAAATGTGCAAATACACTCCGACGATAGCGTAACATTTCCACTGGTATGTGAATGTGGAGGTTCATACAGCAGGTTATTAGGGTGTCTCGTTCCAGCTGCTGACTTGTGTCTCCCCTTGTGTTCAGATAAGGAACTGTACGGCTGGCTGAAGTGTGTGAAAGGTCAACCGCACGACCACAAACACCTGATGCCAACGCAGATCATACCCGGCACAGGTACAGCACCTCCTGTTTGGTATTTTGTACAGTTAGTGCTACCGACTGGACCCATGTTCCATGTATTATAAATCTGCTGCATCTGTTTGGCGTTTCAGTGCTGACAGAGTTGGTGACGTCCATGCACTCTCTGAGGGAGAAATACAGCATCAAGTCCCACTGTCCCTGCAGCAACAAGCAGAACCTCCTCACCAAACTACCAGTCACCAACGGAGTCTCACAGGTGAGATTCCACATCCTCCTGCTTTCATTAGAGACAGGGAATCCTAAGCACTGAATTAAGTTGTCTTAAAGTAGTCCTGCATGTGTTTTAATGAGCATTTCTGCACTTCTTCATCCTAATCTGCTGCGTTCAATGCCACTTACTTGTTTTTACCTGATTTTGTGACTAAAAGTTGCACTACGAGGCCTCATATTATTCACACGATGTCACTTTGAGGTCATCTCTCCCCCCGTTGACCTTTAACCCTCACCTCTCTCTCCTGCCAGGTTCTGCAGAACGTCCTGAACCACAGTAACAAGCTGTCTCTGGTGAAAGCTGAGCCGGGCTCTCAGCAGAACTCGGACCAGGGAGGAACCAAGGTGGAGACCAACGGGGGAGGAGGTGGAGGGAGCAGTCCAGGCAGCGACTCAGGAAGCGCCCCCGTCACCCCTCCCGAGTCCCAGTCGCCGCTGCACTTCCTGGCTGATCTGGCGGAGCAGAAATCCAGGGAGGAAAAGAAAGGTGAGGGGTGGGATTACAGATTACTAGATACTAGTATACTTCACCTCCAGATCGTAACCTCTTCCTCCTCCTTCTCACACAGAAAACAAGTCGGTGCTGCTGGGGAAGTCGGTGAAAGGAGGACAAGGAGGGGGACAGCCTGGAGGTCCTGCAGCAGTGTAAGACCACCTCCCTGGTGGCCAACAGTACGGAGCAGGGCTCCACACTCAGAGATCTGCTCACCACCACAGCCGGGAAGCTGAAGCTGGGCTCCACCGACGCAGGAATCGCCTTCGCACCCGTCTACTCCACTGCACAGGTGGGGAAAACACACAGAAAACACTCCCAAGAAGTTGATTGTGGTGAAATAAAATATTAAAATGTAGTTTTTCCTCCTATTCTAGAGTGGAAAAGGTGGGAGGAGCATGCCCAACATCCTCGATGACATCATCGCGTCGGTGGTGGAGAATAAAATCCCTGCCAGCCGCCAGAACATCACCACCAAGCTGTCAATCAAGCAGGAGCCCGTCACCCCTGGCAACAACAACAACATCATCACCCCACTCCCCGCGATCACAGAGGACGCCAAACCAGACAGGAAGAAGCTGGCGCACGTGATTGCAGCGGTGCCCGACGAATCGACCAATCAGTATCCAGATATCCCCCACTGCTGGTTGTACAACAGGCGGTTACTGTGGCTCAAAGACCACCGCAACCAGAACAACTGGAAGCTGTTCAGAGAGTGCTGGAGACAAGGACAGGTACTCATCCGTCCGGGTAGCAGTGAGCAGCAGTGGTAGTCATGGTAACGCTGCAGTGTGAGTCACGTGGATGGGTTTTCTGTGTGTTTTTTTTTGTCCAGCCCGTGTTGGTGTCGGGGATCCACAAGAGACTGAACGGCAGCTTGTGGAAAGCCGACTCCTTCAACCAGGAGTTCGCGGACCATCAGGGAGACCTGCTCAACTGCAAAGACCAGGTGTTGTCCAACTCCGGGATCAAGGAGTTCTGGGATGGATTTGAAGACATCACCAGTGAGTTTCATCCCCGCTGTTTTGATTGGTTGGATAGTTGCTTGGTTACGGTCACTAACTGAAGCTTCTCACCGGTTCAGAGCGGCCCAAATCCAAAGACGGGGAGCCCATGGTCTACAGGCTGAAGGACTGGCCGTCTGGAGAGGAGTTCATGGCCCTCATGCCCTCAAGGTTATTATATTCATTTTTTTATTGACAGTACACCAGTGTTTGATTGCTTTAACTATTAAAGTCAGATTTATGACCAATGAGCAACTCTTGAATGTGGTTTTTGAATGTTTTGTTTTCAGATATGATGACTTGATGAAGAACCTGCCCCTGCCAGAGTACTCGGATCCAGAGGGCAACCTCAACCTGGCCTCCCACCTGCCATCTTTCTTTGTGAGACCAGATCTGGGACCCAGACTCTGCTGTGCCTACGGTGAGAAGCAAAAAAACAAAAAAAACCAATGATTTAAACCAGCAGATCAGAGATGAGACGAACCCGTGGATCTGTTCTTCTTCCTCTGAGTGACTGTGTTCCTCCCTGTAGGTGTAGCAGCGTCTCAGGACCAGGACTTTGGAACAGCCAACCTCCACGTGGAAGTCTCAGACGTGGTCTCTGTTCTGGTCTATGTGGGAGTGGCCAAAGGCAACGGCGTCCTCTCTAAAACTGGTAGGGCTTGAAAAAAGAAGAAGAAAAACAATCAAAAGAAATTAAATAAGGGGGGTCAGGGAGTTAATTAATGAGTGTGTGTGTGTGTGTGTGTGTAGGCGTGTTGAAGCGTCTGGAGGAGGAGGATCTGGACGAGGGGGTCCGAAGGCGGCTCAAGGACTCCAGCGAGACCCCGGGGGCTCTGTGGCACATCTACCTCAACAAAGACATGGAGAAAGTGCGAGAGTTCCTGCACAAGGTGGGTTTCTGATGAACTGCAGCTTCACATGAACATGTGGTGAACCGCAGCTCACTAACTCTCCCCCCCCTCCCCCCCTCGGCTCGGCCAGGAGCAGGGATTGGACCTGTCGATGGACCAGGACCCAATCAGAGAGCAGGGCTTGTACCTGAGCAGGAAGCAGCGTCAGCGGCTGCTGGATGAGCAGGGCGTCCAGGGCTGGACCGTAGTCCAGTTCCTGGGGGACTCTGTACTCATACCAGCAGGAGCCATGCACCAGGTACATCCACGGAGCACCTCACTGTATTCATCCGCTGCTGAAAGTAGTCCCCAGATTTATGAGTCTGTTATCACATAAATCAAAAGCCGATTTCTCACCATCAAATATCCCAACTCACATATTTTAACCTCACAACACTGTCA
>CM056842.1:15881535-15966535 GCA_029853015.1 Chelidonichthys spinosus | reverse complement strand
ACCCCCGAGGCCGGGACCCCGAGGCTCCGAGTGGAGTTCAACATCACACAGACCCCCCCCCCCCTTCAGTCCACCAGCACATCACTGCATGTGGAGGTCAGACTCCCGCTGTGTCTTCACCAACGCTGAACTCGCTCAGGGCTCACTAACAACAACAGCTGTGTGTGTGTGTGTGTGTGTGTGTGTGTGTGTGTGTGTGTGTGTGTGTTGCTTCCAGTAAAAGTGAAGCATGCATGAAATGGCATACCTGGATTCAGGCTGAAACACAGATAGAAGGTAACCGAACACCTGTATCTCTGAGGACGAGCGTCTTAATTAACATTTCAACCCAGAAGACATGAACTTAAAATGCACCGAAGGAACTCATATCTAAACTTTTCATCAGCTGTGAAGAAATCCAAACCTTTACAGATGTTGTAAAAAAAAAAAAAAAAAAATAGGTGATAATGTGAACTTGGCAGCTTCTTCCTGTTGCTGCCGTTCATCCTGTTGGGATTGTGTGATTGTGTGATTGTGTGATTGTGTGATTGTGTACAGCAGCTGTTGGGGAAAGCTGTTTCACGTGCTGTAGAAACAGATGGCAACTAAAAAAACGTGAAGCCAAAGCTGGAGTGCCTCAAATGTCCAGTTTTGAATGGCCACTAGGGGTGACTCCTCTCTGGTTGTATAGAAGTCTATGAGAAAATGGTTCTACTTCTCTCTGCTGGCCACCAGGGGGAGACTCCTCTCAGGTTGTATAGAAGTCTATGAGAAAATGGCCCTACTTCTCTCTGCTGGCCATCAGGGGGCGACTCCTCTCTGGTTGTATAGAAGTCTATGAGAAAATGGTCCTACTTCTCTCTTGATGTATTATCTCAGTAAACATTGTAAACATGAGTTTATGGTCTCAATCTCTAGTTTCAAGTCTTCTTCAATCCAGCATGATGTTCATTTAGTACATTATGGTCCATTTAGAGTCCAACAGACCGCTTTGAGTGCATGATGGGATATCGGACAGCACTAGGCTCTGCTTCTGAGCTGTCTCTGTAGGTTTGTCGACCAGTTTGACCCCCAACAAACCAACAAACCAACACACGTCTGCATTTAGAACGTGTGATTAAATATCCAGATGTTTGAATTGAATATTTAACGCTTTAAATACTGTTTTTTATTCTGGAGTGAAATATAGTGGACAATCAGGGAAAAGGAACTGTGTTACCTTCATCTGATGCTACCGATCAAAGTCATTAGGGATGTGTGTGTGTGTGTGTGTGTGTGTGTGTGTGTGTGTGTGTGTGATAAGGCAGAGGAGGGGGCAGGAGAGGTAACAGGGTAATGGGGCAGTGGGTGTTGGGTGCTGGGCGGGGGTTAAGGCTATACGTGGAGAGGGCTGGGGTAAGATTAGGGTGAAGGTTTAAGTTGAGGGCAGAGGGGAAAGAGAGGTGTGTGTGTGTGTGTGTGTGTGTGTGTGTGTGTGTGTGTGAGAGAGAGAGAGAGGGTTTAAGTGAAGGGCAGACGAGAGCCTGCCTGTGTTTCTGCCCTCTGAACGACCCCCTCTGCTTCTACACCAGAACGAGAGGCTCCCATGTTGACTGTATAAGAGAAATGGACGTAGTCATGGTGACATCACCCCACTTGTTGTGGACTACGATTTTGAAGCCTCGCCGTCGACCATCTTGGATTTTTTTTGCAACCAGTGAAGGGAAGTGACCATATTTGGACTGCGGAGGAGCGACGGGTGGATCTGATGAACACAACAAATCCTAGATGTTTGGTTAAAGATCGACTCACATTTCAATAAACACAATAATAGAAAAAATATATAATTGTAATAAAATAAGTGCTGATGATATTAATTTATGAAATGATTAGAAATTGGCTCCTAAATGAATGCTCTGAATATCACATTTAGCACATTTAACAGAAGAAAATGTTACAATAACATGATTGAACTTTAGTGATCTTAGTCACACACACACACACACACACACACACACACACACACACACCCGACACCTGCAGTGCTAGGCCGGCAGCCATGGAGCAGACTGCCGGTTTCACGCTCCGCCACGTTTCACCGGAACATTCTACAGGCTTCTGACGCCAACTGGCAGCGAGGCCAGGAAGGACAGGTGTGGCAGAGTGTGTGTGGGTGGATGCGCATGTGTGTGTGTGTGTGTGTGTGTGTGTGTGTGTGTGTGTGTGTGTGTGTGTGTGGAGCTAGAGAGCGAGAGGTGGAGGATTTGTAATTGAGAAGATGTGCATGATTCATAAGGTTCGGTATGAGGTTGTTATGAAGAGCTCTTATCTCCGGTGAGATTTGGTTTTAAGGGTTCACCGTTCAGATCGTGTTGATCCTGAAGTCTGCAGACAAAACAGATGACATTTACTCAATTTATTATTATTATTATTATTCAAATGTACATACCTATGTAGTCTTATAACAAACAGCATATTTCCTTTCTGATAAAGCATTTGCCATCTGGTTCAATAAGTACCAAAGATCCATCCAAGAAGTAAGAAAAAAAGGTTTAAAATAAATATATTATTCAACATGTAGCTGAGACAACACGTAGGGTATTAAGAGTCTACAGATGGAGGTGATTGGACGGGTCAAAGACTTTCACCCAGGAGACTGCTGTTAGGGTCCCATATAGAACTTAACGTAAAAAGTAACTTGACTAAGTGTTTTTTTTTTAACTAAATCTAACCTGACACTATAAAGGGGAACGTAGTGCATCATAGTTTGAAACCTACCCAAGTGTTTACTGAAACTAATTAAAGTTAAGTAAAACGATGGTGTGGACTACAGTTAAAGAAGAAGAAGAAGAAGAAGAAGAAACGGCGTCTGACAGTGATGTTCATCGCCATGGCCTAGGCAGCGATGCGAGGCGAACTCTGTTTGACCGTTGGAGGCGGGACTCAAGTTCAAATGTTACATAATCTCAATGGGCTCCAGTAGACACACACACACACACACACACACACACACACACACACACACACACACACACACACACACACACACACACACACACACCCAATGTAGCTTTTATTCAACAAACACTCACAGATCCAAATACACTGCTGCCCACGATGTTTGAATATGTTGTTTTCAGACACAATCCTGTTTATTCCTATTTAAATGCATCAGTAATCACTTTTAAACCAGCTGCCATGATATGAACATTATATGTCAGGTGAAATGTATTCATGAATAACATTTATTTGTAGCTATAAAAGAGCTATAAGTGTATGATCCTCTACATTGAAATCACATTTTTTATGCTTCAAATGGAATGATTGTTTTTACATATTTACCTACTTGGACCAGTGACTGAGGTTAAGACCCGCCCACTTCCAGTATTCCCCCATGGGACCTTATTTATGAAACATTATGTACAGAAGTAGGGAATGTTTGTTTTATATCCCATTTGAATAGTAGTAGGTATCACATATATGATGTTTGTCAGTTTAAACGATGATTTAAGTCCAGAAAGTCTCAGTGTGTCGTAGTTTTGTTCTTTTAGAAACACAATTCTACAGAATATTTCACAGGACTAATCCTAATTTATTAAATGACATGACTCTAATAACAGTCCTTGAATTTAAACATTTCCATAAACAAACTGTGTGATTGTGTGTGACAGAGCAGAGAGAGAGTGGTGTATCTCCCTGCTGTGTTAACCTGGATGAACTGCTGCTGAACTCTGCATGACTGTGGTCATGAAAAAGTCACCCACACACACACACACACACACACACACACACACACACACACACACACACAGAGGGATGCGTGTTCAGGGGTTCCCTCACTGGAACATCTGCCTTTTTCACAACCACAGTCATTCTGTGTGTGTGTGTGTGTGTGTGTGTGTGTGTGTGTGTGTGTGTGTGTGTAAGAGAGCGAGAGAGAGATTGTTATGAATATATGAAGTGAGTGTTAGCAAATGGTGGTTTGTGTACTTCTCTGCTCATCCAGAGTCTTTGACCCTGCAGTGACCACACATCATTCATCACGTTGTTCTACGTTAACGAAGACAGGAACACGATCTAACGCGCACTAGTTTTTAAAATGAATCGGTGATGTTGATGTAGTGATGGTGATCGTGATGGTGATGTGATAATGATGGTGATGGTGATGGTGATGGTGACAGCAATGGTGATAGTGATGGTGATGGTAATGGTGATGTGATGGTGATAGTTATATTGATGGTGATGGTGATAGTTACAGTGATGGTGATGTGATGGTAATGGTGATGTGATGGTGATAGTGATGTTGATGTGATAGTGATGTGATAGTGATATTGATACTGATGGTGATGGTGATAGTTATAGTGATGGTGATAGTTATATTGATGGTGATAGTGATATCGATGGTGATGTGATGGTGATGGTGATAGTGATGGTGATGGTGATAGTTATAGTGATGGTGATAGTTATATTGATGGTGATAGTGATAGTGATATCGATGGTGATGTGATGGTGATAGTGATGGTGATGGTGATGGTGATATTGATGGTGATAGTGATATCGATGGTGATGTGATGGTGATAGTGATGGTGATAGTTATAGTGATGGTGATAGTGATAGTGATATCGATGGTGATGGTGATAGTTATAGTGATGGTGATAGTGATATCGATGGTGATGGTGATGTGATTGTGATTGTGATGGTGACTGATAGTGTTGGCGATGGTGATGATGGTGATGGTGACTGATAGTGTTGGCGATGGTGATGATGGTGATGGTGACTGATAGTGTTGGCGATGGTGATGGTGATGGTGATAGTGATGGTGATAGTTATAGTGATAGTTATAGTGATGGTGATAGTGATATCCATGGTGATGGTGATGGTGATTGTGATTGTGATGGTGATGGTGATAGTGATGGTGATAGTGATATCCATGGTGATGGTGATGGTGATAGTGATGGTGATAGTGATATCCATGGTGATGGTGATGGTGATAGTGATGGTGATAGTGATATCCATGGTGATGGTGATAGTGATGGTGATAGTGATATCCATGGTGATGGTGATGGTGATAGTGATGGTGATAGTGATATCCATGGTGATGGTGATGGTGATAGTGATGGTGATAGTTATAGTGATGGTGATGGTGATAGTGATGGTGATAGTTATAGTGATGGTGATAGTGATATCCATGGTGATGGTGATGGTGATAGTGATGGTAACTGATAGTGTTGGCGATGGTGGTGATGGTGATGGTGATTGTGATGGTGACTGATGGTGATGTGATGGTGATGATGATGATGATGGGGATAGTGATGGTGATGGTGATGGTGATAGTTATAGTGATGGTGATGGTGATAGTTATAGTGATGGTGATGGTGATAGTTATAGTGATGGTGATGGTGATAGTTATAGTGATGGTGATGGTAATAGTTATAGTGATGGTGATAGTTATATTGATAGTGATGGTGATAGTGATGGTGACTGATAGTGTTGGCGATGGTGATGGTGATGATGATGATGATGGGGATAGTGATAATGAGTGTCCATCACACATCTTCCACTCTGGACTGAACTCGTGTGTCTCTGTGTTGTGTAAAGGAATTTAGTCTCTCTGGTCTATTTATACAACTGAGGAGTATCACTTCATAATGCCTGACATGTAAATGCACTCATACACACACACACACACACACACACCACACACACAGGAATGTGGACTGGGGCGGTGTGTTAAACACTGGGATGATGGTTCCGGGGTCACACAGGGGTTTAAGTCGAGAGGTGGCGCCCTGCTGTCTTTACACATAAACACCCACGCTGACACGCACATACAGTACACACACGTGTGTGTGTGTGTGTGTGTGTGATCGTGTGTGTACGGTTGGGGAGAGAGAGAGAGTGAGAGAGAGAGAGAGAACTTTCACAGTTCATTTGAAACATTGTTCATCCGGCTGATAGCTGGTAAAAGTTGGATGCTCCTATAAGACCCTATTAATATTCACTCCTATCCTAAAACCCTCTGTTTCCTTATGTTGGATGTAATAATGTGTATCCTAGCGATTAAAACAGCAGATAATGAAGGCTGAAGGCATGAAACGGGGCTTTGGTTGTGAGGAAGGAGGGACACGGGACACCAATGAAGAAGAAACGTGTCCTCATTAACAAGGCTTGTAAAAGATCTGATGCCTTATCACTGACGCTCCTGTCCTCTTCCTCCCGTCCTCCCGTCCTCTTCCTCCTGTCCTCATCCTCCCATCCTCCTCTTCCTCCCGTCCTCTTGCTCCGCTCTTTAAAACCTCCTCACATGTGTGAAGGGCGTAAAATCACTTCCTGGGTTGGATCGCTTTTGACCCCGTCGTCTCGGTGGGAGGTGGGCCTGAAGGCCGAGCCGTTCACAGGCTAAAAGGTGACCGCTGTCTCACTGAGACAGACGCGGACAGATGAGGAGGAGGAGGAGGAGGAGGAGGGGAGGAAGGCTGTTGATGGTTCCAGCTGGAAAACCAGTCAGGAGTTCAGGAGTCGGAGGAAAGAGAGGGAGAATGATTTAGTACATGGCTAATATATATATATATATATATATATATATATATATAGTGTCATTTTTTAAAAATGTATGGTAATTTAAATGTTAAAATATCTCTTTTTATTCACATCTTTGTTTATTGTTTTATTCTTTTAGTAATTATTGTGCCAATTAAACACTGAGGCAAATTCCTTGTACGTGAAAACATTCTGATTCTTCTGATTTAACTTTATGGAGACATTTAAAAAGATGTTTTCTGAAATATTGGAGATATGATATGTAGAATAATAAAACAGGCACATTTCTGGTGATTTACTTAATTATTAGGGGACAGTTGTTTTAGGATGTTCTCAATTGTTTTATAGTTATTTTTGACTGAAGTGGTGATTCAAATTAGCAATTCTAATTGTCCTTCTTTAAACCTTATTGGTGACCCCCCCACCGAACACACACACACACACACACACACACACCACACTCCTCCACCCTGTGACCTGCAGTCAACCTCTGTCCTGCTAACCTGTATTTATTGGCCATTAAAGGCCAATAGTTCACTCAAACCCTGACGACGACTCTGATTTATAGGCAGATTCATCACACCGTGTTCCTGCAGAACACACACACTTACTGCCCGGTGCAGGTACATGACACATGGACGGACGTGCAGATGGATGGATGGATGGAGGGATGACAGACAGGCAGGCAGACAGGCAGACAGACAGACAGACAGATGGGAGGTTTATCACCATCACTTAAGATGCTGTGATACAGTGAATGGATTAATCAGGTATGTATGAGAGCAAAGGTGTAGAATTCCTTTGATGGCTGCCTTTCATTTAACTGTGTGTGTGTGTGTGTGTGTGTGTGTGTGTGTGTGTGTGTGTGTGGTGTGTGTGTGTGTGTGTGTGTGTGTGTGTGTGTGTGTGTGTGTGTGTGTGTCAGCTCTAAGATGTGAGCCATTAGCCAGGAGTCAAGCCGTCTGGCCACTTCTATTGTTCTTTGCTTCCTGATGACCCCTGAGAAGGTGTGTGTGTGTGTGTGTGTGTGTGTGTGTGTGTGTGTGTGTGTGATGTAGTAGCTAGTTCTTTATATGTACATCAGGGACAGGAAGTGTTTTTGCCACCAAGATCCCAAATCCCCGATCCTGACCCGTACAGGTAGACTGGTGGCAGGTTTTTTACTACTAGTAGTAAAAGTCGTAGTAAAAGTACTACTAGTAGTAAAAGTAGTAGTAAAAGTACTACTAGTAGTTAGTTAGGCTGCAAATGGTCGTTGTGGGCGATCGGTGCACTTAAATGCCCATTTGACTTGAATGCACCGCAGCCCAGCAGGCTTCTCCAAAAGTTGATCCATTCATCAATATTTCCATTGCAGCAACTTGTCCAGCAACCAGCATCCAAGCAACTAATCCTCCGTGAGGGAAATGCTGGACTGCATGACTTCTCTGTGGCTCCATATTTCCTGGATGTGTCCGGAGATATTTGTATTTTAGAGTTTTGGTCTGTTTGTATGTGATAGGAGAGATAAACACACACACACACACACACACACACACACACACAGACACACACACACACACACACACACACACACGACACACACACACACACACACACACACACACACACACACACACACACACACACAGGCATGCTGCTACTTTAGGGTTAGGAGGTGAGCAGGGTTCATGTGCAGGCCAGATAACAGTTTGAGATGGGGGGGGCGGGCTGTTACTTGGTCAGCAAAAGCTCTTCAGAACAAATGCTGATTTCAGTTCAGAGTGGAGGGATTTAGCTGATTCCTGCTTTCCTCCATTACAATATTTCGATTAATGTTGTTTCAACTTAACTTTACTTATTTATTCATCAAGGATCAATAACATCAACAACACTTCAAAACACAAGCAAATGCTCCGAAACACGTGCATACACCTCATGGGACACATTCTACTCTCTCTCTACTCTACTCTACTCTACTCTACTCTACTCTACTCTACTCTACTCTCCTCTACTCTACTCTACTCTACTCTCCTCTACTCTACTCTACTCTACCTCTCTCTACTCTACTCTACTCTACTCTACTCTACTCTACTCTCCTCTCCTCTACTCTACTCTCCTCTCCTCTACTCTACTCTACTCTCCTCTCCTCTACTCTACTCTACTCTACTCTACTCTACTCTACTCTCCTCTCCTCTACTCTACTCTACTCTCCTCTCCTCTACTCTACTCTACTCTCCTCTACTCTACTCTCCTCTCCTCTACTCTACTCTACTCTCCTCTACTCTACTCTCCTCTACTCTACTCTACTCTCCTCTCCTCTACTCTACTCTCCTCTACTCTACTCTACTCTACTCTACTCTACTCTACTCTACTCTACTCTCCTCTCCTCTACTCTACCTCTCCTCTACTCTACTCTACTCTACTCTCCTCTCCTCTACTCTCCTCTCCTCTACTCTACTCTCCTCTACTCTACTCTACTCTCCTCTACTCTACTCTACTCTCCTCTACTCTACTCTACTCTCCTCTACTCTCCTCTACTCTACTCTCCTCTCCTCTATTCTACTCTACTCTCCTCTCCTCTCCTCTATTCTACTCTCCTCTCCTCTCCTCTACTCTACTCTCCTCTCCTCTACTCTACTCTACTCTCCTCTACTCTCCTCTACTCTACTCTACTCTCCTCTCCTCTATTCTACTCTACTCTACTCTCCTCTCCTCTCCTCTACTCTCCTCTACTCTACTCTCCTCTATTCTACTCTACTCTACTCTCCTCTCCTCTCCTCTACTCTCCTCTACTCTACTCTACTCTACTCTCCTCTCCTCTACTCTACTCTACTCTACTCTACTCTACTCTCCTCTACTCTCCTCTACTCTACTCTCCTCTCCTCTCCTCTACTCTACTCTACTCTACTCTCCTCTCCTCTACTCTACTCTACTCTACTCTACTCTACTCTACTCTCCTCTCCTCTACTCTCTACTCTCTCCTCTCCTCTCTCTACTCTACTCTCCTCTCTCTACTCTACTCTACTCTACTCTACTCTACTCTACTCTCCTCTACTCTACTCTACTCTCCTCCCTCCTCTACTCTACTCTCCTCTACTCTACTCTACTCTACTCTCCTCTACTCTCCTCTACTCTACTCTACTCTCCTCTCCTCTATTCTACTCTACTCTACTCTACTCTACTCTACTCTCCTCTACTCTACTCTACTCTACTCTCCTCTACTCTACTCTACTCTACTCTACTCTCCTCTCCTCTCCTCTACTCTACTCTACTCTCCTCTCCTCTCTCTCTCTACTCTCCTCTCTACTCTACTCTACTCTCCTCTCCTCTACTCTACTCTACTCTACTCTACTCTACTCTACTCTACTCTACTCTCCTCTCCTCTACTCTCCTCTACTCTACTCTCCTCTACTCTACTCTACTCTACTCTCCTCTACTCTACTCTCCTCTACTCTACTCTACTCTACTCTCCTCTCCTCTACTCTCCTCTCCTCTCCTCTACTCTACTCTACTCTCCTCTCCTCTACTCTACTCTACTCTCCTCTACTCTCCTCTCCTCTACTCTACTCTCCTCTCCTCTACTCTACTCTACTCTACTCTACAGTGAAGACAGACAGTTCTTTGAAGGTGACAATGAAAGATGGCTGCTAGCAGAGCAAACAGGGAGACTGTGATTGATCATGAGAGCAGAAAGTGAAACTGGATGATAAATCGCTTCAAGCAAATGTGCATTTGTGGGTGTGTGTGGGTGGCTTTGCATTTATATGTGACTCTGCATGTGTGTGTGTGTGTGTGTGTGTGTGTGTGTGTGTGTGTGTATAGAACATGGCAACCTGCCCTTCTCAGACCCATTACCCTGCATCCAGGATCCACATAGTAAATCCAACAGTTCACACCCGACAACAGAAGCTTCACTTCCTCTTTCACCTTTTTAAATGTGATCTTTATGATCATGACGAGAGCCTTCCAAGGCCAATAATAAAATATTAATTTCATGTAACCTATCGTGTATTTGTGGCCGAACCATCACCTCACAGGGATCACGGTCCAGAACAGAATTCGGAACCAAAATTCATACGCATGGAACATGTTAGCAGTTAGCCGTTAGCAACATGTATTAAGATTAGCACAAGCTGATTGATATGCAAGTCAGGCACTATTTTTAGAAGGATAATAAGTAAAACGCTACCTCATCTTTGACTCCTAATGCATTTGTTTTTTCTGCTGTACCGACTTCTCTCCACCATTAGCCCCAAAACTCCTTGTGTAAATAATTACTACATGAAATAATACGTTTCCTAATAAAACCAGTTCTCCTTCCTGATTATTCTCTCAACTGGTGCACCTTGGTTGAACTGTAAACAGACTTGTTTTCCATGGTAACGCCTTCCGTACGTGAAGATAAGGAAGAAGACCGCATGCTAACCCCTAAACGCCTTCCAGACCTGCTGCTTGCTTTCACGCCTGTCTCGCCCTCGCCGTCTCCATTCCAGCCTCAAAGTTTCATTGGGTGATGGTCACATGACGTTCACATTTACGTCCCACCTCGCATGGTCCCGCCCACAACAGGGACTACTTTCTCTCTGTGCTCCGAGTTACAAACAGCGATTCATCCTTATCGGAATGAGTCTAACAGGTATCCTACTCTGTTTCAACGTTTCAATGTATTGTCATTGTACAATTTTACAACAACTTTAAGACAGAGAGCGAGATAATTAAAAAATAATAATAAACAGATGACACATTTTTTTCCTTGTGACATATTTTCAATAAGAAATCTATTTATGTCATCTGAAAGGGAATAATGATGGATGATGCACCATATTTCATGTAATTCCCACAAACATAAACTATAAATAATTGGGGAAAACAAAAGCTAATAGTGAATTGTGTTTTTTTTTCTTTTTTCTTTTTGAGCTATTGTGGAGAGAGTTATAGTTTTTTTCTAAATGGAGATTCCAACTATAATATTGAGACCAAAACTTCCTAAAACTAAGAATTTTCATAAAAAGTCGATTACTAAGCTCCTGAGTCGGTGGCTCTTTGAGCGTTTTGACATTTCACTATGTGTGTGTGTGTGTGTGTGTGTGTGTGTGTGCTGTTTATTTCCTTCCTGACAGGTTGGAGAAACACTTTATTGGGGTCTTCTTACAGACAATGGTCTTTTTTCTTTCTTACTCATCAAAGGAGTGAAATGTGACGTCTACCTGTTACATCCTTCGGCCTCTCGCTGGTCTTACACTTACACACACCATCGGAAGTGTGTAAGTGTGTGTACATTTATATACACCGTGTTTTAGAGTATAGATTAGTGGATTAATTGTGTTGTATACTGTAAGGATATACTGTATGATTTGCTCATCGTGTGTGTGTGTGTGTGTGTGTGTGTGTGTCCTCCGTCTGGAGACATCAGAGAGTCGATGCCGGTTTATCAGTGTTTACGAGGCCGGGTGTGTCATTTGGATGTAAATTGCGTTGAGGAGACGTTAACAGATAGAGCGCGTCCTTTATTTCCGTTTTATTGTCTTTTAGATGTTTGATTGTTCCTGGCTTCTTGAAAGTGAGGCATCCTTGTAAAATGTCAGTGACGTGACCTCTGTGACCTCCTCACCTGCTCTATTCTGTACTCCGATCGCTGCTCGGCTTTAGTCACAGTTTAAACCAAGACGGCTCACTTTATAGTATCTGTTTAACCTCAGCTACTTTAAATCCTCCAAAACTGGAAGATATGTGAAACTCCATATCTGCAGAATTTTGTTACAACTTTATTTTGTATAAAATGCACAAAACTGACATTGAATTATATTAAATGTGTTTAAAAAAATACAGTTTTACAGTTTGAATAAGAAAACAAGAGTGGTGTGGCCGTTGAACAAGTCAAATAATGCTTTAGAATATCATTGCATGGAGACATTTCTGGACCCCAAAATAAGATAATTATAATAAATGCGTGATTAGCCTTACACGGTTAGAAATATTGGTTAGGTTTAGGCAACAGAACTACTTGTTGAGGTTAGAAAAACATTGTGGTTGGTGTTTAAATGATAAACGTAGCAATGCAGCGCAACAACGTAACTCAACAACATAACGCAACAACGTAACGCAACAACGTAACGCAACAATGTAACGCAACAATGTAACGCAACAACGTAACGCAACAACGTAACGCAACAACGTAACGCAACAACGTAACGCAACAACGTAACGCAACAACGTAATGTAACAATGTAACGTAATAATGTAATGTAACAACATAACGCAACAACGTAATGCTACAACGTAACGTAACAACGTAATGTAACAATGTAACGTAATAATGTAATGTAACAACATAACGCAACAACGTAATGCTACAACGTAACGCAACAACGTAATGTAACAATGTAACGTAATAATGTAATGTAACAACATAACGCAACAACGTAATGTAACAATGTAACGTAATAATGTAATGCAACAACATAACGCAACAACGCAACGCTACAACGCTACAACGCTACAACGCAACGCTACAACGTAACGCAACCACGTAATGCAACAATGTAACGCAACAATATAATGGTAACGTAACAACATAATTAGTGTAAATAATTAACAACTGCCCTTGACTTTCTTAAGTAGCATCAGCGTAAGAACATTATATACATAACATTCACAACTCAAAGTTCCCTTTCAAAAACTCCAAAAAACAATGTATTTACTGTAAGTTTCACACGGGACAGTAACAGCAGGATGAAAGTCCTGCGTTTGACCTGTCCACATCCCCTCCCTCCCTTCCCTCCACTCTTTTTTATACTGTCTGTTGATCTGCCTATAATACAGCGTGTCGGTGCATCAAAAACAAACGCTCACACGCTAAATTAGTGTCGGTGTCAGACGCCAAAGCAAAGCTGGATTATTTGATGCCTTGGCAATAAGAAAAACTGTGCAGGTTTCCAAGTCACCAGCCTCCTCTATGTCTTCTCATACTGGGTATTAATTTGGTAGAAATAACTGGCTACACCATTGTGTGTGTGTGTGTGTGTGTGTGTGTGTGTGTGTGTGTGTGTGTGTGTGTGTGTGTGTGTGTGCGTTATCGCTGCCTCCTGGATGACCTCCATACTAAATCATTAGTGTCACCCTCACATTGGCCTGAAATTGTAACTCCCCTGGTATCCCAAGTATTCCCCGAACCTTATTGGGAATAGCTGTTATTGGAAGTACAGACGTACTCAGAAGAGTCCTGGCAGAGTTCAGGGCTGCGCTGAACTTTTGAACTTGGCGAAGTATGTTCGAGGGCAATAGGCAGTCAGGAAAAAAAAAAATCTGCACCCTGTAATCCCTGTGGACTTTGACAGCAGTGAAACGGAGAGGATTTCCCCATCCGAGACCAAAACAACTGCTCTTGTTCTGCTGATCTCTCGGCACAATGTGGCGTAAATGTGTAAGCCTGCTCTGTACAAACCATGTCAGCACTATTAAAATACATAGTAAGTCAAGACGATTGTCTCTCACAAAGGTTGTCCTGAGCTTGTACACGGACAATAAGATAACGTACCACAATGGGAAAAGATGTTCTGTGCATTTACAACATTTGGAGGTAATGCACATATTCACCTCCATATTATTAAAACGTGCATTATACATCTGTTGATATAAATACATTTGTATAAGAAATAATTGTGCGGATCTTATTGCACAAAATATATTTTATATTCTAGATTAATATTTTTTTTATGTTTATTCGATTTGATTCTAAATGGACCATAATGTACTAAATGAACATCATGCTGGATTGAAGAAGACTTGAAACTAGAGATTGAGACCATAAACTCATGTTTACAATGTTTACTGAGATAATACATCAAGAGAGAAGTAGGACCATTTTCTCATAGACTTCTATACAACCAGAGAGGAGTCGCCCCCTGGTGGCCAGCAGAGAGAAGTAGGACCATTTTCTCATAGACTTCTATACAACCAGAGAGGAGTCGCCCCCTGGTGGCCAGCAGAGAGAAGTAGGATCATTTTCTCATAGACTTCTATACAACCAGAGAGGAGTCGCCCCCTGATGGCCAGTGAGAGAGAGTTTAAGGCACTTCAGGTTGCTCTCTGATCTCTGTACCTTGCATATTTCAAATATATATATTCTTAAACTATTCTATGTAAAAAGTGATTATATATCTATGAAATTTGTATAAAAACTAAATAATTCAACAACAACAAAAAGGAAACGAGTGTGGTTGACATTAACGACTCTCGTGAATTACTTCCTTGAGGTCAACCAAAAGTCCTTTTCCCTCCCTGAACTCTGGTTTCTGCTTCAGCTGCAGCTCTTCTGGCCAAATGGTACCGGTCTGCTGTTTCAGGAGACCCCTGGTCCAGCCAAGTCCCAGAAGGCCTCCTCCTCCTTCAGCTTCCGAGAAGGCCGGGCACTCCGAGGATCGGCACGCCATGGTAACCATTCCAGCTGTAGAACTTAATACCCGGTGTACCGTTACAAGTGAGATGTAGGTACATGCACAACCTACAAAGATACAGTTCAAGGAATATGTTTACTGCTGCTGGTTTAACAGTACCAGGAAACAAAACCATGCTATCTGGTTTTACAGTTCTTGTATCTGTGGTGACCCCTGACCTTTATTAGAGGATGTGCTAACTTATATTGCTGGCTGTTGGTTGACTGATTACCAACTCGTAACATCGGCTTTTGAATGTCAGAAGCAATCCGTTCAAACTGTTTGCTGTGACACAATGTAGCGCTGCTTACTTCCTCTCCAGCCCGGTTTGTGTTGTTGGACGTTTTAGTCCGGAGGATGACGGAGGTTTTTTTCTGTAGCTGTCAGATGTTTTACGTTCAACCGTGAACTCTGAGATCATCTATAGCAGCTATCTGTGGAGCCACTGACTCATACTGACACCTCCGGATCCAAAACCCCTTCAACAACACAAACACTGCAAGGAAGGAATAAATACTTCCTCAAACTCATCAATCACTTTTACTCAACCGTCCGAGACGTGAGGGTCGAGACGACCTGAAGGCTCTTTGAAATACTTTGTGGAAAGATGCTTCACGATGTGAGCAGACAGAACCACGTTTCTGCAGATCAGAAGATGATGTGATTAAAGAACCAAACATGAAATGTCTCCGTTGTAAACAGACAGAATACCGAGGTTTAACCTGTCCAGTCTGATGTGTGGGCATTTTTCTCGCAGCCTGGTGGGATTCGCATGTTATTTGATCAATGCAAACACAGAGGACGGCCGTGAGAAGTGGCACCGTGCTCTGACACGCCTCCTCTCAGACGGGAGACAACCCTGATTTAACCGCAGGTTGGCATCGATTTAAAGGAATCTACTGGCCGGAGAGTGTTTATGAATATTTGAAGTATTATTCCAAGTATTTCATCTGTCAGAATCCGAAAACTAAAAAAGGCATTTTTTTGCAAATAACTTTTTGGCATTTACTTTGACTGAATTATTATGATATTCTTTATAACATACTATACTATGACACTATCATGTAAAGTTGTTATGATATATTACTATTACCTTATTTTATGGTATACCATTAACTATACTATGACTCAATCATATCTTTTATGGCATTTTTGATGACCTACCATTTTTTGGCCTACTTAACCATGGCATATTGTACAATGACATTTTAGTCATACTATGTAATGATATTTTTTATTATTTATTTTGATGAATATCTTTTATGTTGTATTTTTCATACTATACCATGGCAATTCCAGACAGTTTTATGACTATATTTGTCATTTTTTACTTTACTAAACCGTGATTTCTTTATGACTTACTATATTTGTAATTATGACATATTATACTTGACATTTTTCATCAGTTGTTATACGTAACGTTGCTAAAATCACTCCTGTCTCAGGAGGATTGGTCCATGAATGTGTGACTTCTAGACTAGATTATTGCTCCAGGAATGCTTGCTTGTTCTTCCTGGAGCCTTCAGCTACCAGACTCCCCTCCTGTGGAATCAACCACCAATTGACCTCAGAGCTTCAGCACAGAGAAGATGTTCACTCAGCTGGTCTCAATAACATTCCTCTTGAAAATAAAAGCACCTGTCTTAACACGCAACACAACTGACAGCTCAACTTATAGGATGCAGTCGGATGAAGTCAAAATGACTTGAGGACCGTCACAACTACGTACTACTGTGTGTGTGTGTGTGTGTGTGTGTGTGTGTGTGTGTGTCTGTGTGTGTGTGTTGTTTATCCTACGTTCTTATGTTAATGCCGATACTGATTTTCATAATTTGTCTCTTGAGCAAAATTTATGTTATAAATGGGCTGTAAATAAAAAAAACGATCACTGCTAATGACAAGCTCCAGTTTCTGGAAGTGAAGCCAACACTGAAGTGCCTTAAACTTGCATTCTCCCTACCGGCCACCAGGGGGTGACTCCTCTCAGATCGTATAGAAGTCTATGAGAAAATGGTCCTACTTCTCTCTTGATGTATTATCTCAGTAAACATTGTAAACATGAGTTTATGGTCTCAATCTCTAGTTTAAAGTCTTCTTCAATCCAGCATTGATGTTTTTAGTACATTATGGTCCATTTGGAGTCAAATAGAGTCACATGGTTTGGTTGTGGTAGAGGAGATCGGTAAAGAGCGCATGCTGTGACCTTAACGAGGTGGCTATGTTGTTGAAATGCCTCAAATCCACAGCAAAGTGATGCTAATGTGAGACTTTCAGTCATCTCACCTACTTTAACTGGTTTAAGGCTTTTATTTTGGAAAGAGGAAGAACTAAAATACCACCAAAAATAATGTGTGTATGCAAGTAACAGTCACTTGTGAACGACCCTCTTGCACATGAATGCACCTGAACCAGCAGCAGGTAAACCTCCACCAGAGGACTCTCTCTCACCCAGGGGTGCTGAACTCTCCCTGACCTGCTGAACTTGTCAACAGTCCCTCAAATTATGAATAATCACAGTGAGCCACCAACAGCCATGCTAACGACGCCATTAGCATCTCTTATTGGGCACTCGTATGGCTCCCCAGCAGGGGCCGAGGGGCCAGCAGACGCTGTGCAAACGCAGTTTGAGGAATTAACACCCCCATCGACTTACGTTGACTTCTCCGGCACGGACTGGAGAAAAGCCGATTGATTCTGAATGACCTTGGTCATCAGACCAAATAACTGCCCATTGAAGTCAAAGTGCATCCTCACTGTGGCTGATGAAGCACTGCTGATAGCATTAAGACTTTCCGTTGATAAGATTCTCCGTCCTCCGCTGACCATTTGTTTGACTTTCAGGCCCCCGACCGGCGTGCAAACAGCCCTCTGTAAATGTGAAATATGAGAGAATAAATGTCAGGGAAAGCTTTTTCTTTTTTTAAATCTGTGAATTATAAGAAGCTGATCATCCACTACAGAGAGATACATCAGAGTAAAATGATCCACAGGCTTATTTCACTAAAATGTTTGACATCTCTTTAATAAGTTTACAGACAGAGGAAGAGATTAGTCCATTATAATACCTGAAAACACTTCATACTGTAGTTTACAATTCTGACATGTCTCCTAAATGAATAATGAAACTACATTGCTAATTATATTTCGAGAACATTTTTGACGTGTAACAAATACGTTTCTAATCACAGCCCAAGTCCATATAGTGAGGAGGACAGCTGTTTGAGACCAAAACTCCTGCTTTAATTTATATAATGTAACAAATGTACTTATTTAAATCCAAAAACCTAAATAAGAAACTTTGTTTTGGTTTTGCAAAAAATGTATTAACAACGTTAACTTGGTGTTTGCTGCCGTGATCCTTGAATAAATACGATTCCCCTGAAATGTAATTGAAAATTAAGTTTGTAATTTGGTCATTTTATTTATTTAAACAGGGACAATGCACCAAAAACATGAGCCTTATATAAAACCTGGAGAGATGCATTGCTATTTTCCACCTGGAGTCCCTGGGCAGTTTGGTGGAATAACAATTCACTATAAATAGATTATAAAAATACAAAATTTTAACATTTTTCAATCCCCATCCCACCTAAAAAACAAAATTTGTAAAAAGTTAAATCAATAAGTAGTGATTCCCTCCCTGTCCCACCTGCTGCATTTAGTGCAGAGAGTTCAGTTGCATTTGGGGTTGTAATTTTCTAGATGTTTAAATTCTTAAAATCTTGAAACTAAAACACAGACAGGGTTTTGATTTTATCCCCCGGTCCCGGCTTCCTCCACCTCTCTCATGCACCGTTCATGGCAACAAAGTGGTCCGGTGTGTAAAAAGTGTTGCCTTCAATAACACCACTTTCTCCAGCTATTACAGTGATTTACTCTGGACCATGTTCGGGCCCGAGGATCTAATTGAAAGCGAGTTAGTTTCAAACCTCTTTTCAACGCCGCGTTGTAAATTCACCACAATGGTCACAAATTCAGTGGAGAACGGCCTTGGCCGTGCAGAGTTTTGTCTCCGCTGGGCGATGGTGAACAATGGAGGGAAGCGGGCGCTCTTTAGAACGCCGAGAGGAGGCAAAGTTCAGAGAAGTTCATTCACATCGTTTGGAGGGGCTGGACTCGCGGGGGATAGGACGGCCGGACATAAAAGGTGTCAGCCGCAATTTACTATTACAATTTGGCCATTAAGTCGAAACTCTCATCAAACGGTGACTTACAATAAGCACAACAGATCCAATAATCACAAGTAGCACAGTAATAAACAAGGGCTCGGGGACAACAGTACAATGCTACGGAGTCGCGGCGGAGTGGAGGGAGGCTGGGTGTAAATCAGAATGGCACCGGGAAAGAGAAACAAGTTGTGAAAGAGGCCGAAGTAAAGCTGCCGTTAGTCTGCGAACAAACAGTGGCTCTCGTTTACGGAGGGCGAAGTAGAGGTTTAAAGTGTTACGATTACACAAAGGAGAAATGTTACCGATTAGACACTAATCACATACTGTACGTGAACTTAAAAGCAGGTTAGCAGCTCATCGCAGAACCCTGTTTATTCATGTTCCTGCGTTGTTTTGGGTCCTCACTCACTTTACTGGTAAACTGGTTGATGTGATTAAGTGCATGATGGATGTGAAAGAGACTTTAAAAAGGAAGTACTCAGATTCAAGTATTTCTTCCCCACTGCGATCAGTGTGACGGCGTGTTAGAGCTATATACGAAAAAAAATGGAGTTGAGAGAGGCGAGAAAAAAAGTGGCAAATTTGCGAGTTTATAAAGTTGCAAATTTATAAATTGACAAATTTGCGAATTTAAAAAGTGGCAAATTTGCGAGTTTATAAAGTTGCGATTTTATAAAGTTGAGAGTTTATAAATTGTCAAATTTGCGACTCTATAATTTGCGAGTTTATAAAGTGGCAAATTTCCAAATTCATTAATTTGCGAGTTTATAGAGTGGCAAATTTCCAACTTTATTAATTGGCAAATTTGCGAGTTTATAAAGTTGCGATTTTATAAAGTTGAGAGTTTATAAATTGGCAAATTTGCGACTTTATAAATTTGCAAGTTTATAAAGTTGAGAGTTTATAAATTGGCAAATTCGCGCCTTTATAAATTTGCAAGTTTACAAAAGATGAGAATTTATAAAGTGGCAAATTTGCCAATTTTTTTTTTCTCAGAATATTGTTTTTTTTCGTGACCCTACTACGCCGTCGTACACCAAACTCATGAACAGCCTACAAACAGGGACTACATTCTTTCAGTCTACACATGCATAATTGCACTGTTTACATTTACAGTTGCACCGTTTTATTGATGTTTTTATATATGAGTTGCATGCTGCCTTTTAATTTACTTTGTGTTTGTAAAATGTATCTATTTTTATACTTTAGATATTATATCTTTCTTTACTGTTTCTTTTCTACACGTTTCTTTACTGTGCATATGAGAATAAACTCTTTGAATCTTTGAATCTTGAATGTTCTGGTCTTTCAGCAGCCAGAATATTGTAGTTCAGAAGTGTGTTTTAATAATGAACCAGCCTTTGTAATACGTTGGAAATAATAATAATTTCTTTGCAGAATGAACCTTTTCACCACTGGTATCATGTGATCATCATCTTTCTGCCCACTATACACACCCTTTCCACTGATTGGAGTGTTTAAACATCCACACTTGTTAACAGCTTTTATACGCACATTCAACAGCCCTAAATGTGAGCCTCTTATCTGCGACCCTGCAGGAAACACGCAGCCAATGCTCCTGGCCTACTTCCACGGTTCCCCCTGAAGGTCTATACTGGTTCAGTGCCCTGAAACTGAACTGATCGCTATGAACTCTGTTTCACCCTCCGTCTGCTCATCTGCCAGGGTCATCAGCCCTCTGCTTTGCTTTCCCTCCTTCTATGGATTCCAGATTTCTCTCCTATGTTCCTCTTCTCAACACAACTTATTGATTCTGTAAGGATAGTGGAATGTGTGTGTGTGTGTGTGTGTGTGTGTCAGGACCACCCACTGCCTGTGTCTACAGAGTAAATACATTAACTGTCATCAGGAAACTTTACCTGGTGTTTTAAAACAAACCGAAGAGCAGCTCTTCGTCAGTTTTCAAACCCAATCACACGGATCACTAACGACTTCATTAAGCCGTTTTCTATTCATTATATTCTGTTGGGTAATTAGCGTGCCTGGATGAAAATGTGATTGCGGGGTTAGCCTAGCTTAGCATAAAGAGTGGGAGGAGTGGAAACAGCTAGCCTGACTGTCCAAAGTGAAAAAAATACTATAAAGCTCAATAACTAACTAAGGAGACGGTGTAAATTGATTCCAAACTAGATATCATCTTTTTTCATTCCATGCATTCTTCTTCTTCATCTTCCTGTCAAAACCCGGTGTCTAATTCCCCCATAATGCAACACAACCTCCGACTGTGTAGCTATTGAATTCATATGATGAAAACTTTGTTCTGGAGGCTGCCAGACAATATTGTCTGCAAAAAGACAGAAACATAATCGGCTTTATTGGCCAAATATTTACAGATAGCAGGAATTTGACCCCGGTTATTTTGTCCTTATTGTACATACACATAACTAAATAAACATATCAGTAGGTAAAAATGATGACTAAAAATTGAGTATATACAACACATTTGGTCCCAAATAAACGTCAAAGTGACGCACATAATGGAAAACAGTGTGAACATTAAATAAAAATCAGTGGTGGGAAATGTGATGAATTATATAAAAGGAAAAATATTGGGAATAATAATAAATTATTATATAGCACCTTTAAAAACAAGTTTACAAAGTGCTTGTCTAAATGTCTATGGATGTCAGTTTTTGAGCAACGACAAAGACTAAAATTTAGCCTAGAAACGACTAATTAAGGGTTGTTTTTTAGCCCAACCGGTTGTCAGAAAAGCCTTTTTTTTTTGCTACTGAAGTGGTTGTTGATGACTCGCGGCCTCTACCGGCCGGTTCAGAAGAGTGAGGCTTTACAAAAGTCATTAAGTGTTGATTTATGCTGGTTAACGAGTAGCAGCTTTTTGGAGCGCTAAATATGTAGGGATCATCGTACAAATCATCATAATCTCACAAAGCAATGCTTGTAAAATGCTAGCCTTTATGCTAAGCTAGGTTAACTTTACACCAGAAAAAAGTATTTGGGTTTTTGATACAAAAATACAGAGAAATTGTTTTTTTGGCATAGTTTTTTTGTAAAACAGTTGAACATTTTTTTTATTTCAGCTTGACTTCAATCTAATTTTTGTTCTCCTCCACGCTCTCAAAAGTAGAGCCAAAAACAGACAAAACAAGATTCTCATCATTCTCAACAGTTTTATTAAATAAAAAGCCCATACAGTATAACATAAGTCACTTAAATAAGTTGGAGTACGATACAAAAATGTATATAAACAGACTCTACATTACATATGTACATAATCCTATAGATACACCTCTGAGCTGATTAAAGTGTTCCACGTATGTGTATAGTGCCTCTCGTTTAGTTCGTTCAAACAAAACATATATATTTATATATATTTGTACAAATCCAATGTATTAACATAATATAAAATGTAAAATACGTTCTTAACTCATCTACAATATGTACAAGTATGTAAAAAAAAAATACATGCTGATAAATTCCAGAAGATCGGAATTCTGCGCCCTCTGATCGGATTCTTTAGAGCACAAAAAAGTAGCTTTATTGTTTACTGTGGTTCTCCTTGTGGATTTGGAGGTAAAACGGATGATTTGAGGGTATTTTGGGGGTGGGATTGACATTTTTTTATACATAGCTGCTAAACTTAGTTGGCAGATTGTCCACAGGATAGACAGTAGGTCCTGTTTTCATGGTGGGCGGCCCGTTTAAAAGAGTCCAGTGACACTTGGTGGCCACTTCCACCAGGAAGATCTTCAGCAGGACCTTCGCGAACTCCTTCCCCACGCACATCCTGGAGCCGCCTCCGAACGGGATGTACTGGAACCGGGAGGAGTCGGCCAGCGGTTTGGTCAGGAAGCGCTCCGGCTGGAACTCCTCCTTGTTGGGGAAGATCTCGGCCACGTCGTGGGTGTCGCAGATGCTGTAGATGACGTTCCAGCCTTTGGGGATTTGGTAACCCTGAAATGACGAAGGGGGGGGATGATGATTAGTAAGCAGGTACAGGTTTTCAGGTGTACCTTTCAATCTGCCGTTTACACGCCAACTTACATTGAGTTCAAAGGTCTTGAGGGCCACTCGGAAGCCTCCTGGGACCGGAGGGTTGATCCTCAGGGTCTCTTTAATGACACAGCCGGTGTATTTCAGCTGCTCCAGGGACTCGATGTCCAGACTGTGGAGGTCCATCCCCTGCTCCTCCTGAACACAGAGATACATTATTATTATTATTATTATTTTTATTATGAAGCATGTGGGCTGACAGAGTTACTAAAGGATACTCAGTCCTCCTACTAGGGGTTATACACGGCATCTCAAGGTCTTGAGTTTGCTCAGTTGTCATGAAGATATCTCAGACACCATCACATTGGTGCGTATGAAAACTGAGCAAATCTAATTTGCCGATGAAGACCATGAGATAAGGTTGAAAGCACGGAAATGGTAGTATGTCTGAGCCAGCGGCTTGTAGCTAACAGTGCTAATAGTACAGACTTCAACAAACGAAAGGAGCGATATTTAATATCCTGCTTGTTTTATGTTAAAATAGCAGCAGGAACTATTTGATATAGCGGAAGTAGAAAGTCACTTTCCCTCTGTGTGCGTTGTTATCCGAGCTTTCCCCATAGCTAGCTCTGCATATCTCTGAGTTATCTCCATCAGCACTGTTGCCGTTGTCTGCACTGTTTCCTGCTAGCTGCCGGCTCAGCCGTCACCACGCTAAGAGCCGTGTGAAGGCAACACATACGCAATTTCTCGTTTTTAAATAAAATGATGTATGAGATGAATTCACGTCACAGCAGCTTGTTATGTTAACAGTGTAGCTACCTTGTCCATGAGTTCCTGCCTCAGTTTGTCCACGACTTCAGGGTTCAGGCCCAGGAACATGACCAGCGAGGTGGCCGTGCTGGCGGTGGTTTCGTGGCCCCCAAACAGGAGCTCCGTAGCGGACTCCTTAATGGCCTGGAGGCAGAAAACGTACGAGTTCAGCCACCAAACGAAACAACAAGAGGACGACTGAAGATGCTGTTTCTGCGTTGCGTAACGTTTTCCTACCTGCATGCTGAACGCCTCCCCGTTCTTCCGGCTGCTGTCGATCAGCTGCTGCAGAGCGTCTCTGTGTTTGGACTCCTTGTCCGACTCCTGCACCTTCTTCTTGATGTTCTCCTCGATCTTGGAGTGGATGAAGTTCCTCGCCTTCAGACCCTGGAGGACAGGAAACAGACGTTCAGCCTAACTGTTCTGTGCATTGATTACTCCACTAAACCATCCATAACCACACTTGATAACAGTTATATGAGTCTCACCCGGTACAGGCCGCTGAAAGGCACCTCGATGGGCAGAGAGAACAGATTCTTGATCATTTCCTCGAAAGCCTCCACCAGCTGCTGTTCGTCCGTCTTTATCTGCTCCGGCTCGAAGCCCAGCAGGATCCGCATGGCGATGCGGAACATCAGCCGCTTCATCTCCGGGTAGACCAGCACGCAGTCCTTGGCCACCCAGTCCTTCACGGCGGCCCGCACCTCCTCCTGGATGACGGGGATGTAGAGCTCCAGAGCCTCCCTGGAGAAAGCCCGCATGATGGCCTGGAGAAGGAGAGGAGGGAGTGTTAGAGTCGCTGACGGAGTAGATCTCGTTATGTTGCTTAACTGTGCAGCTAAACGTCTCCTTATCAAGTCACTCAGATTCACAATATTGATGATTAAAACCCAGCAAAACATGCTAGAATCACTTCAAGAAACTTCAACGTTTTACTGCATCACAGATAGAACACATCTTATATTTAGTCAACATTGTTAGGGAGAAATAAAAGACAATAAATACAAAAAAAATGCATTGTGAGAGTCTCGTCTTTGTGATCATTCCTGGCCTATTTAAAAAAAAAAAAAGTTCTCTTTTTCTCACTATGATCATCCTGATAATGGAAATAAATCATAAGCATTGCTGTGTCTTTTACAATATTATAATTATTAGTCATCTATCCATATATATTCCATCCCAACGTGCCAAAACCTGCATTTATATCACTTTGTACAAATAATAATTTAAATACTTTAAAAAGTTGACTTTATATTCTTGTAAATGCAAAAGGAAAAAAAAAATTCAGGATCACAAATGACTATAATTAGAGATCCATTATGAGACAGTATTGATAATTTTATTTTGTGATTTATTGAATAAAGAAAAACGCGTTAAAAGAAAAATAATTGAGGATATTGACTGATAAATATGTCCTGAAATGTGTATTAATTGACAAGTTCGTGGGAGAAATCCCCGACTCACCTTCTTCTTGCTCTTGTGTTGGGCTCCGTGCACGTTGGACAGCGTGTCCGAGCCCAGGATGGTGCGCACAGAAGCGGGCCACTGCGCGGACACGAGCCTGTGCTCCCCGAGCAGAATGTGCCTGACGTTGTCCGCTCCGGTGACGCGCACGGTGGGGTTCCCGAAGAGGTGCGTGCGGTAGATGTAGCCGTACTTCTGCCGCTTCATCCGCAGGAACTTCCTCCTCTGCAGAACAGACAAATACATCAACAAAAATGTACTAATCCAGCCATTTGGATTAAAAACCAAATAATAATATAGATTATCTTTACACCTTTTTTAAAAAATGCATTAATAATCAAATTAAACACTTCAAAAAGCTGGAGATCCTTGTTTACCTGCAGGATGAGCTGCAGCGTCTCCCCAATGAACGGTAAGCCCATGGAGCCGGGGGGCAGCGGGCTGCCGCAGCTCGGGTCCCGGCCCCGGATCATGTAAACCTCCCACAGCTTCAGCGCCACCAGGAAGAGCAGCACGGGCAGCACGATGGTGCACAGGAAGGTGGCCAGCAGCGTGTTGAGAGCCATGGCTGCAGCGAGAGGCGGCGGCGGCGTCTTGCGTCGGGGAGCGGAGAGGGTGAAGCCAGGTGGAGCTCCGTCAGCTACATACGGTGACTCCGGAGCTGCTCACCCGGCGCCTTTTATAGGCTGCCAGGGCCGCGCGGTGCAGCCCTGTTACCTTCTCCTCCCTCAGATAAATTAGTTCACTCAAAGTTCATCTTTAATTGTGGGTGTCGCTCGGCCCCGCCCCCGGCCTGGACTGGGCTGACTCGCCTCGCCATTTGTTCCAAGGGGGGGCTGCATCCTTCTAATCCTTACCTCCTGTTGCACGCAGGACAATCCGCGGAGGCTTTTCGCTGAGAAGAAGAAGAAGAAGAAGGTGATGGTTCCCCCCTCTGAGACAATGGGGAGCGCGTCCCGAGACGTCCTTTTGTTGGGCATTGCCTCGGTTTGGGGATCAGGATCGGAGCCCGCGGGGCGGCCTCGCATTCAAGCGCAAAACGCTTTTACGCAGCAGCGCGTTCGGGAAGAATGTCTTAATCCTGCAACCATTCAACTCTAACTTTATTGATTTCATCCCACTCTGTTTCTAATCACCACGTGGCCCTTCCATGACGCGTCACGACGACACGCAGTGCGCGTACCAGCGCATGGACATGATGATTAACAGCTCCCTCTTCCCAAACACCTGAACCTTCAGAATCTAGACCAGGACTTTGACCCGAGCTCCCTCTGCCCCCCCTCCTGAGTGTTGTTATAAAAATGATATCTCCCAGCGGGTTCAAACTTGGGTCAGTAGAGACAGGCGGTGGGGATGCACGCACGCACGCGCGCGCACACAAGGTTATTCCCAGGCTACGCCGCATGAAAAGTAAACACCGAGAGGAGAGAGAGGAGCTGAGCCACATCCGCGCTCTGCATTTGGCCTCTAGTGTGTTTTTTTACGACCTGCCATAACGACAGGACGTGTGTGTGTGTTTGTGTGTGTGTGTGTGTGTGTGTGTGCACGTGCGTGTGTGCGCGTGCAGGGCTGATCGGTCAGTCAGAGTGAGACAGTTTGGCTGCAGCTTTTACAACGACACATTACATGGATGGATCTGTCTGTGCGTTGTTTTAAGGAGGGCGCCCCGAGGTTCACCCCGGTGGGAAGGCACGGCGACTATCACCATTACAGTCACACACACACACACACACACACACACACACACACACACACACACACACACACACACACACACACACACGATATGTGATCTGATCTCCGGTCAGGGCTTGCATGTAGAATTCCAAGAGTTTTCCTTTAACTTTAGAAGCTGCAGACACAGAGAAATGTCCTCTGGTAGGTTTTTATGGGGAGGTTAGGGGGTTTAAATAAAACAAATATACTATATGAGACCCTTAAGGCTATTTAACAATAATGACATTAATAAAAAGATGATTTTTTATTTTATTTCTCTAGCTCTTTATAAATAGCTTGACCGGATTAACCTGGGGCGAAAAAGAATATTCCCTGGTCCTGCATCCACCAGGTCATGCTGTGATCCAGTAGATGTTCTCTGTTTCTAATTAATGACCACAAATCTGGAGGTTCCAGAGAAATGACCAGTTTGGTAATCCAGTCTTTATTTGGCCAGTAAAACTTTATTTTATGGGCCTGTAATTTCCTGATAATTTCCCTGTGTTCTCTGGATGTATGCAATCTGGGTAAATACTTTAATACTAAGTTTTAAATTAGTAGTAATTAAATAAATGACATAAAGAATCCAAGGAAAATAAATGATGAATGTGTAAATTGTATTGTTATTTATTATTTTATCGCAGGTTTTGAAAAAAAAAACAAACTCCCAATAAGTTGAAGAATCCTAAGAAAATGTAAAGTGACTCCAGTATGTTGTTGTGCCACTTTTAAGAGTATTTATCAGGATAATGAATGAATCCCAATATATATTGGTCAGGATAATTGTGGCATGACTTTTCCTCCCATTTCACTGATAATTTATTAAAGTGACCCTGAATACAGGATAAGCGGTAGACAATGGATGGATGGATGGATGGATGGATTTTTTTCCCTTACTGGACTCCATCTTAGTCCAGAACATGAGTTCAGTGTTTTCAGATAGAAGGAAGCTCTGACAACTGAAAACACTAAATATGTCACATTTTCCAAACATGAACCGAACACTAATATGAATCCCTGTCGACTGTGTTCAGACAGACAGCGGCGTGCGATGCATGTTCAGGGTGAATGGGTTTCCAGCTGGTCATGCTGGAGCTGGTGAGTTTTTCTCATCACAATGTGAATGTGTGAAACAGGATTCTGCTGTTCAGGTGTGACAAAGCCGGGAGGAGGAGGAGGAGGAGGAGGAGGAGGAGGGTGAAGGGAGGTTCAAGTGTGGAGAAGGATCCTCAGGTCTCATGCATACAAACCTGCTGGATCACCTGCTGGACTCCAGGTCAACACCCACATCTTCACCGCTGTCACATGACTCCTTTCACTCTCAGAATATCACCGTATAATCTGTAATAAAGGGGAAAGTCTAAAGTTTTATATTTCCCTCTATTATCTAATTGATATATTTGGCTGTGCTGATATGCATTCGGTTGTATATTTGTCTTTTTGCAGCTTTGGGCCTCCGTACAGTACACACAGGGTTAGAAATGAACCAAGTAAACGTAGAAAACAGGTTTAAAATGTATTGTGTCCATAGAACAGTGGTGCAGCGGAGAGTTACTTCTATTGCATAATGTGGAGTAACAGTCCAGAATAAAGACTCACCTATCAGGAACATAAAAGTGTAATTAAACACCACACCTGAGTCTTCTGAAGAAAGCTCCAGAACGATTACAGCTGATACAGCGGTGAAGAATCCACTCAGACATCTGTTAATGTCTTTACTGTTATCATTACAAAGCACACACACACACACACACACACACACACACACACACAGTGAGGGAGAGTGCTCGTGTCTCCTCCCCCCGCCGGCACGCTGGCTGACCTGCCTGTAACCCTGACATCCCGGTGAACTCTCACGCTCAACCAAGTTCACTGTCCATCAAACAGACAGAGATAAGGAGGGAGAGAAAACAGAGAGGGAGACAACAGAGGGACTTTGACTTCTGACCTCCTTTATCAAAACATGTCTACTTGTTACAGCAGTCACTGTGACAGTCGGAAGGGCTGATCGGAATTTAAAAAGCAATAATGCCCTCTTGGATGCCCCTGTGGTAGATTAAACATGATGAAGTGCCCTCTACGGTGCCGTAAGTGGAGAAAATGTGATGGTTTGCCCTCTACAGGGTTAGGGTTAGGGTGTGATGGTGTGCCCTCTACGGTGCCCTAAGTGGAGAAAATGTGATGATGTTCCCTCTATGGTGCCCTCCAAGTGGAGAAAATTTGATGGTGTGCCCTCTACGGTGCCCTTCAAGTGGAGAAAATGTGATGGTGTGCCCTCTACGGTGCCCTAAGTGGAGAAAATGTGATGATGTGCCCTCTATGGTGCCCTCCAAGTGGAGAAAATATGATATGCCCTGTAAGGTGCCCTTCAAGTGGAGAAAATGTGATATGCCTTGTAGGGTGCCCTTCAAGTGGAGAAAAATGTGATGATATGCCCTGTAGGGTGCCCTGCAAGTGGAGAAAATGTGATGTGAACTCCACGTGCCCTTCAAGTGGAGAAAATGTGATGACGTGCCCTCTACGGTGCCCTACGTGGAGAAAATGTGATGATGTGCCCTTCAAGAGGAAAAAAAGTGAGGAAGTGCCCTCCACGGTGCTGTCAAGTGGAGAAAATGTGATGATGAGCCCTCAATGGTGCCCTCCAAGTGGAGAAAACGTGAGGAGGTGCCCTCCAAGTGGAGAAGATTCGCCTTACTCTCCATTGGATGTATCTGCATAAAGGTCAATGAAATGGGGAGATTTGATTTATATTTGTGAATGATCAAACCCTTTAATAGGTCGGTCAGACCATGTGGATGTGTTCCCGGGTCGTCTCCTCCTCCTCTGCTCCTCCTCCTCCTCCTCCTCCTCCCGTGTGCTGCTGTATTGTTGAAGTGGATATAAAAGCTGTTTACTGCCTCGTTAAAGTGTTTGATCCCTGCTCTAATAAAATACTCGTCACTCCTGCTGACATGCAGGAAGGACACACACACACACACACACACACACACACACACTGCCTCGACACAGGAACGTCAGCGTGATTGTCAGACCTGGTGCAGTCGGACCCGGGTTCCTCCTGGTGCATTCTCCCACGAGCATGGATTACTGGACGGACCTGCTGGACTCAGACTCAAAATAAGGAGACCATGAAGACGTGCAGAAAATCTACTAAGCAAAACAATCAAAGTGACACAGAAATACCATGAAGAGATGCAACATGTCTATAAAGAAACAAATGAGATCACTACCAGCAAATATTGCATGTGAAATGAAGAAAAACTAAAAAAAAAAGAGGAGGTGAATGTGAAAGGTCACAAGAGGTCACAGTGATGGAGAACGTAACAAGACCGTAGATCTGAGAGTGTAACAGTAACGCGGTGGGGGAAAAGAAACATTTCTGTGTGTGTGTGTGTGTGTGTTGGCAGGATGGCTGCCGTCCAGTGATAATAGAGCTCTCCAAATGTCTCTCGCCTCATTACATCTGCGGCGACAGGGATCCTCGCATTCAAACGCTGACCCAGGCCAAAGTTCACTTGCTGTTTCCCAGTTAGCGTGTGTGTGGTGGGACACAGCGAGGCTCCGAGATACAAGATGACGTTAAACCTTCACAGGACAACCGACGCTTCTGTCTTTGTGTGAGTGTGAGACCGAGAAGAGGGAGGGAGGGACGGAGGGAGCGCTTCTAGACTGGGACCGGCGCTTCACTCGGTGGCTTTAAAGGGTCCAACATGAAAACCCTCCATTATGAGGAAATATTATGATTTACCAGTAACTTAAAGTAGGTTCAGTTCTGAGGAGTGAAGCCAACACTTGCATTCTCTTTACTGGCCATCAGGGGGCGACTCCTCTCTGGTTGTATAGAAGTCTATGAGAAAATGGTCCTACTTCTCTCTGCTGGCCACCAGGGGGCGACTCCTCTCTGCTTGTATAGAAGTCTATGAGAAAATGGTCCTACTTCTCTCTGCTGGCCACCAGGGGGCGACTCCTCTCTGGTTGTATAGAAGTCTATGAGAAAATGGTCCTACTTCTCTCTGCTGGCCACCAGGGGGCGACTCCTCTCTGGTTGTATAGAAGTCTATGAGAAAATGGTCCTACTTCTCTCTTGATGTATTATCTCAGTAAACATTGTAAACATAAGTTTGTGGTGTCAACCTCTAGTTTCAAGTCTTCTTCAATCCAGCATGATGTTCATTTAGTACATTATGGTCCATTTAGAGAGGATAAGTCCCGCCCCTTCCTCTGTTCCCTATGGGACGTTAGTTCGCAAAAAATATATACATAAAAGGTGAGATATAAATAATGTTTTGACCCGGTCTGAATTGTAGTAATCAAGTGTAAGTAGGGTCATTTTCTCATTGACTTCCATGCAATCAGACTTCTTTTTACAACCAGAGGAGTCGCCCCCTGCTGGCCAGTAGAGAGAATGCTATATATAGTGTGAATTTAAACAAACAAGCAAATGTTACTGTTGAATAAACTTTTATTACAGCACACAAAATAAAAACAACAAATTTAGGAAAATTACATCTCAGTCGGGGGGAGGGGGGGTCTCACTGAGAACAATGACAGAAGGTAAAGCAAGGATTCCTTTGGATATCAAAACGTACCCTCTCTCCACTTTTGTGGAATGACAGATTTATTTGAAATAATCATTCTTATACAAGCGTTGATCTGTAAAACCATGAGTTGTGCCGTTATACCAGGAAACCAAATCAATAAGACCAGAGATCGATTCATTTTCTACGTTTGTGTCCACATTCACACATCGCTTCTTCTCTCGTCTCACATGAGATTCTGTGACACTTTATATATTATATTCATGAAAATACATTAAATATTTACCTCCACTAGAGCCATTACCACCTTTATTTGGATTCCTGAAGTATATTGTACAATAACTTATACATCTACGTGATGAAGGAAACGTCCCTTTTCCATTAACGAGGAAATGTTAATTGATTCCTGTTAATTAATGTGTCTGGCTCGTGGCAACACGTTGATTCTGAATGGATCATTAAATTGTTCATTTGACAACATATATAATCTATTTTCCATGAAAATATCAAATTTTGGAATACAGCATCTGCTCATAGTGAGGACAGCATTTTATTACTTATTTCAGTACACCGGACGTGTCTATTACCTGAAACCTGAAAGCATCATACTCATTTTCAGCTTTGATTTGAGGATTTCTAACATCCTGAACATGTTTTAATGTTCAAAATATTATTTATTTTTCTCATTAAGCAGCCATAACCAATGAAGAGAGGATTTGTGGGTTTTATGTAATTATACCATATATATCCTATATATATATATGTTCGGCCCAGCTATTATTTGGGACTAAGCTGAATTTGGGATTTATTTTCTGGATCTATGAGCAGTATTGAGATACTTGATATTGAAATGTGAGAACATCATTGTTTTTCATATCTCAACCATGCTAATGAGTGGAGAGAAGGTACCAACCAAAAGCCACTGAGCTCCTCACAGCGTATCGAGTGTGTTCACCAAGTAAGCCACAGATTCAAACTCTTATTAATTACATATTTACTCTCGGTGTTGATGGAGGTGCGGATCACAGTGTCGCCCTCCAGTTCGGTTTTGCAGCAGACAAACCGCTGCAACATATTCTTTACAAAATATGCAGTATATACATTGGCATTTACAAGCAACTTCTTTTTTTTTTTTTCTTTAAAAGGCAAAAAAATTAAGAAAAAAAAATCAAATTCAGTGCAAAAAAAAAAAAAAAACATAAGACAGAATAAAAAGAGTGTTTTTATAAAACATTTGTCTTCGGGAGTCGTGTGCAGATTTTTTCAATAAACATCAACCTGTTAAGCCACCAATTCATTATTGCTGTGCTTTGTGAATATATGTGGGTTTTTTTAACGATTCTAAAGCTTCATTTCACCCTGAGGAACAAAAAGACTCAGAATGCAAGTTATCGAACTGTTAAATACATACGTAGATATACTATCACCAATAACATAACCTCCCACGTTGGCCTCGTTTGCATGAATCAAGTATTTTGAGTGGGTTGTAAGAGTTAAATAGACTGGATTTACAGAGAGAGGATGAGGGCATGCACTGATGATGTCATCGCTGACATGTCACCTGACCATCCTCACAGCTGTGATACCGGGAGGAAAAACACCATCTGTACACGTTAAGGTCATGAGATTTAAGATGCTGACCAGACCCAGGAGGGAAAAACAGACCAAATCATTAAAAGCCACTTTTCTGATGTCCAAACTGGAGTTTTTTGAGTTTCGACGCGGGACTACGATGCGGCCGCTTCGCTCGCTGTGAGGCTCCGTCTCGGGTTTGAAATCGTAAAAACGTAAGAACATCGGTCTTAAAGACGTCATCATCCATTCATGTGAGCTCAGCGTCACGTTGCTTCTGCACACACACAGCACACACACCAGTGGAGTGTTGGGACAATGAGATGAACCGGGCTGCAGCTCATTTAGAACCCATTCATCTGGATTATTACTTCCATTAATTGATCAAAAATTTCCAGCGTTTTTGTCGATAAAACTAAACTTCACCCTCATCTTCTTAATTTAATTAAAATAAATTAAATAAATGGACATGAAAGGGAGATGGAATTTATATTAATGTGATGGAATATTGCTCGTTTAAGCCGTGAAGAAATAAAGGAGTGATTAATGGAGACAAATATTCCTAAAACACCATAATGTTACACGATCCTGAAACGTCTCTCTGACTCTAATTTCATAATTAATCTGCCGTCTCAGGCTCTGTTTTAAACATTATCTTGTTATTCTTCAGATTGAAAAGGTTCCTTACGGGCCGAGAGCGAATATTTCGTCAGATTTTTCTTGTTGACCTTTGACCTCACTGTCCCAGTACTTCCTCTGCTGACTCCCGCTGCGTCATCACACTCTCACTAACGTATGAATCAGTTTCTCATCTTAGCCAATAAAAATACAAACACTTCACTGCTCCTTCCAGTAAACCGATGTGTGTGTGTTTAGTGTGTGTGTTCCCTGCATGCCTTGTACAGTGTGTGTGTGTATGTAATCCCTTTTTGTGTGTCCACATGTGTGTGTATGTGTGTAACTGTCCGTCCTCTGAGCGTCTTGGCAGTTCAGTGTGTGCATGTGACCGCATGCATGTTTCATTCTTTACACGTCTGTGTGTGTGTGTGTGTGTGTGTGTGTGTGTGTTTACGAGGACATGCCGTTGACCAGGCTCCTCAGCTGTTTCACCACAGTCTCTATGAGTTTCTGTTTGTCTCTGTCGTTCTTCCTGAACTGAGAGAAGATGTTGTTCTTCTTACTGGTGTCCTTCATCCTGGACAGACGGAGAGACAGACAGCATGCAGTCAGACATTTAGCTCAAAACCCAGCACTCTTTTCTTCCTGAAAAACAAATACGATGCATGCATACACCAGCTCGTACTACCCGGAGACAGCTGATTGAGTTAACGCTAGCCAGCTGATCTGAGACTTGAAGAGTATAGCATCACGTGTTTATTTTTGGCAGGATAATCATGACATTTTTATATATCATCCCATGTGTGTTGTTTGAGCTGGATTGTAAGTCTTTAAGTTGTTTTTCATGTTAGAGAGGAGAGCAGCTCCACGCTGGAGAGGAGGAGCATGTTTAGAGCATGCATGGAGAAGCTGCACCTACCCCCTGTAGACTCTGAGCAGCAGCAGGTAGCAGCAGAAACACAGCAGAGAAGAAGAAGAGGTTTAGAGGAAAAACTAAAAACCAAAGTACAGATGAAGTCTCACTCCTCTGGGAACAAACTAAATCTTGGAACCTGGAACCAAACCTTAAGACAAAGTGAACAAACGAACACTCACTTTTCCAGCAGAGCCAGGGCGGTGGCTGGGTTCACTCTCAGGTATTTGGAGTTTGGCTGGCCATAGTCCGCCAGGTAAGTTGACCAGTCCCACACCATGAACAGATCCAGGAGCTGCAAAACACACATCAACAGCGATTTTAAAAGTTTCTTTCCATCACATTATATATTCCAGAAAAATAAATATTATATGTCAGTTTTAAGACCGGTGCATTGTGGGTCACGGCGTCACTCAGACAGAATGGTGACAGAAGAAGGAGGAGGAGGTTCTGCTGCTTAACATGATGAGTGTTAAGTGTGAACAGGAACATTTAAAATGACCCCCCCACGACCCCTGGTTAACCTGATGGAGATGACCCCCCCACACACCCACACACACAGTGTATGCTAATGTCATAGGGTGAAACAGCTGGGTGTTTGGGTCATGTTGAAAGAGCAGTGAAAGAGCAGCTTAGTGATAATAGCATTATTCATCTGAGAGAGAGAGAGACAGAGAGAGAGAGAGAGAGAGGCTTAGCAACAAAGCCATTATTCTCACCTGAAGTGATGAGCAGCTCACACACACACACACACACACACACACACACACAGAATACCAAAAAAATGATGTGTCTTATCTGTGTGAATTTTAATGATGACATCACATTTTCACATCGTCCCATGAGAGAGAATGCAGGTTTAATGGCCTTCAGCATTCGCCTCATTTTTCAGAACCACCATCGGACAATCCCCCATGTTTGGATGTCTTAAACAGTCTGATAATGATGATACTAATATCAGGACATCGTGTTCTCCTTCTAGGCTCTTCTATGTTTTGTTTGCAGTAAATCACAGACAATACCAAGATAATCCGGGTTATCCTCACAGAACCGTTTTCCTTTGGAATTTAAGATTTCTCAACATCCAACCTCACCCAGGAGCTTCTCATTCACGGCCTCACACACACACACACACACACACACACACACGACGGATGACCCCGAATCCAGCGAAGACAACAATCAGTGTAATCTAGTCGGATTCTGCTGGGCGAGCTGAGTCATGTCATCATAAGAGTGAAATAGTAAACACTTCTGGGAAATATTCAGCTTTTGGCATGAGAGGAGATAGTGTGTGTGTGTGTGTGTGTGTGTGTGTGTGTGTGTGTGTGTGTGTGTGTGTGTGTTTGGGGCACTCAACTGTCTCTGTGGAAAGGTTGACAACTCCTGGAAAAGATCTACTAGGAGTCATTATGTTGAATGTTTGCTCCAAATTCCGATGGTTTCCTTCTCAATAACTATCGGCAGTGAATTGTGGGTAGTGATCAGAAGAATGGGTGTTTATTTTTTTAGGGTGGCATCATTTTTCCCTACATCGGTGGATCTTCACAGGTCGCTCTAGAAGGAAGCTTTTAGTTCCTTGGAAAGAAGTCCCTGGGATTAAAATGTTAACTAAGATTAACTTTGCGTGCAATCACGCCACCTCTAAAGAATTGCTTCTGCTCGGATGCTCGTCACCGTGGCAACAGCAACACTCCAAGCTCATTAGCAAGCTCTGTGTAAATTAATCACTTACAAGTTTCTCCAACAAAACGACAACAAACGAAGCTAGAATAATCAATAATCCTACACACATATTTATCCACAGCAGGACACAAATAGTACAATATATTATTATTATTATATTTTTTTTCTCATTCTGGTATGTTGACGACACATCACCTGCCCTAAATGTTTGACTTTCAGTCACTCCAAATGGTTACCGGATAACAATCTAAAAAGCAGTTATAGCTGCGAAATCCGGAGCCATAAGATAAAGGGAAAGTAAAAGGGTGACCCCTGTGTAACCTCGGCCTGTGGATGCCTCCCGAGCCCTTCACCTAAGGCTAGGATTAACATGTCAACCAGGCAGCCTGAATAAAAGGGAACATGGACAGATCTTGTCTAATGAGCTGCATCGCAGGAAACTAAGCTCTGCTTTAAAAACAGGACCAGGTAGGGCTGCAGCTCCCACGACAACACCGAGGTCAGCCCCTTTGTTTTCTGGGAACTTTTAACATTTACATTCTGCAGTTCAAAATGTTTTTTCAGTATTACATTTACATTTATTTTTATTTTTGTAGCTTTTTTCCAATAAATTCCCCTGAAGTTTCCTTCAAAATAAAGGTGAAGTGACATTGATTGATTTTATAATTTCCGGGCTAATTTCTCTGAATTAACTGCTCCATTAAAACTTCCCTGTAAAAGAGAGACTAATTAATGACTCAGTATTTATCAACCAGAATCTAACTATAATCCATGTAGAGAGCTTTTGCAACAGCATGTAATCTGGAATGAATTACAGAGAAGAAAACCTCTAACTTCCTTGCTTTGGCCCTGGCCAGAAACCCTCAGCACACCTTATAAGGCTTTTTGTGCCCAAATCTAGAAAAAAATTACTATTTGTTGGATTTTGCTCGCAATCATGGCAAGTGTTCTTTGATTTAATACGACGTGTAATTGGCCCACTATCCCTGCAGCTATAACCTTAACAGCTGGGTAATGCTTGCCAGCACATGGCTCTGAACACAGAGATGTTTTAGCCGGCGGCTAGCAGCTAACAGTGCAAACTATTTTAACTTGGAAAGCATGGTCTGAAAGTATGTATGGCTCCTGTAATATACCCAATATTTTCTTTTAGACTAAGCGACTAGTCTAGGTTTAAACTTTGGTTTAGAAGTTAATTAATTAATCATTAGGAGCATCCCTATATGATGCTGTAGAAAAGTCTTTTCAACAAACCTCTTCAATATATGGCTGTGACCTGGACTGAGCTGAGCCTCCACCTCAGGCTCAGATTAACAGATCAGCACGGACACGAGTTAATGAGACCCAACAACACTTTACATACCACCGGTGTTCACAACAAAAAGGGAGGCAGGGTCTTTGTTGCCTGTGTGTTTTGGAAGAGGAATTTTCTTGAGCAGGTGAACTTTGGGACAGGTGAAAGTTGAAAAGGTTACACGAAGACATAAGTCTGGAGGAGAAGCAGCCGGTGAAACGTAATATTGTTGGATGTGATGTCAACGGAGAGTTGAGACGTGGGACAGCGAAGAAGTAAAACAGATTAAAGCTACAGAAATGAGTTTGTAACTTAGTGATGTCAGAGAGAAGAAGACAGAAAGGGTCCTGTAACCTGTAACCTGTAAATATGAAATACTTTGAATACTCAGTTGAGCAATTGGGTGCCATCTATTCTATAAACAAAGTGAGACAGTTTACCTGTCGTAGGTCGATGAAGGCCAACTGGAGTGTGTCTCCTTGAAAGCCAGGAACCGGCTCTGAACTGGCAAACACTGAAGAAAGAAAGAAAAAAAATACTTAGTGCTTGAATTAAGGAAGGATTAAAATACACCTCAATGAAAATTACTACTTCTCAGGCATTTCAAATGCAAAATCAAGTCCCACAAGGCTCTATACTGGGTCCTCTTCTATTCACTTGGGTGTCTGAATTGTGTTTGCATGTGTATTTTCGTGAACAGGATTTCTGCAAACACACTCAACACAGGCTTCCGTTTGAATGATAACTTATTTGAACATGTATTTATACTTACATTCACACTGAATGACATCTAAGTTGAATTGCTGAATGGCCCCCATGCTGATCTGTTTGAGTTCTGTGTCCAGCAGCATCTGCATCAGCGATGTGGACAGATGCTTGCAGGCTGACATGCAAGCCGTCTGGGCCACTTTACCCTGCAGAGAGAGGGAGGAGGAGGAGGAGGAGGAGGAGGAGGAAGGTGACAGAGGGTGAGAGGTTGCAAAAGGGCAGGGGAAGGTGGAAAGGCATAGAGGAGATTAGGATGGGGATGAGAAGGACATATTTGGGTGAAGTCCACTTGACTTTCAGGGGACAGATGTCCTGAGACTGTGGCGGACAAAGTGAACGGCTGATCGCCAACAAGATGAGTCTGTTTTGAACCAAAGACAGGAGTCGCTGCTGCAAACATGCCGAGAGCTCTTTCTGCCTCAGCGAGTGCAGCACAAGGCCGAAGACGCTGACTGCAGACACGGTCTACCTTAACTGCCACCATGTTTCCTAACGTGTACATCCGTGCAGACAGAACGATGCATGAAGCCTCAAAAGCAGGGATTTGTATCGATGTCATGATGCCAATACAAATTGCAATGACAACAGCCAATGACGATGACTCATGGACAGAAGCGAGACACAATGCACACAAAAGAGAGAGCGATAAGCACTAAGACAGCATGTGGGTGTTGTTTTTTAATGTCTTATCATTTTAATCTAGCCGTTCTTAGATTTTATCATTCAACTTAGTATTTTGTTTTCTCTCTGCTGGCCAAACTATGTCATAATC
Organism: Chelidonichthys spinosus; assembly: GCA_029853015.1. Classification (NCBI taxonomy): domain Eukaryota; kingdom Metazoa; phylum Chordata; class Actinopteri; order Perciformes; family Triglidae; genus Chelidonichthys; species Chelidonichthys spinosus. Next base: position 15,927,322 of record CM056842.1, on the reverse strand, counting down.
CAAGTTCAGAGTCATTCTAGCAGCATTTACTATGTCAGATTCTTCAGAAAAACTCATGTTTTATATCAGCGCATATCAACAAAAATTGTTGATGAATGCCAGCATGACTTTCTCAGCGATTAGAGATGTGCGGGTGTTTGGTGATAGAGGGCTGATACATCGAATAAGACGAAGAAAAAGAAAGATGATTGTAATTAAGTCTTGTTTCAGGTATTAAATCCCAAGAAGTTTGGACTTGCCCACCCCTGATGTTTTATGTCAAGAACTCTGACTGTTGAGATCAGCTGAAAAACTTTATAATAGTCACATTATAACATACAATCTGTCACTCTGCTATTAATTTCCCAACCTGTGTTCTTTGTAAACACATCACACATTAAACAGAACAAAAAAAACACAGAAAAGCCCAACACATGCAGGTGAGGCACAACAAACGCTCAATTAATAATTATACATACGTCCCACAGCATCATTTTTACAACCCCACAGCAAATAAGAACTGTTAACATTTCCACAGCTTGAGGGATCGACTTTGCTCTTTTTCCAAGCAGGTATGTTTTTATCTCATTATCCACATTGAAACAAGTGGATCTGCAATAATAAACACCTCCCCTCAAGTGTGTGAAACGCAAACAGTAACTTGGAATGGATGTGTAAATTACAGTTAGTGTTTGTGGCTCGGCTCAACACAATCCTTTCACACAGACACTCATGCAAAGAGCTCTCAAACCCAGGGACGATGTGGTGACCCCCCCCCATGTCAAGGATAATGCACAGCCAGCAGTCTGATGGAAACATGGCGACGCGTAAAGTCAAATCACTGATGGCCTCTTCTAAGATTGGTGAATCCAGGAGAGCCACGAGGGCTTCATGGGAGAGATGTGTAACTTTCCAAAAAAACAAAACAAGTGAATCAATGGCTTTCCTTTTGTTGGAGCTCCACAACATCCCTGAAAACATCCTTCATGCTGACAATTGACCGGCAGCTGGACAGCAGTGATACATGGTGTGTCTGTCCATTCACTCCAAGCTGGTATCACATCTCAGCCTATTGACTGCAAATTTGTTCCATCACAAAAGTTAATTTGTGACCATTCACACACAGATGTGCACAAAAAAAACAGAAAGACTTTTACTGCATGCAAGCCCTCAGAAGGAAGAGCCCGTCTACCGCCACACGGCTACGTTTGAAAGCTCTGTCGTGGCCTGGATTTCACACGAGATCACCGTTTTTGAACCCAAAACCTGAGCGTTTTCTGAAAATGGTCTCCCAGAATGCCAGCTTGATTATCAAAAGCAAGCTGCAATAAGATATGAGATTTGTTATCATGGTGAACATGGTGGTCAGAGGGCTCGACGATACAATATCATCACAATACTTCAGTCACGATATGATCTTATTGTGATATTGAACATTTTGAAATATGCATTTCAGTATTAACGATTGATAACAAAATGCATTTTTTTTTAAATGGAAAAGTTTGCAGCAAAATGTCAGTCAAGCAGACAAACTGACCAACAAACCATCAATCCGCATTGCATCATGCACCTGATGACCTGAGCTGTTTATTATAATCTACATACTCAAATCCCACTACTTTACTATGATCAACCCCCCCCAAAAAAACTCAGGACCACCTAGTGGAATAAAGAATTGTCACCAAAGGTTACGTTTGTATTATATTAAAAGTTTAATAAAATAAAAGATTGCAAAATATCAATACTTGGTGTCTGTGTATCCATATTATATACAATATTTCCACGCAACAATTCTATGCTGAATGGATTTTTACCCCACAACCCTACTGACGTTCTTGTGATTCTCTTTAGAAACAACGTGAGGTCTGAAATCCTCCTCGAAGCATTGCTTCCACTTGAACCACAGTTCTGTTCCACTTGAAATGGGACCAGATCACTCAGAATCCCTTATGTTGGATTCCTTGTCCCCTGAACCAGCACATTTTCAAAACTCATAAAAACTCAACTAGAGATGAAACGATACAGGATTTTTATCGTGGCTCGCAATAAGAAACACAAGCATTAAGTTTGTGGTGAATTTCCATGATCGGGATAACGGTTAATATCGTCATGAGTGACTTGAACAAGTACGATCAACTTTACTGTGAGTGTTTTTGAGCGAGAGCCGCGGTGAAATCCTGTATCGTCCAATCCCTGGTTACTACAGGTGCCAGAAGAACCAACAAGCCTGGAGTCGTGGAGCCTCCACAGTCAAAAATAAGCATGCTTTCATCCCCGCTCTGCCCGTAGAATGGCAGCATAGTGTTGTAACAGCCAGGCAGGAATACTCACCGACATCGACGCATGGTCATTGTTGTTATTCTGAGTAGAGACACCCCCAAAGCAACCAAAAATGGCAGAGGAGGAGGGGAAGAGGGAAAGGACAGGAAAAGAAATGTGGCAACAATAAATGGACAGGAGGAGGTAGATTCACTAGAGATATATTTTTGCATGCGTGTAAAGTCAAATTAATCAAGGAATAAAAAACTGCTAGTGAAACAAATTAGGTACAGTGCTGATCATTACAAGGGGTGTGGATGGGCAGACAGGAGACATTGTTGGAAGAAAAAAAACAGAAAGGAAAAAAGCTAGAAACTCATTCAAGACATGACAAGAGATGAAGGAGAGAAAAGCAGGCAAGTGGAGCACTGAGAGTGGAGCTGGAAATACTATCGACTGACCGAGTCCTTCGCACTTTCATATCACTAAATGTGTCCTGTTGAAGATAATGTCAGTATGTGCAACAGCAGTCTACGAGTCAGTGTTACCATGCATACGGACAGATCACCACGGCAACACGTACTCAGTTCAACAATTCACAACGTAAAACAATTCACTTTTAGTCAGTACACACGGTTTAATAGAGAGGCTAAGTCCCGCCCCTTTCTGTGTCCCGCATGGGACCTTATTTTGGTATTTTATGAATTACGCTATTTAGAAGATCATTTTACGCTCAAGAACGTCTCACTTTGTCGTCATATAATCTAGCTCGGCTTGCTAGCTACTGTAGCTAGGTCCCATGGTGGTCCACCGGAAGGGGGCGTGGCTTAGCCTCTCCACAGGGATGTGATGAACATGTAGGCAAATAACGAATCCCGACGACGTAGACAATGTGGCACACACCCAGAGAAAGGTGGCAGGTTGAATGGGTCACATGTTAGTGGTTCGGTGGATCGGACTCACCGGGAGGTGTGTGAAGACCTGGAAGGTGGAGCGCAGGAAGTTGATCAGGTCCATGAGGTATCCAGACGCACGGCCGTCCGACTCAGCCATACCCCATTCGTAGTCCGCCAGCTGGATGAACTCATCGATCTTCTGGTTGAGTTTGGTATAAATCTCCCCCTCTGCAGCGTGGCGAGCATCCTGGAAAACATATTTTTATAAACACCTTATAGCACTAAATACAGTTCCACTAGCTATGCTAGTTAAGCTAGTGTTAGCATCTTAAATGTGGATAGCAGAGTCAGCTTGTCTTTACAGTTAGTGATTTGATAAAAGCCTCCACTTTTCACTTCTTCAAAACTAGATGAAATTTGATTTAGAACTATTGTTAGAGCAGCAAGTCGATAAAAATCACTCCACCGATTTAGCATTGTAAATAGCGACCTGTCAACCGGAAGGTAGCCACGGTAGCTAACCATGCTTTATAGTCTAATTGTCCATTTGAAACCTATTTGAATCTATTTTCTCATAAATGTCCAGTGCAGTCTACAAACCAGACGACTCGCCCCCTGCTGGTCAGTAGATGTAATGCAACAAACTGTACCCACTTACCTTGAACGTGGACAAGCCATAGAGTCGTGTGGTGTGGACCGTTTCGGGGGAGACGTTGGTGATGTTTGTTATGAACTCCTCCAGATACTTGCAGGCCTGCTCCAGGTGGGTGGTGTTAATGATGATCTGCACCAGCTACAGAAGAAAAGGACATACTTGAGATGACAAAAATAATCTTAGTTTTAGATGGAGGTTAGTGAGAGCGGGGTTTTTCCCACCTCAGTCAGTCCTATGTGAGGTTTCTTGATGAGGTTTTGCAGACAGCTGCTGAGCGTTCTGGTCAGCAGCAGGTTGGTTGATTTTCGCAGCATGTCGTCGATCTCCGTTGAACTGGATGCACAAAAATCACGTCACACAAGTCCAGATATTGTACGGTTGCACAATAAAGAAGTAAAGCAGTCATGCTGAACAGAAGAGCCTGTGCTGAAAGTGGACATATGGTAACGGTTTCTTGAGGACTAACCTCCGGTGTAGTGACTCAGAGAACTTCAGGCTGGCGTAAATTAACTCTTTGACCTGCGTGTAGATCTGAGGGACGGACTGGGACATTGGCAGCTTCTTTGGGAAGTCCTGCTGCTCACACAAACACGCAAATAACAGCATTAAAGGACTCATTATATCACTCTCAAGATGGTGTGGCTGGAGGCAGCATTTGCTGAACTTTCTCGTTCTCTACTGTTTGTGTCTAATAGCTGGTGTCTATGTGCACTGAAGTAGAGTATATGTTTGACAGGCTCTGGTACTTGAACTTGTTACCTTTTCGATCTCAGCATCGTGGAAGGGAAAGCGGCTGACTACCAGTTTGTACTCCTCCTCTGTCTCCACCGGGATGGGACTGTAGTTGTCCAACTCAAAGATCTCCCTGTGGAAAATAACACTATTTAGTTGTTTTTTTTATTAGAGCTTTGAGAATCTCTCCTTTTTCTGCAAAACTGTTCTAAAATCACAGTTTGTTCAGTTGTTTTCAGCTAAAACCCACCTGAAAACCAGCGCCCACTTCTTCAGCAGAGTTTCGTTGTACTGGTCTCTGACCTCAAACAGCAGGTCAAACAGCCGGTTCACTGGGAAACCATAACCCTGTCACACACACACACACACACACACACACACACACACACACACACACACAAACACACACACACACACACACACACACAGACAGAATCAAGTGTGTTAGTGTCCGTCGTTCTGCTGTCTCCGGGCTCCTAACGCATTCAGATGAAAGACAGCTCTGAAACAACCTGTAGTGTGTCTGCGAAGATGACGATGAGGTTCTTCAGCTCCAGGACCAGGTCTGGGTCATCACAGTAAGACTGGGGACAACAAACAGACATAATCAGGAAAATGACAATCCAGAGTTACATGTGGGGGAAATAAATCCATGACAACAGCGGCAACATTAACATGGTAATCATCTATGAAGACATGTAAATGAGATATGTGAAACTGTGTTTTAAAGCTAGTGTTGGTGATCTTCTTCAAAATGTATATATGAGTAATTAAACACTCCTTAACTGTTGCTTTTTATGCAGGGAAAGTGGATTAGTGAGCAAAGTTGGAGGGGGAAAAAGCACACAAAGTGCTACTATAGAAAGTTTGACAGGCGTAGCAACAGTAGCTAAAAGGGGGAGGGTCTTAGCCGAGGGTCAATCAACACCAACAAAGTCTCTCCATTTTTTTCTGGGGGTGATTTATGACCCTGAAAGCAGCTCAGTTGAGCCCCTTAACGCCGACACAAGGATCCTGCCAAACACAGGAGTGTGTAAATCAACAGAGTAAATGAACACAGCCTGAGATTTGACGTAAAGCAGCGGCCGCCTGCCTCTCTGTTTACTCAGAGAGACAAACACACACACACACACACACACACACACACACACACACACACACACACAGCGACAACCAGCTGGAGACCGAGCGACAGCAGCAAATCACTGCAGCGACAGTTTTATGAGTGTGTTTGTCCAACGTTCTGATCCATGCGACATGTGAATATGACGCGTTATTTTAATCATTCTTATGACTTGTTGCATTAATGATACAGAAACAGTTGAGGGATACTGTGAGAACCAACTGTATGAAGATCTTCTATTACGTCCTATTAAATTGGGGACCTCTTCCATGGACACTTTCCCCCAGCGGGCCTGACCATGCAGCGGTTGGAAGGGCAGGACCCCGGGCAGCGTGGAGCTGCCTGTGTCGTGGCCCAGCAGAGGGGCTGGAGGCCAGGGGGGAGACCGGGGCCTTTGTTAGTCTTCTCACCCCACGCTGTGCTGCCCATTCTCTGGCCTGTTAGCATAATCCTTCGGGTCATTTACAACTGACTGGAGCCCAGCGGTCAGGAATATGCCTTCTTAATCTGCTGTTATTGTTGCAATCTGTCTCTCATTAAGGCCCCAATGACCTCGTCTTTGGCAGCATGCGTATGTGTGTTTTGACCTTTTCTCTTGAGAGTGACATCATTAGTGTGTTTGTGGGTGCACTGACCTCCACGGCGTTGTGTGTGTGTGTGTGTGTGTGTGTGTGTGCGTATCAACCAGTGAATGAAGGTTCATCCAGGATAAATAGATCCACAGCAGGCTCTATTATCTCTATTAACTCTAAACAGTCCCCTTCTCATTCAGAGTCCACTCCCTGCTGTCCCGTGTGGGTGTGTGTGTTCATGCATGCATGTGTGTGTGTGTGTGTGTGTGAGGGCCTACAGAATGAGTGCGGAGCACGGCGATGATCTTGGACAGGGCCATGTTCCACAGCTCATCAGTGAAAGCTCTGGTCACCAGCCCCCGCGTGGCGTGGAGGATATGGTCCTCCACAACAAAGAACCTGACATACACAGAAAAAAACACAACTTATGAACACTGTACAACTCTGTTTAGAAGTGTTATTAAATCAACTAATCAATGAGTCGCTAAGATAACATGAGTGTTAGAAGACCTTCTTTGATCGAGGATAGCTCTAATTAATAAACGGAGAAATGATCTGACCTTTTGCAACCCTTTGAACTGACTGAAACAAACTTGTTTAGACACATTAATGAATTAACATTTTAATAATCAGTGAAATGAGAGGAAGTTCTTACCCTACAATCTGATTGAAGTATCGTCTGTAGCCTTCCACTGTCTCATGCTGGACAAACACACAAACAGCCATGTGGTTACAGAACAGCAACACTTTAACTTTTAACAATCCCCATATAAACGTTTTCAGCTGACTCACTCATACTTATGACTCTATGTTGCTGCCTTATGCAGCTTCATGTGTAGAAATTATCTTATCTTTAAAATCTGTTCTGGCAGAAAACCTGCAGAGCTGCTGTTGGTTAATCTTATAGAAATCAATTAAATGTATGAGGATAGAAGCATCCATTGCTGGTTGACATGGGGTTTTTAATACGACCACTAGGAGGCAACAAAGGGAGAACTTTTCAAATTCTGCACATTCTGACTTTAATTAAAAACTTGAGTTTAGTGCTTTTTTTCCTTTTGTGAATTCAAAATAAGAACAATTGTAACAAACTGTTGTTGTAAATAATACAAAAGAGTCTGTTTATTGCTGCCTTAATTGTTTATTCACTCAACTTTCGACTTTGCTACGTCTCTGGGTCAAAGCTGCTTCCTCTAAAACACTTTGCCTAACAGAGATATAATAGAGTTGAAGTCAGGAATGTTAATTCCACGTTGAATGAGATTCTTTGAATTCCATTTATATGCATTAGATGTAATGTGTTTCGTGATCCTGCTCCTCCATTGGATGCTGGCTGTTTGAGTGTTGCTCACCATGTTAGACTGTGGCTGCAGGACGAGCCGGGCCTGTTTTTTCCTCTGCTTCCTGTAGTAGTTCTCAAACGTTTCTCGGTCGCCCTGCAGACAGAAATACAACACACTTCAATAACATCTCCAAAACATACTGAAAATGAAAAAAACATTTGCTGTGAAAAGTCAAATGTTTTTTATATTCATAATTTACCCCAAATAAATTACACGGTGTAGAATTTAGGGAACTATAAGTGTCACACACTCCCCTAAACCAGTTTCTGTTGAGTCCTCTAACATGTCAATAAACATATTCAACAGGAGGTCATTTATCAATCATGTTAAATTCAGGAATTACGAACAACGTTGTTGCTATGATACCGTTTGAGTATGAGCGTGTGTGTGTGTGTGTGTGTGTGTGTGTGTGTGAGATGGAGAGACACCTACCAGCACAGTGTAAATGTGTAAACACCTGTAGACAGGTGAGAAGTCCACCAGGTCCTGAGCTGTGAGAATCTATCAGACACACAGAAGAGGAAACAGTAGTGTATCATTGTGTGAAATCCACCGATCTGGATGACGTTATGAACGTTTCCTCACCTCTTCGTCCGTCTCGTCCTCATCTCCTGCTTCGTCCTCGATCATCATGCCGTTGTGAGTGTGTGTTCGGCCGTTGAGGGAGTACACAGGCTTGGTGTAGTGGCCCATACTGGCCTGTTTGGCTACTGCACTGTTAAAGGTCCGGTGCTGCTGAGCCTGGGAGGGAAATACTGCTGATAAACGCCTGTTACCATGTTTTGAGAGTAATTGTTAGAAACACGATATCTCCTACCTGTCTCATGGCGGTCTCTCCGACCTTGTCCGAGTGTTTTCTGATGCTCTCCAGGAAATCCTTGAGGTCGGACATGGAGATCTCCTTGATTTCCTCTCTTAGTCTGGGCAGGTTTTCAGCCATGATCTGACAGAACCTGTAGTGACTGACCCTGCAGGAGACACACTTGTATTAGTCATGTGGATGTAAAAATCTAATCTTTGAATGTAGGAAAATAAACAGACATGTTTTGTCTCTGAATCTAAGGAGGTGATGGTATAATCCTACCTGGGAATGAAGACCTTCTCCAACTGCTCCATGGTTTTCAACGCAGCATAGTATCTGCAGAGAAAAAGTTAGTATTAATCACAACTATGGTATAGAACTGACATGCTGCATCACTGGAGAGCTCTTTTAATGGCAAATATGAAGAGAAGGAACCATTAAAGCAACAAACACTCTTTCAATGTACATAATCAGACCAGAAAGACTATGAATCTATGAATCTATCCTGTGGTATTTGGTGCTGCCTTCAGGATTGGCCTCACTTCTCAGAAACATGGAGGTCGCCGCCCGTCTCATACATTGGCACGCAATGAAGTGGGATATTTTATTGTCACTGCCTATTCGGCTACCTGTGTTATTATTGTGGTCTTTTCACAGTGTGCACACATCACACGGGTTCAGCCCTGGGTCAGTGTGCTGAGCTCCCATCATTAGGCTGATAGGCAGGCTGTGAAGGGATCTAATTGGTCGGTCAGCGAGTGTAAAACGTGTTGTATACATATGAACAGAAGACAGCCTCATGAACCGTACAGTGAAAAGGTTTTGTCATGAGTGGCGGGCGACGGGAAGGAGGACACACAGGTGGCGGGGCGTTGAACAGAAAGCGACCTGGGCTTCGCGCACATACAGTACTGAAAATCATGTTTGATGCATACACTCGCATTCATATTTATGGTAGATACGTAGGCTATGTCATTAGCGCTTCAAGTACAGTCCACACACACACATTAGTCCCACGAGGTGGCCGGCATGGTCTAATTGCCTTGGATTGGCTGTGGGCCGTGACAGGGCTGCAGTGAGGGGGCCTTGTTGTGAACAAGGGCACACTGAGGGTCAATTGTCCTGCCAGTGAATGGCCTCTTCCTTTGGTACACAGTAATGAACAAGAAAGGGTCATTATTTTCCTGTCCAAAGTGAACTCCCCTCCGCTCTTCGTCTGAATGGGCATGTAAATACGACCAAACATGAAGTTCATGGGGTAAAAATGAAGTTCGATCGAACCCGCTGGGCAGAAAAAGCAGGACGCACGTGGAGAGGGACAACTTCTCACAATAAGGGCGGCCTGCCGTCGGAAATGTTCGATATGAATTTGATTTGTGTGGATGAGAACCTCATAGCTCAATTAAGCATTTCTCTACTACATGTCAGATTGTTTATCCTGTAAACCATCTGTGATATCTAATGCAAATGGTTATCTCCCTGCTGTTATTAACGTCACACCTCAAAAAGGCACAAAACAGCCCTGAATTAGACGTGTACTGTTGTCTTCAATATACAACAGTGTGGCGTTGTACTGACACACCCTGCAAAAACATACTTTCAGTTTGCTGTTTTGGAAGAAATGTATGCGTGAAGTTCCTCTCATATTCTTTTCAATATCCTTGTAAGTTGTTTTTTAATATCCCAGTTCTACACAAGTCCCGCAGTGATGATAGACCTTTACCTTTTGGACTCCAGCTGCTCCTTTAGTTTGCTGTACATCTCGAGGACTGCAGAGGAAGAGAAGGCAGGAAACAGGATTTTGTTGGAAGATATATTTTCCCAGAGATAATTGAGATAAACAATATTTTTGTCATTTTCAGAGCAAAGCCTGAGTACGTCTGAAATCAAAAGGCTACAGGGAAAGCTAAGGCCTTGAACTCTGATTGAGTGATTTTGCTGTAAAAGATGTGAAATACTGTCCTGAAGATATGGACGGTGAAATCCATCATAATGCACGTAGGGAGCGTCTTTACATTGACTTTGTATGCGTTCGGCGTGAACACAACGTTACAGTAAGACCTCGTTATTAACGCGGTGGTACCTGGTATGCAGAGTTGGAGCTTCTCCACGGTGGTGGCCATGTTCCTCTGCTGGATCCGACAGCGAATCACCTCCTCTGTCTGAGCTGTCACCTGAGGGAAGGGACACACAATGGAAGGAAACAATGAGAGGGAGGCCACCACTGTTAACCACTGGGTTAAAGAACGGTCACGTCGAACGCACAACTGTCTTTGCGGTTAACGAGCAGGCATATGACCGCACAATAAAAAGCACAGTGATTTTTTGTCTTCTGCACACTCATGCATACACACACATACGTGGACTTACCTCCCTCCCAGCCTCTTGTAGCCTTCGATTAGTGTCTGTCACTTGACCCTTTCAAAAAAACAAACACAGACATCAGTTTAACTGATAAAACTAATGAAAAAACTCCTTCTTCGACCCGTGTTTCCTGTTTATTTTGACAAATACTGTCCTGCCACCACAACTACTCACTAGAGCACCAAATGTGGATTAATCCGCTGCTGCAAATAGTCCCCAACAAATGCACCATTATCCTCCTGTTAGAACAGAGGTGTCACAGCAAATACAGCTCAATACGATCTCAAGTGGGCGAGATCAGTAAAACCACTGCATGATAACCAATAAATAACAACGACACCAAATGTTCCCCTCTTTTTGGTGTAAAGAAATACAAGAATAATCTGAAAACTCTCCCAATTCATGAAAAATCCGTTTGAAAACCAGATGATTTAATGGATAGAATGAAATGTCATCATTGTATTGAGATATGTTGCAGGTTTACATCATTAAATTAAAGGTCTTCCGGTTAGTGTGATAAAGGTAGAGGTGGTGAAAATATTCACCCATCACTCACTCCTGTTTACTCGACCCAATTTCTGGACATGAATTCAAGATTTCATCTTTCTCTCAATTCTATGCAATGTCTTTTAAATGTATGTATTTTCTGATGTATGTGGTGATGAATTTTAATTGTATACAGCTTGTTGGCCTTTTGCATTGTGTATAAATGTGTGTTGTTTTTACCTGATGAGGATGGATTAATAAAAACAGGTGTTATCTTTTCCCTTAAAGACCCATATCTTGGTTATATTTCATGACCTTCTCATAGGGAGCACGTGGGTGTCATCATGTTTTTAAGATGTTTTTGAGAATCTATGAATGAGTTGGTCTCACATGTCTCTCCGTCCGTCCTCTCTCTGTCTGTCTGTCTGCTCCCCCTCTTCATGCCCTCTCTTTTCCCTCTCTACCTCCCTCGCTGCAGCTGCTCAGCCTTGTAATCAGCTCATTGTCCATGAAGGGGCAAGGACAAAGGCGGGCAAATTCAGATTAACCAGGCAGCGAGGACCTGAACCCATCGTCGGTGCACTGGGCCTTTCATGGGGTTTAATGGCTTGTGACAGGCTCTTTCTCACAGATTCAGTGACAAACTTCTCGATTCTGGATGGGGATTTTTGAACTCTCGGCTCTTGTCACACGGCTGAGAGCCATGACCCAATTGACCAGTCGGCTTTTTGATGACAATCCTTTCAACAGTGAAGCTTCCAAACGAGGGGGAACCGAGTACATAATCACTGCTTCTTTTTTCGTTCGGCTAAGGGTGCACCACCACAGCCAAATCAGAAGTGACGTTTCTAGAAACTGAACCAAGAATGCCATCCAAAACAACATCATGTTGCACTGGTCAGCTACCAGGGAGTAGAACCTATGACCTTTCTGTTATGGGACGGTATCTGTTCTCATTAGCTGCCTTGTCCCAATCATTAACTGTAAAGAAGAGGTGGACGTTGTCATGGTGACGTGGTTTGTGGACCGTTGCCATCATGGTTTCAGGCCGTCGCCATGTTGGAATGTTTGCAACCTGTGAACGTAGCAGTGACGTTGATGTACAGTAAAAGCCACAACTTCTTAAGACCCGAATCAAGCTCCTGGGTCTTGCTTGCCACCTGTTAGTTAAAGAGAAGGAGCTTAGCCCCGAAGCTAGCCACAACCTTTGATCAAGCTCACTTAAGGTGGACTGACCCTTTTAACTTTATAACTGACTGAGCAGTAATCAGGTAAAATTACACAATTGTATTAAAGATAACAAACAAATCGCTCATAAAAACATTTTTAGAGGGTAATGGAGTGACCCTTCCACAACAACTAGTCCTATCGTGATGTAGTGGAATATTTCAGAATAAGTTGTAGTTCTTGGTTCTCAGTTGGAGTTCTATATAGTTTCAGATTTGGCAGCCGATGTGGGCTGCAGACCAAACTTCCCTGCTGTTGCGGCTTATAGTCAACTTATATTTCTCACCATGAGTTTTTCTGCATCAGCGCGGACTTTAAGGAGCTCCGTGATGGCGTCCACAAAGCCTTGGTGGTGGAAATTGCACATCTTCTCAATCTCCCGATCATGGTTCCTTATCCTGGCATCCAGCTTTTCCATGAAGCGCTTGTGGGCGTTGGGCTGGTCATCGTAAATGGACCTGAGAGAGACAAACGAGGGGAGGAAACGGGGGAGTTAAAGGAAGAAGAAGACGGTAAGATGGCAAAATAGAGAAAACTGGTAATTTGCACCAAAGCAGCTAAAACTGCTGCTTGCTCAGCTGTGCTTCCTAAATGGACGGATTGATCTCCCTGGAGGTTAACTGAATTGGTGTTGTACTGTATAACAGTATAAACACACACACACACACACACACAGGGCTGTAGTCAACCAAAGAAAACTCTTGGTCAACTGAAATTCAGTTTCTGCTTTTAAGTGTATCATGCTTCTGATATAGTAAGGGTTAGGAAATGATGAATGAGGATCCAATTCTATGAGCCCATAGCCTTCACTACAAACAGCCATCTTTTATTTCAGCTGGAGTAACAGCTCCATCTAGTGACACTGTAGGGACAATGCTCCTTCCACAAATGAAGGATACATAATAATAAACGGTTAATTGAAATGAACATGGTTATTCTGTGTAGACATATATATATATATATACAAAAAACATTTCCATGTGGATGGCCTCTTAGGCCCCGTTTACACGAGGACGCTTGCGGGTAAAAACGACAAAATATTTTATCGGAAGTTCCTTTCAGTAGTTCCGTAATTAATTTGCGCACCAGTTTTATTTATTTTTATACCGTGTATTCTCCATGTAAATCCAGGCTCCGAACCGTGACCCCCATATCGTTTCAGTTCAATACAAATCCATGTATCGTTAGTAGTATATAGTGGAGTCACTGGCTCACGGGTCAGGGCTGTTTTGGTCCCACAGGGTCGTTAACGGTCAAAATGTTGATGAAAATCCACCCACTTGTTGGGCCCAACTGTAAACCACCTTTATGATCATGTCGACCTGCGGTCACAGGTGCTTGTAACGAGTGCCAGATACTACACACAGGCTGGAAAAAAGATGGCTAGATAACATGGAAACACAAGTAAATGAAGCTTGAACCAAATCAACGGAATTTCCTGAGATTATCTTTCTGCTTCATCAGTCAACCATTTATCAATTTGTATGTGGGTGTTAGATATTTTATCTGGAATTCAAACGTTCACAGAAATCATACAGTTGCAAGGAGCACCTGGGTTGCTTATTTGCATACGCTCGACTTATACAGCATTACGCAAATGTGATTTCAACTAAAACCAGGGTAACCTTAGGGTCATCTGAGCACCTTCCAAATGTAATGATCCCCACCAAAGTATTCTATTAATGCTCAAAAAAACTATGGCTGATAGAATGTTTTACAAACTAGTTACGGTCCATTTACGCACACTGGAACGAGCATATAGACACTGTTGATTAGTAGATTTTTCATTCCTCACCACTTTCCTATGTTGAGGACTTTATAGAAGACTATGTGGACTTTGTAGAGAACTTTGTAGAGGATTTTATAGAGGATTATGTAGAGGACTACATAGAGGACTATGTAGAGGATATTATAGAGGACTATGTAGAGGACTTTGTAAAGTACTATGTAGACTACGACTACTATGTGATGCAGCCTGATCAATATATTTTCCTATGTATTAATCCTGTTCTTTCCTATAATATCCTGGTAATTCCCACGGATCGGATATTCCTGGAATATAATTGTAAGTTATATGAATCAATATAACAAACTGCTTGAACCCCATGTTGTGACAAACAATACTCTTACAGTCAACAAACTGGACATTGCCTCTGTGGAGCTATGCAATGGCCGACAGACGTTTTGTTAAACAAATCAGATGCTGCTTCGCCTAATCAAATGTTCCTCTTTACTTTCACATAAGTGGTAGAAGATTTGGAAATCAGCTCAATAGCCAGAGGACACGTGGAAGAGTAAGATAGTACATCTATTTTTAAGGGATCATATTTCTACATCACCAGAGCCTATGGCTATATTTTAGATTAATTATTAAATAATCTATATCAAATTTAATTTAATCTATAAAAAAAAACATCTTTAGTGATTCAATCATCTGATACCAGCCTATCCCAGATATATTGGTATCGGCACAGTACGCATATATTTGGGGTGTAACAGCATATTATTCCAACCATTAGGTAAACTCTGAACTTAGGGTGGCCATTAAGTCTATTCCTGTACAAATTAATGACATTTACAAATACATACATGTAGGTGACACATTATGTCTCCATTCCTGACTGTGGAGATATAAGAGTACCTGCTCTTCCCTCAAACCTGTCAAAATAAATCATAAAAAGATGCATGATTTCAGATAATCAACTTAAGATCAGTGTCTAGAGACGTCTAGGTAAGATCATACACCTGTGCAAGCTGAGGCATGATGGATGTAATGTTACCTTTAGGGCATATTTTCCCCTGGTTTCCCCAGGTATGCTGAAAGACAACCACGGCCTACAGGCATGTCTATGGGACAGGTGTGTGTGTGTGTGTGTGTGTGTGTGTGTGTGAGAGAGAGAGAGAGAGAGAGAGAGAGAGAGAGAGAGAGAGAGAGAGTGGAGCTATCATGCTGAGGCTGCAGTCGGTTTGTAAACACTAGCTTGTCAAACTAATGTCATTCATTGTGGCCTTGGCAGCCACAACCTAACATAACCTATACACCATGCTAACGTTAGCTTCCTTCACTTCCTATATCACCGCGACCAAGCTCTCTTCCAAACACGTCACAACGACGACTCCTCCCGAACACGTAACCGTTATATCGGAATATCAGTAGCGCTAGTTTTTGTTTTTAATTGATGCTAAAACAGTTAGCAACGTAGCACCGTTAGCCGACGTCAGCTGCATAATGATAACAAGATCCCACCACCAGCAGACAGCCACACCCACAAAACTGATGTTTACATTTTGACAGTTCATCCATACACACAATCATCGGGGAGGAAACACCAACACACACACGCACACACGGTTTCACTAACTGCATCCAACTGACAGAACCAGCGGTGAACGTTTGGCCCGTTAGCTAACAAGCCAGCTAGCCTTTTCATTTCAACACCATATAGCTTGTTGGCTAAAATAGCTAGCTTGTTAGCCTTTGCCGGTGCAGCTAAGCTAAGCTAATGAACAAAAGGGTTCTGATAACGTTCGTAGATGCAACAACGCGCACAGACACTCGGGTTGGTGTTTACTTTATGGGATGCCTCATATTCTTACCGGAGAGTTGGGCCAACACAAGCCGTGTCGGTGCTCTCAATTTCCTGTAAAATCCGCTCGTGCTCCGTTATACACTCCAGGCTTTCATTCTCCGCCATGATTGTTTGGTGTGTGCGCGTGCGTGCGTGTGCGTGTGTGCGCGTGCTGTGGCTGCTGTCACTGCAGCTACAGCGGTCAGTTTGGGTCTGGACTGTGAGGGACGTCATCTGCGTGATGGACTCAACGTCATCAGCTTTTAAAAAAAAAAAAATATATATATATATATATATGTCTTTTATATATGTCTTTTATATTTATCTTTGTATAAATCTATATCATAATTAAATTGGTTTTCCATAAGAATAAATAAGTCAGAAGGCTGTATGAAAAAATGAAATATAAGATTTTCCTTTAAAAAAACTGCTTTATCTTTGATTGATGTTCAATTCTAGTTATTCTAATAAAATATTATAATTACAAGTTTTCACTTGTAAATCAACAAATATAACAAATCAAGAAAAAAGCTTCATTTTTTTTTATATTTTTATACCAATCCATTTGCTGTAATGATACGGGGACAAAACAAATACAGGAGCATTCAGTGCTTTTAATAAAGCTTATTTATTCAGATGTTTTAAGAGCACCTTTTTTACACATTTGTCAAATATAATATGTATGTTTGAAGTGAATATCAATTAATCACTCAATCGTCTCGTCATTGGAAGTTACGGAGCCTAATTTGGTTGTACGCCTACAATATATAATCATAAAGTGAGGTCAATGAGTCAACCATCTTTAGTAGGCAGCAAAGTGTGTCCTGAAAATCACACAAGTTTTACCTTAAGGTGGTTCCTAGAGGCAGGTCCACAGATTCTAGCTCCGCCAAGATATTCCCAAAAGCCTTCTCTTCTTCTTTGTTGTCCTCTTCACTTTGACTTGGAGGGTCGGGTAAAGCAGCGTGCACCCTGTCAGTGGCCATTTCTATCTTCAAATCCTAAGTATGCAGGACTAAATGTGCGTATGTGTGAAAGAAAAGGAAACCAAGAAGTATGAGTGTGTGAACCATTGGATTTCAGGGCACCTGCTATGGTCAGCAGAAAAAGAGGGAGCAACAGGAAAAGGAGACCTTGTGATTCGCCGGACTTTGAAGCCAACAAAACTATCTCCTGCTGCTCCGTGTGTGTACAGTTGTCTCATCTAATAAAACGTGAAATGTGGATTTTTTTTGTGAATAAATGAAAAGTGAGAAGGCGATGAAATTCTAATATTATAAAAGAAAAAAAACAGCAATATTCATACCTGTGGTAACCTGAGCTAAAATGTTTGAAACATCAGAGACCGGTAGCAATGCTGTGATAGCGACCTGTCAATCAGCAGGTAAGCCCCGCCCCCTAAAGCATCCCCTGCTTCCTGGTCTGGTGGACTCTAAATGGACCATAATGTACTAAATGAACATCATGCTGGATTGAAGAAGACTTGAAACTAGAGATTGAGACCATAAACTCATGTCTACTTTCTCATTGACTTCTATACAATCAGAGAGGGGTCGCCCCCTGGTGGCCAGCAGAGAGAATGTAGGTTTAAGGTATTTAAGCCTGAACTTCACTTTTTACAACCGAGGTTTGCTGTCTGGTGTTGGCTAAAGCACATAAATATAATATATGACAGTTGTATCTTTGTCGCTGTGGCCTTCTGGATTGATTTTAATGATAAAGCAACTTCTCTTTTTAAATACATATCCGGTTCCTTAATCTTTCACTATAAGCAACAATGTAAAAAACAACATACTAGTTCTGCATTTCAAACCACTTCAGTTGCGGTGAATAATAATTATAATAGTAAATGGATCCACAGAGAGGTCGGCTCATTTTTGAAACTACACTTTGAGTTAGTCAGCAGGCCTTGACCAACTGACACAACCACTTTCTATTTCCTGCTATTCTTCTCAGAATGGATTGGCCCATTAGGAGTGTGGACGTATGCGGTTGACAATAAGCTCCTTACAAAAGCCCTGACTATGAGTTTCCTTATTGCTGCACCAAAAACAAGAAGTGGGTGTCTCTCACACACACACACACACACACACACACACACACACACCAGCAGTATAGGAAATGTGTCAGAGTTGCAGGAACAGACACACAGATGGCTTGATGCTATACAATGGGGGAAAAAGGAGGCAGGAGTGTAAAGATATAAGATGACATGATCTATTTCCCTCTGTCTGTCTGTCTGTCTCTCTCTCTCTCTCTCACACACACACACACACACACACACACAAAACTCTCTCTTTACAACTCTATTGCTAGACAACAGCATTCATGTTTTTTTTTTTCTACAGCAACGGGTTAACAGGAAACAGGAAACGATAGTGGTTACTTGAAATACACTGCGGTTAAAGATGCTCCTTACTTAATTCACAACATATCTATTACCTCCACATGGCTCTCAAGTCAATGACGGCAATCCAAATCATGATCAGTTTCAGTTCAAAACCTATGATTGTCCGACTCGGTGTATATAAAGCATGCACTACAGGTTATTTTTTACTTTTGGCTGTAAAACAAGGTGGGGGAAAAGGCCACATAGACTAATACTTCCTCCTGTCCCTCCTCAAACTTTCATATTTGTATGATGTATTTCATGTCATGTATTGTACTTTATTTTCTTGGAAAATAAAGATCAGATCAAATCCAATGTGAGGAGGGTTACAGGAGTAGAACCTCCAAGTTCTGAAAAGTGAAGCCCAAGCTCAAGTGCCTTAAACTTGCATTCTCTCTGCCGGCCATCAGGGGGCGACTTCTCTGGCTGCAAAAAGAAGTCTGATTGAATGAAAATGAACCTACTTCTCACTTGATTTATGATCTCAGTAAACATCATCAACATTTTTATAGTTTATCATCTCAATATAGTTTCATTGTTGCTGTCAATGCAGAACAAATTGACTTCCATAATTTGATTTTAAATCCTTGTGAGCGTTATTAAACATCACCACCGTTGCAGATAATGCTGATGTTCAGCTCATACTGATAATCGTGTATCCACATGTTTCCCTTTGGAAGAGGATACACGGCTCACAGCGGCGAGGGTCTCTGTCTTCCTTTCCACGCGGTGCCAGCTTCCTGCCAGCTTCCCGTGTCTGTCCGGAGCACACAGGGCCGCCATACAACCGCTGACCTCTATTGTAAGCTACACTCCTAACAAATAGCAGCGAAGGACATCCTGGAACGGTGCACGGCTGAAGCCAGGGAGGTTGTCCAGATGTTCCAGACAAGGCCAAGGGGGGGCCAACAACACAATGTTTTAAGTCTCAGTCCGACGTTTAGTTTTGCCGACAAACCAAATGGAAACCTGCCTCCTGGGTGTGTTTACTCTCACCGAGCAACAAAGACTGGAAGGAGGGATAATAATAATAATAATATATTTTTTTTAAACTGCCACTTTTAGGTTATATGTTGTGGTCTTAGCTTCAGATTTTTTTAATCTTGTCATTCTTTTGGGCAAATATTACTTTAAATCACTGAAATTCTTGTTGAAACACTTTTTACATCAATTTCTCATTCTGGCCATCAGGGGGCGACTCCTCTCTGGTTGTATAAAAGTCTATGAGAAAATGGTTCGACTTCTCTCTTTATGTATTATCTCAGTAAACATTGTAAACATGAGTTTATGGTCTCAATCTCTAGTTTCAAGGCTTCTTGAATCCATGATGTTCATTTAGTACATTATGGTCCATTTAGAGTTAAATAGACCAGAAAGCTGCCTTCGCTACCACACCACCAACTTTATTCTGCTCGGGTTGCCGCTCCGCTGCTTGTGTTCATCAGAGTTGGTAGTTGCTTCTTTTGAATTCGGCCAGATTCTCATTCAAATTAATTTCCAGGGAAGCCAGACGGTTGATGACGGTTGAGACCTTGATGTATCAGATTTGACAGATCTGATATCCTAAAACCTTGGAAAGTCCTGTTGGATTAAAGTCAAGCCTGTTATAGTGTGTGTGTGTGTGTGTGTGTGTGTGTGTGTCTGTGTGTGACGAGTATTTGATTAGAGCAGGGATCAAAGGCTTTAACGAGGCAGGTGTGTGATTCTGATCAAAAACAACTGCATATGGCTGATTGACTCCACCCACTCACCCATGGCCATGGAGCGTTCCAGACCGTACCACCTGATTGGTCTGCTGATACTGTAGGGGGGCGGGGAGTGTAAATTGAAAATGTAATTCATTTCAATAAAAACGTGATAAAGGCACACTTGTAACCCTGAGCTGAGGAATAAGAGGCGGCACTTAATGGTGCTGGCCTGCAGAGGGAGCCAGAGAGGCAACTGGCAACCCGGCTTCTCTCATCACGTGTGTTTTGTCCCACCAGAAACTTTTGTTGTTTTCCCTGAAATTATGGATATCATGAATATATTACACTGTGCTTTTTCTCGTTAATTCCTATTGAAATAAAATCTATTTTATGTACAAAATATTGAACACGTTACATAAATTATATTTATATATAGTTTCTACCAATTGGCCGTTTTCATAGAAGGCCTTTTGACATGACAAGGCAGGGCAAAACACAGGTGTGATTAAAAACATTAATTATGGCCCTGTTCCATTAAGCTGGTCCTGGTATCATGCTGGTTCACTGGAATGACTGAAACACTAAATAGAATGGGACTATAATTAATCGTATATATTACACCCTTGTTTATTCTACCTTTGTTATGGATTTGTTTGGATCTCATATTCAGATTTGGATAATGATTATTTCACACAGATATATGAGCTATATGTAAAATTAAACGTGATAATGTGAAGAAGGGGCAGAACTTGAATGATTTTATTTCATTCTTTTAATATTTTTTTGTCTTTTTCATATTTGTATGACATAATTTATGTTTTGCTTTGCTTTGTATTTGAAAATAAAGATACAATCAAATCAAACCTTTACATGTTAAAATGGCTGCAGTGAAAAAATGGAGGGTTTAAAGAGACCATGTGTGGAAATTAAGTTGTTGGTAAAGTTCTTCCTGAAAAGCTGCTGAAACCAATGAGAGGCAGCTGAAACACGGTTGTTGTTGGAATCTCATAATTAGAGCCGATCTTATCGTAGAAATCCTGAAACTCGTGGAAAAGCATTGTTTTGAAAGGTGCTGCCAGATTTTGAGCTTGGCTTTGAGAAAGTTTGACGTCTGTCGCCGTGAAGAGCTCTCGGCAGCGGGGACAAAAAGCTCCGATGGCTCTTGGAGTGTTTGGTTTACTCAGTCGAAGTCAGGATCGTTGCTCAGCAGACGTAAACCTCTCAGGCCGTCGCTTGTCTCTCGGCGTCTCCTTCAAGTGGACGGCAGGAATGTTAACATGTGTACACAGATACTTGATCAATCCCTCTCTCTTTTCTCACTTTGATTCTTCTTCCGCTTCACACACTGAACAAAAAAGAAAGAAGAAGAAACAAGCCTGAGAGTGTTTGCATTTTGTTAATAGAGAGCTGAGGGCCTTCCGGTGGACCACTGTGGGGCTTTATTTTGGGGAAACTTGAATATTGCAATGAATACACATGTGATGTTTGTCAATTAAAAAAAATAATTTTACACATCATGAAAGTGTCATTTAGTATAAAAGTCGAGGTGTATTTTAAAGCGAAGCGAAGTGACGTCGTTCACTTTCACACTAAAGTCGACCAGCACTTTTATACATGATTGCATGTAGAAGTCCAAATTGAATTGAATTAAATTGAATTAAATTAAATTAAATTAAATTAAATTAAATTAAATTAAATTAAATTAAATTAAATTAAATTAAATCAAATCAAGACTTTCTGGACTTGAATAATTATCTAATAAATTGTAATTAATGGTACAAAATCAAACAGGATAAAAAAAATAATTTGTCTAAACTGAACATATATATATTTTTTTAACACCAGGGCACCTCTCTTTGCATATCTAAGATGATATTTCAAAGTATGGCAGAGGATATTTCTACTTTCACAAAATCCTGGGTTATTTTGAGTGTAGGTGAAAACATTTCTTTCTTTGTAAAAAAAAAAAAGCATCAGAAAGCATCAGTGTATCGTGACTAGGCCTGCTGAATCACAATAGCCGGCAGACTTGTGATTATTTGCAGGGTATCGTCTTTGTGTCTGCGCTGCTGTGGACTCTTCACCTCTGCTTCTCTGAATGAAGAGGTCAAGATCATCCTGCCACGCAGATTCATCAAACACCGAGGAGAGGAAGTCAAACAAAGATAATGGCCCCTCTCTGCCTTCTGTGGGCTCCGGACCCGAGACGAAATGTTTCAGGACGTCATTTCACAGCCAGTCTGTGTGTCACCTGTAAAAGAAGATCCAGCCAAACTTTGAAGATCATTGTCATCATAGTATGAAGTATTATTAGAGAAACATACCTTTTAGTTTTCCGTACCTGAAAAGAAAGAAAAATATTCCATTATTATAGATCATAATCATTTAATATATATTATATTACAATATTATTCTATTTGAGAATGGATGCACATTGTTTTGAGAGAGAAAAAATAAAAAATAAGATCATATTACAAATAAAATGCTGTAAAATATCAGTAAAGTTCTACTAAATAATATGAAATACAAATACAAATGGATTTGACTTTCCTCCTTATTGGCTTCTTATCTTAACCTCATCAATGTGCACTTCTGTGTGTGTGTGTGTGTGTGTGTGTGTGTGTGTGTGTGTGTGTGTGTGTGTATGTGCGTGTCATTGTGAAATTGGCTTCTCCTACACTTGGAATGGGGAAGTGAAAGAGAGGCAGAGATATGTACAAACAAACACATACAGACAACACACACACACACACACACACACACACACACATGCAGGGTGTTCAGTAAAGCAGTGTGTCCATACGCCCGAGCAGACACATGTGCTCTTAGATAGCTTGTTGTTTTAAAACCAGTGGACATGTGCTGTTACTGATAGGCAAATCCTCTGGGTCCCATCGCTGACTTCAGACACGACTCAACCGACACTCGCAGTCGGAGGACAGCGTGGGGGTTAAAACATAAAGATATGATTAGAGGGCCTGAGAGATCACGCTTGAATTAAAAAAAATAAAAAAAATAAATAAGAAATGAATATATTTATTTATCTTTCATCTATTTTTAAATAAAAAAAAATATATAAATCATTTTTCTTTTAATTTAATTAAAAAATATATATAATTTGTGTATTATTTAAATAAAATGATGTATATATAATTTACATTTTAATTTTAAAACTAAACAAAAATAAATAATTCATTTTTTTATTTTTTAATGTTTTTATATGGCCTGGCCTGCACCTCCTGTCTGGTGTGGTCGACCCCAGCATCTATTCATCTCGTGCTCAGCACCTGTTTTTGTCCGCCATGATGAGTGCCTAGAAAGAAAAACGTTGCATGTGCAGATTTCTACATGCTCAATCTACTTTAAAGGCCAACTTCCTCTTTATCCCTTCAGTTCTTTAGTTTCCCTCCACCTCCTTCTCCTTTCCTTCACTTTGTGCGATGCAGCCCCCAAACAAAGTGGGACTGAGAGGAAGTGATAAACCAGCACATCCTGTTAACCTCATTGTCTCAGATAGTTCTTTTCATGGATAACAAGAATGCAACAGGGTCCACGGAGAGTCAGTTTCTTGACACTGACTCACTAGATTTACTGTATGAGGCAGACAAACACACAGCTGACTACAGATCTACAGTTCCAGGAAGAAAACTGGTTACAACCCAACATGTTTGTATTGTACAACAGTGGTGACGTAATTAACAGCTCAGAGAAAATGGAGTAGTTTCCCGACGTGTTCTAATGGAGGACTACATAGTCCTCTACATAGTCTGGTATGGTCTATTAATAAAACTTATATTTGGTTAAACAACGCCACCATTGGCGCATCAATAACATATCAGGTGGAAAGTGGTACTGCAACAGGCAGCCATAGAGAGGCTTCCAGAACAAAAACACTCTAAATGATGATACATTCGGATAAAGTTGATGAGGGAAAGTTGCTAGAATGGAGAAGACACCACAGCATCTGTAGGAAACGTGTTGTTTGTCTGCGTTTCCTTTCTGCCTACATTACCAAGATATTTGACAAAACCAGAACAGATTTTGGTCCATAATTAGTCGAGGTGGGAGAAATATTCGATTCTATGATTGATTGATTTAACGATTCTGCATCGATGCAAGAATGTCTATAATCGATGATTAATTATTTATTTTTCATTTAAAAAAATCACCTTCTCTAAGGTCTAACATCCTCCTTCACTGAGGACATTGCCCAGTAACCCCCCCCCCCCCCCCCCCCCCCCAGCATTCCTCCATCTATTAATGTCGTTTCCTGTCTCTGTGGCCATCACTGTTTTCACAGTCCTTTGCGGGAAACCAAACAAATTAACACTGCATTGTTCTGGCCAGTCACATTATAGGTGGAAACATCAGCGCAACAATAGTTTCCTGAAACCACACATTAATAAGCAAAGGCCAGCGCTGATTCGTGTGTGTGTGTGTGTGTGTGTGTGTGTGTGTGTGTGTGTGTGTGTGTGTGAGCCCTCATACAGGACTTGAAGTCAAAGCTCTGTCTCTTCCTTTGACTTCCACACCCTGTCTTTGTCAGCTGATCACACCTCAGCATACTACGTTCTGACTTTGTCCTCAACTATTTCTCATCAAAATATGAAGCTAAAATAGCTTTTTAGGAACATGGCGTCTGTGTATTGGGAACAACTATGAATGTTGGTTGCTATGGCGAGGAACTACAGAACTACAGAACTGTCCCCATCTGACACCAGTTTGGCTCCGCCCACAAAATCCATCATCACTTTAAGCACAGAAAAAGCATCTAAACTACATCTTACCGTGTTGAGCGTGCGGTCTATCTTCCACAAACACTTATCATTTGTTTCTTCCTGATTACGTGCTTATCTCGCCGTTGCCATGGTACCTCCAACTCTGAATTACAAACTGTACGCAAAGCATCAACGACCAGAACAAAACATAGAAAATTTGGCAAAAAAAATGTAAAAAACATAAGCTAGACCCCGGAAGGAAAAACAAGCTGATTAGATGGCAGTTCTCTCGACCAATCGGAGAGCAGAACACGAGGTAAAGGTCAAATAAACAGAGTAAAACATTTGACAGCTGCTTGTCGAGGCCCATATGTCCGTAGACGGAGCATCCTTAAACATTATCTCTCATTGATCTGGGATTATCACCATATCATTGAATCCAAACACACAAGCAGCCCCAACGCATTGCTGCGGACTGAGGCACTTTTACAAGGGAGGGGGGGGGGGGGCATTTACTCAGGCAGTAAAAATCAATGGTGCGGGATGGGAACAGCAGCACAAGCATGTCATAAAAAGCCCAGCAGCAGATCGATGGAAGCTTATAACTGGATCATTTAGGTCTGTTTGCCTCAAAGAGGGGATGATAAGAGCTGCAGTTCAACACTGTAAAAGTAGACACACACTGCGTTTATCCGACACACACATACCTCGACACATCACACACACACACACACCGAGGGAATACAGGTATGAAAAACAGTGAACAGCAAGTATATTCAAGTAGAAACATAGTTCACACTAAGCAATGAAACCTTATTTTGCAGTTTCCCTTCACACAGTATAGACCTCAAATAGAAAATATGATAGAAAAGAATGAAAATATATACTAAAAAAATATATTAAAATATGTAACAGAGTCCATGTTCATGTTTCTCTCCTCCCAATCAAATACATCAGAGAATCTGTGAGGAAAACAACACATTATTAGGACTTTTATTTTATGTTTCTCTTCTTTACCCTGCTACCATTAAGTTAAACATTATGAAATCATATAATTTCAAACAGTATCTTTGAATTTGCTCAACACAGATCCGTACTGTGTGATTTTAACATGCCACTTTTTAAAAGTGTAACCGCTGTAATCAGTGCTGGTAATAGGAAAGCGTCACTGTACAACAATGACTGGGGCCGGGCAGATAAGACCTGAGCCACGCTTCTGATCCATTTCCTGACATTCCACGACTCCGCTCAGACATCACAATGCCGGCTTTGTGCCTCACGGATGATTGGGACCAAGTTACTGTGTGACAGGTTTGGCCAATAGAGACGTATTAAAAATGATGCAACAGCTGACGTGTTGAAATGGAACATTAACCTGATCAATCCAGAGAGACATCATCAATCGTTGCTAATAATGCCCGTTTGATATATTACATTGCACTCATTGCCCTTCTTCACTTGCTGTGACCAAAGGCAAAAATTAAATAATAAAACCGGCAAAGTGTGTTGTTGGGGACTAGGATGTGGAAACAAACCTCCCCAACGGGACTGAACCACACAACATGCTCAGGCTCACGTATACATGAATAGTGACGAGGCACACCCTGACGAGTGGGCTTCACTTCAAGGGATAGTTTCTGTTTTTAGGCCGTTGTATCAATGACTCACTGGTAACAACGTCTGTATGACCTGTGTACGCCTCGTATTGAAAATAATATAAACGTGGAGAACGTGGGCAGGCACGTTGGTTCATCGCTACATCCGGACAAGTTAATAATGACATGTTGGCATCGCACGTTTCCGAACATTGTTAAACGTTGACATTTCCAACCAAAACTAAATATGTTTCATAGGTTTCACACTAGGAAAATGCCACATAACAACGTAAAAACGTAACAATGTAACAACTTAACAACGTAATGTAACAACATCACATGTAACAATGGAATGCATCAATGTAACACAACATAACGTAACAATGCATTGTAACAACGTAATGAAACAACATGACGAAACATCGTGACGACAACGTGACGACACAAGGTGACAAAACAACGTAACGAATCAATGTAACGAATCAACGTAACAAAAAAACGTAACGAAAAAACATAACGAAACAACGTAACGAAACAACGTAACGAAACAATGTAACGAAACAACGTAACGAAACAACGTAACTCCAGTAAATGAATAACCCACTGATAGCAGACTTTATCACATAATGTTACCTAACAAGCATAATGTCAGAGTTTAGTTTTGGTTTCACATGTGACACGAAAACCTTTTGTTTGATGAAAATGTTTAGTAAATTGCTTCCTTAAATTAAGGTAGCGTGCCTGGGTGGTTCAATATAATGATTATTCCTCTTCACTGGCAGCGTTTTACACTTAAATTTCAGGGCCGACTTTCAATGTTGTTTTAACAAACAATCGAGAAATCCCACTTACTGTGACTTTAAAGGAGAAAACGTTAAAACTGAATATAATAATCATATATGCTGTAAATAGGGGTTTCTTTATGGGAATATGAAATGTTTTTAAAAAATAAAATGCACCCAACTTAAATGCCTGACTTTCTTATCACGATGGAAAACTCAAGCAGACTGTATTTGCCAGCAGCCGGCCCCCTGACGTCAGGAGATAGCCTTTTATATTGTTCCTAAAATGTCACTTGTGCGCTAATAGCGCCTTAATTCAGTCGGATGTTTGCAATATTTGGCCAGAACTATTTATTATCAGTGTGTGTGCTCTGCCAGGGCAGCTTGTTTGAGCAGCTAATCGTTCAGATGGACTCTATCTAAATTGGATGGTGAGGCAGAAAATCCTGTACTCTTTTAACTAGCATGTTAATACTTTTAAAACCTCCCTATCTCCCATTTGGATATGGCCTAATTGAAAAGCAAATAGCACACTTGAGTGCACCCATGAATCGGTGAGTGATATCTCCTTAGCTGCCGGAGGAATGAATCTCTTCTGCCCCCCACTCTCCTGTTTTCCATTGCTGCAAATGGCCTCCCTCGTGCATTATCTATTGGATTATTGTTTTGAGGATTAATGTCTCGATGTGGATCCTTTTCACACACACAGTAAGTGGTTTCTGGGACGAGTCCGGGCCTCAGTGTTGACTCACCAGATGGGACGCTGGACAAAGGCCGGCCGAGACACTCAACGTTCAAGGTGAACGTGAAGAGGCTCTCTCGAAATGAGAAATTCATCTCGGGAAAAAAAGGGATGCTCGATAACTGACGGTGAAAATGATGAGAGTTTTAATAAATAAAATAATGGCACTTTATCATTTATTAAGTTGAAATGTGTATTTAAATGGGCAGTTGTTGATACAGTATAGCATGAATATATCAATCCACAGACGGCAATCAATCTTTTTATTATATAAACCATTTATTTACATACAAATGTAATATTTTTAATGATTGGAGGACGTAGTCTGTAATCAACAGTTCAGTTCATCAGGTGCATAATGCATGTGTTTTTTTATGACTGTTGATCAACGCATTTTTCTGCAATGAAAATGAATGAAGTAAAATGCTGAAGTGCCTTAAACTTGCATTCTCCCTGCTGGCCATCAGGGGGTGACTCCTCTCAGATTGCATGGAAGTCTATGAGAAAATGGTCCTACTTCTCTCTTGTATTATCTCCTTTAACATTGTAAACATGAGTTTATGGACTCAATCTCTAGTTTCAAGTCTTCTTCAATAAAACATGATGTTCATTTAGTACATTATGGTCCATTTAGAGTCAAAAAGACAAATGAGGGATGGCCACTTATTCCAGACAGCTTTACATCTGGCTCACCTGAGTGTTCCCCTTTATGCCTCCTCTACATCCAAGGCTGTCGGGCCCTTGACCTGATGCAGCAGCAGCAGCACTGTTGGAGTGTGTTTACATATATATAGTGTACGTTAAGATGTTTGCCATGCAGTCCTGCTGACATGCACATGACTGTTTTCTTTGGAGCACTCACTTGTTTCACTTCTTTGTTTTCGGCTCTGGTGTCGGCAGTGTCTCCCTTGAAAGTCTGTCCACTCAGCTCGCAGGGCTGAGGACGCCGTCTCCCATGACTGGCCCTTTCGTGGTGGCGCGTCTTAAAGGAGAAGTCCACCGGAACTTAGACAGGATAACAGCTTATTGGGAGTCCTGCTCGGCCTGTGAAGACAGTTGTATTGTTCTATTAGTGGGGAACTAAACTGAATAATCACCTCCGGATAACTGGCTTTAAAAGAGTAAATATGAGGTTCTTTTTATGTTGAGACAATTAGATTTTAGTAACATATGGGTTGCTGCGGAAATAATGAATATAGAAGTTTAACATAACGTAAAAAAGGTCTATTTGAGACATAATCCCTGGGAGAGGCAGCTGATTTTCCCAGTACAGCAGGTTAATGGCAGCTCACTCTTTCCCTCATGGTTCACCCACAAACATACATTTGTCATCATTACAAGTCCTCAGAAAGCTGTTGCCACCCAGCAGAGCACATGAGCCGCTGTTTGTTCTCTCTCAACACAGATCAGCACATGGACAATTTAACTCCTGGTTCCTCTGCAGGTGTAGACGTTAACCAAATGTCACCATTAAACACTGATTTTTTGTTGAAAATAGTGAAAATGATATTTTGACACTGTATTGACATCAAACCTGCAACATTACAACAGTTTTCATGTCTTTATC
Organism: Chelidonichthys spinosus; assembly: GCA_029853015.1. Taxonomy (NCBI): domain Eukaryota; kingdom Metazoa; phylum Chordata; class Actinopteri; order Perciformes; family Triglidae; genus Chelidonichthys; species Chelidonichthys spinosus. The sequence continues at coordinate 15,897,834 of CM056842.1, read as the reverse complement.
TTTACAAAAAAACATACAGACATGAAAAAAAGATCATGTTTGTTTTCAATTCAAAATTTTCAACTTCAAAATAAAAGCCTTCTAGCTTCAAATTCAGGAAAACGTAGCAACTTGCATGGCTCCATAAATGATCAGCTTTAAATTGATGATTTGTATTATTATCTTCAATAAAAAATCGTTGTAATTTGAACGTTTTAAAGACATTATAGGAAGCTGTGTTCTTCTTTTTCCACCTTAGTTAAGTAATAAAACAACAGTAAATAAACCCTTTGAAATGGAACCGGACTTCTTTAATCATTTAAAGACTTTAACTGTTATTTCTTAATGTGGAATGAAAACCGTAAGTTTTTTAAATGTAGTGCAAATATTTGCCGTTTGGATATTTTGACATTTGTGTATATCAAAGCCTGTCTCTCTGCTTCCTTGCCCCCCCTCTCTGTGTCTCTGTGTCTGCTGGCGACACTAGTATCGATGTACGCAGTGTTTTCTCCCATTAATTTATCAGTTCGGTGGAGGGGGGGGGGCTCAGCGGGGGGAGATAATGGCTTCCATTTGGCCAAGGTCAACAGTCAACACATTCCTCAGTCGTTCAAATATAACCACACATTAACTTGTTTCCACACACACACACACACACACACACACACACACACACAGTGGTAATACTGTCCTGCCTGTTTATGAGGAGGGTTTCATCCATTAAAGAGGTGATTCTCTGATGCTGGGTATCAGATAAGTTAACTTAGAGAAATAAAGTACACATAAAGTACTTGTTTTTTGGTTTGGGGGCTGAAAAGTGTTTAATAATTATGAATGATTAGATTTGATTAGATTACAATAAATAGGTTTGTGGTTTCTGTTCAAGATTTTTGTCACTTTCACTTAATTTAATGGAAAAAAAAACATCCTGATTGTGACGACGTGTTCTACAGTTTTTAGGACAAACAGTGTTCAACAGAGCTCCTCTGTTGTCCAAAAGCTATTAAAACCATATCAGTGAGCCCTACTGTTGCTCAGGGTCACTTTATTACCCTGAACACACACTTTATTTTGACTCAATCCCACACACACACACACATACGTTACCAGCCAGATCCCCATGATGTCACAAGATCAAACCCATATGATATGAAAATCCATCTTTTCCAGCTTCAGGTAATGTGTTTTGTCCTGTAATCCGGACCAATCAGCGTCCTGTGAGGAGCTACTGGCAGCTAGGGGGTGTGGCTTAGGTGTGTGACGCCACAAGGAGAAGCTTACGTTTGTTTGAAACAACAATGGCAGCTCCTCAAGAGGTTAGCCTGTGAGTACAGCGCATAAAGAGACACAAAACAACTACAAAGAGACACAAAGCAACTACAAAGAGACACAAAACAACTACAAAGAGACACAAAGCAACTACAAAGAGACACAAAGGAGCTACAAAGAGACACAAAGGAGCTACAAAGACAAACAAAATGACTACAAAGAGACACAAAAGACAGAAAAAAAGAATCACAAAATGTCCACAAAGAGACACAAAACAACTACAAAGAGACACAAAGTGGCTACAAAGACACAAAATGACTCTGTAGAGACACAAAACTACTACAAAGGGACACAAAGTAGCTACAAAGATACACAAACTATAAAGAGACACAAAAAGACAGAACATGTCCACAAAGAGATTCAAAACTACAACAAGATACAAAACAACTACAAAGCAACAGAAAATGTCGACACAGAGACACAAACGACTACAGTTTAAAAGGTGTGTGTGAATTGGCCAAATCAGACGGGTACTTTGGAATCAGACAGTTATCTGCTGGACATTTCACCCACCAACTGTGTGGGCTATTTCTCCAAATGTTGACTTTACCCAGCACAATTTGTGAACCGTTACACAATCCAGAGGCGATCAATGTGGCTGCTGTTGGTTTTGGAAAAGTCTTGTTGTGTGTGCGGCCACTGAACCTCAGTAATGTAACACAAACAAGGTTATACAAGCAATGAGTTTTAATCCTTTGAAAAAAAATCTGTTTTATTTATTTTGTAATATTTCCAACAACAAAAAAAGGCCTCCAAGTGTTTAAGTGTCGGTCTGGACGACGGTGATCATCTGTTCTATTAAAAAGTGCTGTGGGAGCGTTGAATGATCAATCAGCCGCCCGGTATCTTCCTCCTGTCCCTGCTGTACTGAGGGTTCACTCAATCATTAACCTAATCTACTTACTGAAAAACTCCCACAGTGTTTGCATGAGAACTCAATGATAAGCTATTTGAAGTTGAATGTGGTGATGGGACGACCATTGACATGGACTAAACTGTTTGCTGATCTGTGGCTGCCTTTGATTCCTTCAGGAAATCAGGAGGCAGTGACACAGCAGTGAAGACTGTACGATTGGGTTTTTGCGTGAACTGAGAGTCTGTCTACCAATCAACAAGGACGACTTCTTTATTTAAAAAAAAAAAAAATCTCACCTTTAAATCAAGATGGAGCGTTAATCTTCCTCAAACACACAGAGTAGAGGACGAGCTTCCTGTCCAAACTCCACCAATCAAATTCTTCCGGTTACTTTATACCAGGTGGCGACCTCCAGATCTGAAAAGTGAAGCGAAAATGAAGTGCTTTAAACTTGCATTCTCTCTACTGGCCATCAGGGGGCTACAGATTACATAGAAGTCTATGAGAAAATGGTCCTACTTCTCTCTTGATGTATTATCTCAGTAAACATTTTAAACATGAGTTTTAATCTCAATCTCTTGTTTCAAGACTTCTTCAATCCAGCATGATGTTCATTAAGTACATTATGATCCATTCAGAGTCCACCAGACCAGAAAGCAGGGGATGTTTTAGGGGGCGGGGCTACCTTTTGATTGACAGGTTGCTACCAAGCTATCAATGCTAGTTAGCTACTAAGATGTCTTTAACACTTAGCTTTAAAGATGATCTTGAATTATGAAGCTAACTTTGTTAGCAGCTTCACACCAGAATCCAGATGGATCCAGATCCAGTAAGGGTGCCGCGCTGCTGCTTGTGTTCATCAGATCCACCTGTCGCTCCTCCACAGTCCAAATATGGTCACTTCCTCAAAATCCAAGATGGTAATGGGCAAAATGCCGAACTCCAGGCTTCAAAACCATAGTCCACAAACCAATGTGACGTCGCCATGACGACGTCGACCTCTTATAAACAGCTGTTTATGGTTTAAACATGATCCAATGAGGTTCTGCTAATAAAGCAGTTATAACACCTGCTGTTATAGATGATCAGAAGCAAGCAAGTTCCATATCAGTGTTAATGATTACTTTTCAATCTGAAAATATTTTTAAAAATCCCAAAATATTGATGCATTTTATAGACTACGTAATATTAGTTTGTATGAATGCTGATTACACAAAAATGTGACAGTAGTTTTAATCCATTATAAATTGTAAAACACTTTGCTTTTACTATTTAAAATATTATATATATATATATATATAATTTTGATTGAAGTAAAATTGTAAATGCAGGTTTAAGGACTAAATAGATAATATATTTAATATATTATTATTAAATATATTTAATTTATTTAACAACAATAAGCACACTTTAAAGCATTTTCAGACTGTATTATAATCCATAGCTGTCATACATTAAAATCTTTTTATGATACATTATCATCCCTGTACAGTAGAATGGGATCATTTGTGGTCATTGTTTACTTTAAACGGAGTAAAAATTAAATTATAACATTTTGTTTGTCTTCTTGCATTGATTTAATTATATTTACATGCTTCATTTAAAACAAACTATGACCACTTTGAATAATCATGTTATCACAATGATGATAATGCATCATTAAAAATATTAGAATGTATTGATTATAATACACTTTGATCCTTGGAAATAAAATAAAATTCAGTACAATACAAAATAAAACATTACAGGAGATACATATTGCAAAAGCAACACTTTAACTGAGAGTTCATCACTTTTTTTTTTTTTTTTACAACTTGTCCTGAAAAGAACCGTTTAAATTTAGGCAACTAATTTAAATGATTACTCATTATTAATTGTATCGATTTGTTCTAGTTATTTTTAATTGGAAAATCAGGTTGATTCTATTTATTTTATTATCTCTAATCAGACATTTTTACTGTGGAATTTGATTAAATCAAATCACAGTCAAAGTTTCATACGAAAGTGACACATTTATTTATTTATTTTACCACAAAAATAGTTTATTATCATCACCAAGCAAAACCGCATTTGTGCTACATTGATTATTTAATGAAATATCACGTTTTAAGGCAATAAGACTGATATACATAACTACAGGTCTACAAACACAAATAAAGAACTGTACAACACGCTGACAACAGAGAAGCAGTCCGGGTCTGAAAGGCACCTCAAAGGCAGGAGGGACTACTTTTCTGTGGTTCCAAGGCGGATGGAGAAGGCGGAGGAGTCCGTAATCATGTCCGAGAGTCAAAGTGTTCACAGCTCGTCGTCCTCTTCTATGTCCAGCTCCTGGTCCGTGTCGTCTGACACGTCCGAGTCCAGGTCTGTGTGAGGCCGCTGCTGCTGCTGCGGGGACCCGCAGCGCTGCACGCAGCGGCCGGCCGGCGCCAGCTCGGAGGCCGGCACAGAGTGTCTCTGCTCCGGGCTCTGGATCCCGGGAGACTCGGTGGTCTCGTCTGTTTTATTGGTCCTCCCGTCCTCCTCCGCATCCCTCTTACCCCCCGGAGGATTTTCCTGATGCACATGGAAATAATGTGTTTATGAATGACCAGACCCGACGTTTAAAATGTGATTATTATTATAATTATAATTAGAGGAATGAACAATGGATCCGGACCGCTCACCTGTTTTAGTCTTCGCCACTTCGCTCGTCGGTTTTGGAACCAGGTTTTAACCTGAAGGACAAAAAGGAAAAACAAACGAATTAGGTTTCTTCTTCTGGGGTTTTATTTCTACCTCTTGAAACAAAAACATGGAACAAAATCATAAAAATGGTTTAAACAAATTAATATCGTTGTTCGGTCTTATTATAGGCCTCCTATTAGAAGAGTTGGTCCCAACATGATGTGGTTCAACTTGGCTGTGAGACATTCTTCTGCACTATTTAAGTTTTTAAGCTGAAGGCCTTAATATTCATAACATTTACCAACTATTTGAACATTTACATCCATAACCGTAACTATAGGCCTATATGCGCATGTGATCAAAGACAGAAGGCCCGTTTATTGCTTTGGTCCATCGGTGCGCATAAAAACAGGAAATTACACTACAAAATAAAAGTAAGCGGTGCAAAAATCAAGAAATATAGATATATAATAGAAAACAATACAATAAAAATACGCAAAAAGTATACTTTAAAATAATTATAAAAAAACAAGAATATAGAATAAAATAAATATCATAACGATCTCAAAAAAATACTATAAACTTAGACACGAAACATGAATGTAGAAAAACAAACATTAATTTAGAATAGAATAAAAACTATAAAGACATGAAAAATACTAGAAAAAGAAACAAATATATAATAGAAAAAATTAATTAACTAATTAATTAGTCAAGTTGTGATTCATATGTCATTCTTACATGTCACATACTGACGCTGTCACTTTCTACCGGCCACTGCCGAGGTGCCCTTGAGCCAGACAGCCCCTCACCTGTCTCTCGCTGAGCTGCAGCATCTTGGCCAGCCGCTTCCTCTCCGGAGGCGACAGGTATTTCTGCGTCTCGAACTTCTTCTCCAGCTCGATGGTCTGGTCGTTGGAGAACCGGACCTGGCCGCCTTTCCGTTTATGAAGGGGCCGCTGGATGAAGGGGGACCACAGCAGAGGCTTTCCTTTGGACGAGACAAGGGCCACGAGTCAATGTATGCATCAGATGTGTACTTTTATGGGCTTATATGCAATAAGGGGAGAAGATAAGGTGGGAAAAAGCTTAGAAGAACATGTTTATTATTAGTATTATATAATATTGGACCCAATATAGGCTCCTGTTGCCAACTGAAATATTTAAAGACATCAGGAAGTGCACAGTTTACAGCAGTAGTCCAATAGAGACGGCTTCTAGAGCAGATTGATGGTGTGCTCTGGTTTCCTCTCCTCTTTTAATGGCCCTGGAAACGAACAATAGCAGAGACGTGCGGCCCTTTTTAAGGGAAGGTGGTGACAGAGTGAAAACTATGGCCAAATATCCGCTTCACGTGCTTCCTGCTCGGCGGTGTGATTAGAGGCGACGGCGTCCACCAACAGACGCCCGGGTCCTCCACGCTGACACAATGTCAATCTGTTGCGGTTGAGACAAAAAAAAAAAAAAAAAAAACGTCTCACTGCTGCTCTTTCCTAAGGAAGTTGGCTCATCCAGCCCCAAGAGAGAAAGAGAGATCTCAGAATATCACGAAGCTTGAGTGGAAGAAAACTGGTTTTCTGAATAAGATGGAGACGTTCAATGAGCAGCCAGTGAGGAGGAATTTACATAAAACTATAAAGAAAAAGCCCAAACGTTATTTCTACTATTCCCTCTCCAGCTAATAACTTTCAGGGAGCTTGTTTTGACCGATTCGACCACGCTTACGCACAAAAAAGCCCATTCAGACGCGTCAACGTGATCTCATCAAAGGGCAGAGTTATCTTAGAAAGCTATAAAAACCCACCGATTAGGTCACGGGATAAATGAATAGCTTCATAGTCCTGAAAAATTTAATGTTTGCTCTTTTTTTGTTATAAGAAACTGGGTTTAATAGGGAGGGGGTTATTTATATCATTTAATGTGAATAAACTTTATTATCTCAAGAAAGACGCACAAGTGCTTGGTGGAAAAAGTGAAATGGTCATGTTTTTTTAATAAGGTCACACATACTTCATACCTTTCCTCGCATTAAAGTCTTCATAATAAGGAACTTTGTGCTCGGATCCCATTAAACATGTTTGCATGATTCTCGGCTCGCCGACCAGAAAAGAAAGAAAGTCAGCCACATCCTCGCGGCCCAGGCAGAGGAAGTGCAACAATATGTGAAAAACGGATCCCGGGCTATCAGAGGCCGAGTGTTTCCTGTATGTGTCTGTATTGAGGATGTCGATAAAATAATCAGCAGCGTGCAGCGAGCTCCCGAGGAAGCGGCTGGCCGGTGGGGGGGGTGGGGGTGGGGGGGGCAGGAAAACATTCAACAGCTTCTGAGAGCAGATTTACTCCTATCGACGGGCTCACGGCTTCCGCTAGGAACGGAAAGAGGCCCGGCTTGTTCAGCGCGGCGCAGAAGCATGACGGGCCGCCTGTCTGTCACCGTGCTGTGTGTCTAAGCAGCAAAACTCCAAACCTGCTAAGCTATTAAACCAATTAACAAGCCGTAGTCCGACCTGACCCTTTATCCCTCCACCAGACATTTAAAAAAATAAGGTGCACCGGTGCGTAATGCGTAATTACGCATTGTTTGGCCACAAGAAGATCACCGAAAAGTGAAAGAACACATGATTTAGAGGCCAGTTGTGTGTTGAGTCACCAGGCTGATCTGCTCCTCTGATGTTTCAGAACAATGGGAGTCAGGAAAAGGAGTCAAGGTTGCCATGCACCCCCCCTCTGCACCCATTAGGACGGAGGGGATAACACTGCTGTTATTGACAAAAATATGTCTCACAATAACAAGGTGACTCGTGCGCGCGCTCGGGCATCGTGCTGAAATGTTGTGTTTTCTGTGAAGGGGGGGAGAGAGGAACACGACGTCACGCAGCCTGCAATCTGTGTCTGCAAGGCGACACGAACGTGCAGCCTGCCGATATGCATGCATGACCAAGCGTGATATAGCTTATGCAAAAACGGGTTTCGTTGGCACGGAAACGAAGACAGAAAAGTTATCATGCAAAGGGTAAAAAAAAAAGAAAAAAAAAGTGCCACATCGTCAAACTCACAGGATGGAGCAGACAGTTGTGACATAATCAGACATCACTTTAATGCAAACTGTGGAAAAGTGACATCAGAACAACACGCTTCTAATGACACGTTGAATATGACGCTGCCCTGAAGAGTTTTACACACACACACACACACACACACACACACACACACACACACACACACACACACGCCCAACTCACCGAGGGGGTCGTGCCTCAGCAGCGCCTGTGCGTACTCCCCCATGGAGCGGTGGTGGTGGTGGTGGTGGTGCGGGTGCTGGAACGGGTAGATGGAGCCGCCGAAAGCCCCGGCGGAGGCGGCGTACGTGGCGGTCAACGCGGCGGCGGCGGCGTGGTGAGACAGTGCCGGGTGGATCGGCGTGGGCTCGTAGATCGGCGTCCTGTACGGCGAGATGAGGCTCGTGAAGGAGGAGTTGGGCGACGGGAGAGTCGGCGTGGGGATGAGCGGAGTGGAGCACGAGGAGGTCGAAGACGGCGAGGTGGAGGAGGAGGTGGTGGAGGCGGTGGTCCTCCCCAGGATGTCCTCGATGTAGAAGGGGGTCGGGTGCGACGGCTGGATGGGAGTCGGTGCGTAAAGGGGGACGCTCATGGTGCCGCGCGCGCAAGGAGCTGCCGAGTTAACGGGAAGCTGCCTCTTTTTCTCTCTCTCTCTCTGCCTTCCTCTTTATCGACGGCGTGTCGGTAATAAACCTCTTCACATGCCACCCAGTCCGTGTGCGCGTCGCGAGGTGAGACCGTTAGACTGTCTCGGCGTCCATCCAGGGGGTTGCGCGGTGGTTGGACGAGCTCGGGCCAACTGTTGGGGCTGTTATCTGGCTGCAGGCGGAGAAAGGGAGGAGATAAGTGGACGGCCAACTTCCTGCAGGTGGCCAGCGGGGGTTTGTGATTGGCTGGCGCGCTGTGATCAGATGACGGGAGAGGAGAGATAATTGTATTCCAGGGAGAATCTGTTCACCGCGGCCCTTATCGCCCGCTGAGTATATGGGCTATAACGCAACGATGGACTACGCGCGCTTGTTGTTTTTAAAGAAGTCTCTTACTAGAAAGCGCTCGTGCAATCAAGGGAAAAAAAGCAGGATTTGTGACAGGCAATTAATCAATATAAAAGATAGACAGGACGTGTCTGCCTGTTTTCTCCACGTCACGCTGGTTTGACTGATTTCAAGCAGATTTACGCGAAACAGACTCGTGAGCCTTTTTTTTTTTTTTTTTTTGGCAACGAGGCTCGTCATGCAGCTGGAAGCGTGTGGATCTGTTCTCCGAGCTGCCAATCAGTGACGAGGCGTGTTAAAGCAATACAAAACAAGACAAACGCCTGCAGTCAAAATCTGCAAATAGTGACAGAAGTCTTATCAGATATGTGCAGGACTGACAGATTGTTGCAGCCATGCGTAAAAACGAAGCCACACAGACATCACATTCTCAGAAAATACCCGAGTACATGTACGTGGATACACAATCCGAGCATAAATACACAGTATTCTAAAGTAATAATGTGTATTTATGTCTACGGGGGAACAATTGATCATATAGTCTGATTTTAAATCCTGGGGCCACAAACAGCAGGACCTCCTCTCCTGTTAATCTGTAGATTCATTCTTAATTTCTGAACATTTTTTGGTTTCGAGCTGGAGATGAAGAGACTCTTCACAGACGGTGGAATATAGTAAATATTATTCTCAGGGCAGAAAGAAACAGGACATGTGTTCGCTTCAGGTTTCACTCCTGTCACCATTTATTATGACTGTTGGTGAGTTTTGGAGCTGCTTCCCTAAACTAGTACACACATGCCTTCACTTATATGTTTTTATGACGTGGCCCCTTATTGTCATCAAGTAGATATAACATAAAGTGTTTCCCATTTCTCCTCCTGTCTTTATATTCTTTCATTTCTCTCAACTGATCTTCAAATACAAACCTGGAGGGGAGACACTGAATGCTGTATTTATGTTTTTTTTGTCGGCCTACAGCTAATCAAAATCTCTAAAAATACAGTATTCAGTCTGTACTTTGGGGTAAATCCTGCGGTCTCAACTGGAACGTGAACGCCCCTCAGGAAAGGAAAAAGAATCCAGATGACTTTTAGGAGTTTTTTTTTTTTTTTTTTTTTTGACGCACGTGCGTTACAAACGGGCCTTTGACTAATCAAACAGTTTAGAGTGTTATCTCTAACAATGTAATTCAGGTTAACAGCAATCCACTTCCTAACGGCGCGGCTGAATGGCGAGCGATAAACTCATCATTTGAATGTTTGGAGTTTTCCTGTGAAAACCAGGGTGATATAGTTATAGTGGGCTACACATGCAAATCGCTTTAATGGCTCACTAAATGTGCACGATTATATTCAACCCTCTCGCGCACGCAGGCACGCGCGCACACGTTTACGTAAAGAAATAACAAGAGGAATGCTCCGTTTGACGGTGACGCCGTGAACGCAACTCCTGTTGTTTTTATTACCTGGTGACTTCATTAATGATCACGGTGAAGAGTCACGCGTCTCTCTGATCACCAATCAATGGCTCCATTTCCTGACGCGTCTTTGATGCGCGCGCGCGCCCCTCTCCCCTCTAACTGCCCAACTTTCTAACGGCTGCAATTTAGATAAAAAAAAAAAGTGTGCAAACATGGATGTGAGCAGCCTTGAAAGACATGAAAGAAATCAGCAATCGGCTAATATTTGGACTGGAGACAATCATTGCAGCCTCATTGATCCGGATAGCTTAGCGCGGCGTCAGGGCTGACGTCACAAGCACGATTGATAGGCTGCTGCTTGTTGGCAGCTGGCGCCATCCAGTTATACGGGCCGTGATGCCTTCAAAGACCCCGCAGGTACGCTGCTCACCTGGGAACATTATCGGAGCATGCATGACGCGGTACGTGAACGCAACAAAGATTTGAGAAACATTAAAATACGTCATCAGCGCTGGTTTTTATTTTAAATAATAAAGAGATAAAGTCATGGGCTTTATATGTAATCATTCTGACGTCACTTAGTCCAAATTATAAAAAAAGTTATTTCCTAATTCAGAGTTATGACTTAGTAGATCTGGAATTATGAGACTTACTTTGTTAGCAGCTTCACACCAGAATCCAGATGGATCCAGATCCAGTAAAGGGTGCTACTCTGGTGCTTTGTGCTCAGATCCACCTGTCGCTCCTCCAAAGTCCAAATATGGTCACGTGCAAAACCAGTTTGGTTCCAGTTAAGTCGTCGTGTTAGTAGTAGTGTTCGTTTACTTACATTAACGGACGTACAACATCTACTGTAAGACTTCTTTAAGGTTAGTTGGAGCTCATCAGCTGAGGCACTTCAGCTTTGGCTTCACTTATCAGAAGCGGAGGTCGCCGCCTGGCAGATATAAGTTAGTCAGGGTTTCCTTAAAGGAGAGGAACAAAGACAAGCAATTTGAGAAATGTTTGACTTTAATTTTACTGCCCAAAATTGAAGTCCATAAAAAGTTCTCCCCCCCTAACAGCGTCAGCCAATCAGTGAAGAGATAAAAGGGACAGACCAGAAGACACTCTGCTGTCAGTCCTGGTAAGAAATGCAAGAATTTGAGTGTTTCACTTGAATATTTATTTAATATGCAACTGCAGAACAAATTCAATTAATTTGCCAGTTTGGAACAAATAAACCTTCAGTTAAGTTATAGATTTAAACTCCTTTGTGAATTTATTTTTCCTGCACTTTCATCCAACACCACCTATGTTCTTCTGATCTCAAAAATTATACAAAAATAGACTTATCTTTTTTAGCACATTTAGTACTTTAATTATGCAAATTAAATCTGTTTCATGTTCATACATTTAAAATCTCAAAAAAAGAAAAAACTGTGATGTGCATCGTCCACCTTTAACATTCAGTGGAATATATATTTTAATAGTATATGAGGTGGGATACGAACAGGTGAAGGCGGCGGCGGGCAGAAGTAATCGAACCGTAACTGTAAGCAACAGGTGAGATAAAGAACAGTGTGGAGGAGTGACTCCGGTCCACGGAGTCCAAAACAAACGGGGGTTCCAGCACTCGTCACTTCTTTTGCTCAACGACACCTTAAAGCAGCGAGGAGAACCTGACACGTTTAGACTGGATGTTCTCTCAGCGGAGAAGCCAGGCAGGCGAGTCATGACAGCCCCTCCCCGGATCTTGACCTTGGCGCCCTGTTCAGACGGCGGCCCTCAGGTGTCGGCCTCCGGCGGGTCTGCCCCGCCCTGCTCGGACTCGGGGCAGGGCTGCAGAGAGCGCAGGATGTGCTCCAGTGTCCACTGGTCCTCGTGCAAGGCGTGCTCCTCCAGGGTGAACTGGCCCTGCTTGGTCCGGGTCAGTTCCTTGACGTGAGCACATGATGACAGAGCTGCAGGGCAGCGAGAAGGGAACGTCTTAGCTGGGTGGATTTCTGATAGTTCACTTTGCTCTAAACATGCCAACGAGTCTCACCTTTTCCCAGGTCGTCCACCAAGCTTCTGACGTAAAATCCTCCACCACACTCAATATCTGTTAGACAGATTTAAAAAAACGTTTTAATTATTATATTAGATTATTAGAGCGCCATCTTTAGAGAGATTTAGTTGCAGACAAAAAAATAATGATTAAGTGCTGGTAGAATAATAAGTGTCATTACATTGTTTGCTCAGCAGGGGGTGCTGTTGGATATGCCAGCCATACAAAGTGATAATTACCAACATAAAACAACACACTCCTCAAACACAGGAGTGCAAAGCTCACAGAGGAGAGAAACTAGTATCAATCAATCAATCAATCAATCAACACACAAATTACGTTACAATATATTGCGTCAGGCAATGGTAGGGAAAAGTAAAAAATCCTGCCTCCATTACATACATTTGATTCACAACCACATTTAACACACATACATGTATTATTTATGTTGAAATATATATTATTATGCTCACCCAGAGTGAAGAGGGGAGCCGTGAACTCCTGCAGGGTCAGGTTGTACACGGTGACTGGTCTGGCTGGTTTGGCCTCAACCTTGTGACCTTTCTTCAGCAGGACCGACAGACGCTGGCCGTCCTTTTTCAGTGCGGAGTAGCTTGAAAACGACAGGAAATCAATAAATCAAGAAGATTGAGACCACAAACTCATGTTCACAATGTTTACCGAGATAATAAATCAAGAGAGAAGTAGGCCTTCCATACGATCCGACTTATTTTTGCAACCAGAGGAGTCGCCCCCTGATGGCCAGAAGAGAGAATGCAAGTTTAAGGCACATCAGCTTTAGCTTCACTTTTCAGAACTGGTGGTTGCCGCCTGAGTGCAAGGTGAATTGGGAAGAAAGCTTCTTCACAGAGTGGACGGTGACGCAATGCAGGTCTAATGCCGTGCTATCGCCCTCTAGAGGCTGCGTTGTTCACTGCACCACAAGAGGAAAACTGCAGCATAATGATGATTAAAGACATATTTCTATTAGCTTACCCTAACCCTAGTTTCTCCTCTTAAAAACACTTACTGTTTAGATCTAAAAGGACATTTTATTTGCATGAAATCCACGAGGTATGTCTCCCTCTCCCGAACAAAGAAGAGTTGAATCTCACTCCGTTGTACCCCCCGGCTCATTTACAGTCGAGATGGCAGCAAGACAACAAAAACAGGGGTTTATTCATCTCTTATCCTGCCCTACATTAGTGGATCGTAACATATCAGGTGTGAAATCAATCAAAGCCACTGAGGCTCAAAATGAGGCGTGACGTTTCTTTGAATGTCAATTTTTGAGCAACAACAAAGACCAAAAATGTGGCTTTACCTCAGAGGAGCATGAATATGCACAGTAAGCAGAGTCAAATTGGAGTTTATTTTATTTAGCACCTTTAAACAACAAGGCAATTCAATGCTTTACCTAAAAGATAATAAGCATTGCATTAAAAACAAGCCAATAAAATAAATATTTTATTTTGAAGGCTTTACTCACAGTGGAGGAACTTGCATGATGTCACCGGTGAAAGCTTTCAGTTTCTCCTCAATGTCCAACCTGGTTATGTGTTCTGAAAACAAAAAAAAACAAAAATAATTTAATTTAAAAAATCTGCAGAAAGAGACACATATAGACAGATGCTATTAAATAATGCCATTTGTACCAAAGTCTTTCTCCAGAATCACACTGCCGCTGGCATCAAGACTGTCTGTTGCTTTCCCCAGTTCCCCCACAGCAACATATTTCTGTAAAAATATAAATAAATAAATCACACATTGTCTCATATAAATAGCTGTTTTACAGGATTGTTTGTATAAATGTGAATACTCTTTACATAAGTGAAGACTCACCTTCGAACCCGCCAACATTGTACTGAGCATCTTTGTGCCATTCCCAACACCAACAACTGAAAGAAACAGGCAGCGTCAGGAAAGTCTCTCTGTCTCCCCCTGGAGGCGACAGTGGTCATTACACCACTGGTACAGCAAATACATATATATTATTAAATCACACATTAAAAAAATAAAAGAGATCCATAACATCTGATATTCATGATGGCATAGTGAACACCAATCCTTCACATCCCTGTCACCTTAGCAACCAAACCGCTGCCCTTGGAGATCTATGAGCTGGTAGATCACCACAGGTCAGGTGTTTTGGGTGTTTTTGGACCAACGCTTACCCAACACCCCGCTGGCAGAGCTGTCCAGCGTCCCGCCGTGCCCCATCTTCAGACTCTGCTTCTTCCTCTTCCGTGGGTTTGGGTTTTTCACACCAGCTTCTGGAAGATAAACAGCACACACACAAACATTTCACCGTTAGCTTGAATGAACGAGTGCAGCTAACGAAGCTAACCCCCTCTATCCCTGTTGCCCTGTTACCCTTGAGCAGGACTTCTTTGAGCGTGTTCAACACGTCTGCGGATGTCGGTCCTTGTTTTTTGTGTATCGCAAACAATCCATTCAAAGCCTGGAGTTTAGAAAGCGAACTCGATACCGGAGACGCCGTGGTCGTCATGCTGGCCGCCATGTTGCTTGGGTTCTTCTTCTTCTACTTGTTTAGTTACCCAAACAAACGAACCGTATCGCCACCTGCTGGTACAATAGTGTGGTACTTAATTATTATTTTATTTATGGTTATACGAGACATGACATTAAATAACGTCCCCATCGACTTTCTAGCTGATTTGGGGTTGATTAAATGCAGTTTAGCTAGCTTTTAGAGTGCGTAGATGTCTTGCTCACATTTTGGAAACTACGCTACCCAAGATGCTTTGCGCCGACTACACTTCCTAGTTACTTCGCGCTTGGCTTCCCTTTGCCTGTCAGCTGTGCTGTCTACAACAACAATAACTGCCATCGCTGAGGTTTGCGTGCATTTTGTCCTAACTTATCCTTATTTATATTTCAGGAAACTTAGTAAGAATGTAATTTACTTGCAGGTTAACCATTTAATAGCTGCGCGCGAGCCTGAGTGTCGCGTGCAGATACTGTAACGGTAATGTTAAGCAGCGCTCTCATTCAAATGTTGTCGACACACGTTTAACTCGCTCATCGTCGCGGTACATATCTTATAAAACAAAAAACTATACATTTTCTAACTTAATAAAAATCCATATTTTCATTCGGCACACATTTGATTCCACCAAACTGCATTTATATCCTCTAATGTTGTGCTTTTTGTCATGCGCCGTGCTAGCGCTAGCTAGCTAACATAACGGGCAAATCAGACTTTAAAGTTGAAATGTTTCATTAATATGCGCTGATTCTTTGTTTGGATGATGCCGAATTGAAGACGTGGTTCTAGTGGTGTTTGGTAGGGTTTCGTTTTTTTGTTGAGCTGTGTGTGTTTTTGTCGAAATCATGATTAATACTTAACTGCTGCGTTTCCTAATGGAGTTTGGTACAGGTTCCAGTTGTTACTTGGCAGCAGCAAGGAGGGCAGTTGTACTATACTTAATGCAGGACAGACTGAACCATCAGAACCAGTTCTGCATTATTATAGTAAACACTGTGTTAGTAATTAGCTTACAACTACTATTTTTCCTCATTATTGAATAATCTGTTGATTTTCTGGATTCATCTATTAAACATTTGGTACATAAGATCAGGAGAAGAAATGGCCATCATGATTTCCTCTTGTTTAGTCCGACTAACAGTCCAAAAGATAATCAGTTCACAACAAATCAAAAGCTTTTTGTGCTTGAAAAATGCCTTGAAGCAACCATAAATACAATCAAAACTGTACATTTTCTCTCGATCGATTTAATAATGGAATCATTTTGTGTGCAAATTTGATCTTTTCTTCTCCAGTCAACGGGACAATCCACAGATAGACAGAAGGAAGACGGCGTTGTACGTTCCAGATGAAAAGGAGACACCGGTGACTCACAATGGAGGATTTCAGGCGGACGTACCTGCGTCTGTGCAAGGAAGCCGGCGTGGAGCCTCAGGAGAGTGTTGTGGCTCAGCTC